>JAMALD010000062.1:0-57111 GCA_023628235.1 Rhodotorula sp. S30-09 | reverse complement strand
TCCGGCAGGGAGTCACTCGCGAGGCGGCGAGCAAGCTTGCGCTCTTCTGCGTCTAGGCGAGGTTGTTCAGCATGCATGGCAACAGAATTGGAAGCCCTGCTACGCCGTCTTCGTCCTATTCCAGAATCGCATCCGGTCGAGCGCCTTCTCTTGCGGAGGAATGACGGTGGTCGTGTTAATGTTGTGCCGGTAATAGTTGGGGGCGCGAGTATCTGCAGAAAATGGATGAGTAAAGGCCAAACGCAGGAAGGGTGGAAGGGAAGCACGAACCGGGAATGGCGACGAAGAGCTGCTCGTAGACGAAATGTCCGGTTGTAGGATCCTGCGGGACGACGAGTGGTGAGCTCGAAAGCGCGAGAGAGGAGACGCACAACACACCTTTCTCAGCTCGGCGACGACCTCTCCCGTCGTGTACTCACCCAGTCGAGGCTTCTTCTGCCGACTGAAGAACCCTCGCCTGCTCGACACCGCACCTTCCTCCGCCGCTGCCCCCCCTCGCAAGCCCTTGACGCCGCCAAACGCCGATCCCACTGCCGAACCGACCGAGCTGCTCAGCCAGCCACCCCAAGATTTCCGCCGCTCCTCGTCCAGCTTCTTCCGTCGCTCCGCCTCAATCCGCGCCTCCTCTTCCTCTTCCGTCAGACCGCTCGAGAGCTTTGGTCGATACGCTCCGGGATTATGCGAGTCCTCCCAGACAGCCGGACCAATCCACCGCTTCGCCCAGTCGAGCCAGCTCTCGTTCGCTGCGGCTTCGGCGGCGAGAGGGTCGGTTCCTTCGACGTAGAATCGGACGAAAAGTGTCTCGAGGCCAGTTGAGGGGTCTTTCGACATCGAATGCGAGATGCGGCGGTTTCGTCGGACGCGGGAGCTGGAGGATGAGCCGTGGAAGGAGAGTGGAGGGACGAGCATCGCTTGCAGCTGTCCGCCGAGTTTGTGTACATCAGTTAAAGCAGCTCGTATCCTCGTTGAGGAGTCTGTGCGCACCTCTTCGTCCGCCTTGACGCGGTCAGTGCAGTCCTCGAAGATCCTCGTCGGGCTTGCCTCGCCAAAGAGTTCGCTGCCGAACGCGTAGATGACGAGTAGGAAGAGCCCTGCGCCGCATGCCACAACGACGAAGCTCGCGGACTGCGTCGCAACAACTCCTGCGCGCTCAGCGCCACCCATCTGCGCCCACTTTCGCTGAGAGTCGGCGATGCGGGCGTCGCGCTGTGCGTTCGGCATGGGGAAGGGTCCGAGGTGCGGTCCTGAGTTGGCTGACGAAGCCGTCGCGCCCTGACGGCGCAGTTCGGAGAGTATTGGGTGTGGGTCGGCAGATGGGGAAGGGGACGAGGACGAGGCGAACCGAGACGGGAGTGGTCCCGCCGCGCGTGCATGAGCGCGATGAGCCAATCTGAGCAGCACTTGGGCACGCGGAGCCGTCATTTCGAGTCGAGCGAGTTGTGGTGACCTGGACGACGAAGACCTTCATCGCTTCATCTCTCGCTCTCCCACAACACAAGACCGCCCAGAATGGACAAGTTGTGAGTGCACACAGTCCATGCAAGTGGATCTGGAACTGACTAGTCTGTCCACAGTGGATCTGCCTCATCTGCGTTCAAGCAGGGTGCGTTCTCCTCCCGGCGTCCACTGGGACAGATTGAGCGAGCATGCTGACCAGCTGCCTTGACTCGCTCGCCAATGCTCCCTACGACGCTATCCGTCCGATCACGAACGCTACCTCCTCTCCTACTGCTCCCCTAATCCTACTTCTCCTCCTCGGTCTCGTCCCTTTTTCAGCTCGCACAATCGCCGAGAAAGGACGCACATCAGTCACGGCACAGTTCGACAAGGTCGACAAGCGCTTCCCTATGGCCGCGCAGGGACGCACGAACTCGTCGTCGTCGGCTGCTGGCCTCGCATCGCCCGGTCTTGCGACGAGTACATCCTCTTCGGCTGCTCCGCCCCCTCCCCCTCCGACTCGAACAGGCGGGCCACCCCCTCCTCCAGGACGAGCGCGCGCGCCGAGTGCGGCGTCAAGCTCAGCGGGTTTCGGGGCCACACACGCAGGCACGGCAGTTGGCGGAGGAAAAGGCGTCTTCAGCGGGATGGACGAGCACGAGAAGCAGGCCTTCTTCAGCCTCCTCGACGAGTACTTCAGCTCGCGACCGCAATTTGCTGGCCTCTTTGGCGGAGAAGACGGCTTGAGTGCACCACCTCCCTTCTCGCCAACTCTCGCCGCTCCTCCTCCTCCCCCTCCCGCCGCGTCCCGCCCGCCCCCGCCAGCAGCACGCGGTATTGGCCATGCGATTGCGCTGTACGACTACACCGGCGGACAGCCTGAAGACTTGTCCTTCAGCGAGAATGACCGGATCACGGTGCTCGAGGTTGGTGCGTCTACATTCCCTCCCGTTTCTTATTCCATCACTGGAGCCGACAGTCTTCTGTACGCGCAGTCGACGACGACTGGCTCAAGGGCGAGCTCAACGGCCGCGTCGGGATCTTCCCCAAGTCGTACACGCAGATGCAGGGATGAGGCGGTCCTCTCCCGCCGTGCGAGTCTCCTTCTCGCTTTCTTATCTTTCGTCGCCTTTCCGTCCAATGCTTCATTTGTCGCGTGTTGTCGTTCTGCCATGTATCCCTTTCAACCCTTTCCCGCCGGTTCGCAGGTTGTCAAGGCCAGTTGCTTCAGTACAGTCAGCTGGTCGAGCCTGGCAATAACGGGGAGAGGCAACGAGCAAGTTCTCGCAATGCATGGTAGATAGCGAAAGACATGAGGGGAAATATCGAAGGAGGACGATGAGGGAGCATAACGATAGATGAGGAGGACAACAAGACGTACAGTAACTCCCAAATCTCGCCAAAAAGATGCATGTACTGCAGAAATCAAGAATATACCTCAGAGGAGCCCGCTTCGCTCCTTCCAGCTCTCCGCGACCCTGTCTCCTCCTGCATGTCCTCCCAGCCTCCTTGCGCCGGCCTCGATCCCCGCACCTGCAGCGAGCGCTCCGAACGCACTCGAGACGACAATTCCAATCAAGCCAGTCGCTCCTCCTCCGCCCGTCGCTTCCTGCCCGACAATCCCGATAGGCTCGCTGATTTTGACTGTGGGCTGTTGGTGGTCGAGCAACGTGACGCTCGAGTCGGTCGTCCCGGTCGATGTGCTGAGGACGGGCACGGCAGTGCTGAGGGATTCGCGAAGCTCGGCGGAAGACGACTTTGGGCGAAGCTTGGCGGCTGAAGGGCGACGGGAGACGCTACGACCTGGTGTAGGGTCGAGAGCGTCGTCGAGGAGCGTTTGGCGAAGGGCGGAGATGGTTGCTGCGGGGGAGGCTGAGACGGAGAGGGAGGAAGAAGGATCGGTCGAGAGAGAAGAGTCGGGAGCAACGACAACGGGGATCGTAACTGGTTCGGAAGAGAGCGCGAGACCGGTCGCGGGGACGAGGCGGTGGTGTGGGTTAGCGTGCGAAAGGAAGGTCGAGCGGATGGACGAGTCGGACAGTCCGCGAGGGCGAAGCTGGCGTTCGAGCAGTGTCGGAGGTGGCTCGAAACCTCCGTCTTCGTCGATGGCAGATGTAGAGGGATGTGAGGATGCATGTGGGATGGAGTCGAGGATGGCGTTGGTCGTGCTGGACATGGCGGGTCGATAGGAGGAGAGCAGTCGCCCGAAGGGAATGTAGGACGACGCAGCGGTGGCGGCGGATGCGAGGCGGCCGGCGGGTGCACCTATCTGCGAGACGGAGGACCCAGAAGCCGAGGAGGGAGCCGGACCCCATAGGTCGGAGGACGTGGCCGTCGAAGCTGTCGCGCGAGAAGTACACGATGCTCCGGCAAAGATGGACGACAGGTCGCGTCGCACATGCGCGGAGGCCGTTGCCCACACTGTTCCGTTTCTTGCGGCCGATGGGGCCGTCCTGGGCGAGGTCGTCGACGTTTCCGCGGCCTGAGCCTGCCGAACGGCTCCTCCGCCGAACTCGACACTGACAGTCGCGGTGGCCGTGCTCACTGTGCCGGAACCGCCGCGCTTGTTTGGCGGGGGCCGCAAATGAGCCGTACTCGCGCGGTGCAGAAGCGAGGACGCCTCGTCGTGGCCGACAACTCCGCCAAACAGGCGCGACAGAGGGGCGAGTAAACCAGCAGCGGTCGCCGCATTCGCCACCGCGCCCTTTCCACTCACACCCTGCTGCTCGACAGCCTCGAACGCATTCGGGACATCAAGTTCCTTCAGCTTCTCCGCCAGTTCCGGCTCGAGTTGAACGCGGTTGACGAGCATGCGCAACCTAGATGCTTCGAAGAGAAGGTCACGAAGAAGCTTGACGAGCGAGACGAAGTCGCGACGGGTGACGAGGGAGGTGTTGCCACTGGCGGCAGCAGCGGAAGTGGCGAGAGAGGTCTGGCGGGTCTGCGTCGCCCGTTCTTGCTCGACGACGCGGCGGAAGTGGTGGCGAACCGAGTCGATGTCGTTGACCTGCAAACTCGACCTCTCAGTATCGCATAGAGTTGGACCGGCACAGACGGAAACGCACCAAGTCCTTCAAGTTCGCCTGCGCCAAGAAGCTCACATCGCCTGCCAACTGCTGCTTTCTGAGCCTCTTCTCTTGTGTCGCGATATCCGCCGCTTGCACGCGCACGAGCAGCTTCGAGACATGCTCGATGAGCTGGCCGAGCGCGGCTGTGCGTGTCTCGCTTCTTGCTGTGGGAGCATGCGCGTGGAGGGAGGAGTTCTGAGAGGAGGGAGAGGCGGAGATGTCGCGGAGGTGTTGCGCTTGAGGGTCGGAGAATGCGGTGGCAGAGGAGTGAACGTTGACTTCCGGGCCAGGAAACGGCGTGCGAGGTCGGGGAGGAGTTGCGGGAGGAGTCGTCTGGGTTGTTGCGTCGACGAGTTCGGCAGCTCCTCGCGTCATGCGAGGCGAGCGAGATTGCGAGCTGTCGAGAAGCGGCGAGGAGATGCCCAGTCCGTTGAGCGAGACCGCCCCGCCGCTCATCTGGCTCGATCTGCGACGGTGGGTAAAGGATGTCTGCCGCGTAAAGGGCGAGATCGGCCGGCCCGTCTGGTCTTCGTCTTCGGGAACGAGAGGGAAGACAGATGGACCGAGCGAGAGGCTGAGTGGGCGCTGGCGGCGGGTAGAGCGGGAGAGGTGAACGGAACTGCTGGCGATGGAAGCCGTGTCGGCGTTGGGGTCGTCCGTCGCGTCGTTGCTGAAGACGGAGGCCGGGCGAGCGGACGGCGAGTAGTATGGACGGTCGGGCCGAGGCGAGTTCGGCGCGCTACCGATGGAATTGACCTGCGGAGCGGAACGTTAGCGCCATCAAAGGCGTCGAGATACTGAGGACCACGTACCGTGCGAAGCTGCGGCGTGACATCCATGCTCATCGCCCTTCTCCCATGTCCGCGCCTGACAGGCATCCGCGCATTCGTCCCTATCAAGCCGGTACTCTGGCTCGGGATCGGGCCAGATTGCCGAGGTCCACATCGCCTGGCCGGCTGCTGCACCTCGCCGAATGAGCTCATGCTCACGACGGACGCCGTGCGCGAATGCGTCGCAAAGTGGTCCGTCTCACCGCTAAAGTCGCGTCTATCATCCTCGAGCTCCTCGTCTTCCTCCTGGATCTCTGCTTCCTCTGCAAGTCGCGACCGGCTCGCCTCGATCTCCTCGCGCTCCTTCTCGAGCAACCCGTGCAACTCCATGCTCTCGCTGCGAAGGAGCTGGTTCTCCTCGACGAGCGTCTCGACCATCTTGAGGAGTTCCCTCGCCTCAGGGTTGTCGGCGTGCGAGCCGTCAGGCGTCGAGGAGTCCGACCCAAGGATAGCTCGCGCGTGCGCGGTAGCCTGCGAGGAAGACGCCAGTCGAGCCTGATGCCGCGCCTTGACTTCCTGCAACCCCTGGTTCTCCCCCCGCTTCGATTCCTTGAGCACCTTGTCCTGCCTCATCTCCTCCAGATCCTGTATCGCCTTGCCCAGCCGCTCTTCCAACTCGCGCACCCGCTCACCCATCTTCCGCGCCTTGGCTTCCGCACCATCTGCTCTCCTGCGCTCGCTTTCCAGCTCTTGCAGTGAGTCAGCATGCTGTTGCTGAAGAGCTTTGAGAGACTTGGCGGTGGCGACGACTTTGCCGGAGTCGTGCGAGAGGCGAGAGATGGTCTTGCGTTCGGTTTCGAGGGAGGAGAGGAGGGAGCGATTCGAGGACTCGGACTGTTCGAGGCTCGAGGCGGTTTCTTCAAGGCGCTGTGTGCGAAAGAGGCTCGCTAGCGAGTCAGCCAGATTGAGGCAGACGCGCCAGACTCTGCAGACCACGCAGGCGAATAGAAGCGAAACGCACCCTCTCGAGACTCTTGTTCTCCTTGACCGCCCTCGCAAGCCGGTCGACTAACTTCCCGTTCGCCTTCTCGTTCGTCTCAAGCCTCGCCTGCAGCCCCGTCTTCTCCTGCAACAAGGTCTGCCCGATCTGCGCCGCGAGTTTGAGGTCTGCCTCGAAGTCTGGTGGGACCGCCGAGGGCGCCGCTTGTCGTGGTCTGCGAGTCTGGAGCGATTGGATCAAGGTGGAGTAGTCTGGCGTCGTTGGAGAGTGTGCGGGAGGGGGAGAGGGGGGTGCATGGATCAAGTGAATGAAGCGCGATGGGGACGGCGACGGCGGCTCAAGGGGCGACGCGGGCCCTGGAGCGGGTGCCATACACGTGCAGGCTAGCTGTCCAGCACGAGCAGCAGTCCAGCGACGCCAGCGAGACGAGTCGAAGTCGCCAAACAACGGAAGACGCGGAGTGAGCGCGTCCGTCAGGAGACGAATGTCTCGACGGCGACAAGAGCGAGTTGTAATGCTGCTATGCGAATGGTTACAGTCTAGGAAAGTACACGAGAACCACGCCGTCGCTCTACGCCGACACCTGCGCCTGCGCAACCTCGCTCGCCTGTTTCTCGACCTCGCGCGCTCGCTTGAACGTCTTGCCAAACTCGTCGGCGTGGTCGCGGATGATGTTGGCATCATACGGCGTCTCCGTGCCCGTGAAAATCTTGAGCCGCTCGAGGCGAGGTTCGCGCAGCCGATTCTTGGGCAGCATGCCAGAGACGGCTTTTCGGATGATCTGCCGGCGATGAAAGCGTCAGCACCTGAAGCATCGTTTTGAGCTCTATCTGCCGCTTTACGGCGACGACCAGGCGGGCTCGCCGGTTTATGCGCGCTAACACACCTGCTCAGGGTTCTTCTCCATCATCGTCTTGTAGGTGATCGTCTTCAGACCGCCCGGGAACATGGTGTGGTGCCGGTAAACCTTCTGCTCCGCCTTCTTGCCTGTCACTCGGATCTTGTCGCAGTTGGTCACGACAACGTAATCTCCGCAATCGTCTGTTGCGATTCGAGTCGTCGAGGGGGACGAGGTCAAAGTCAGCGCAAGCGTCCGCGGGCTAAGAGGGGTGACAAGACGCACTCGCAGGGTCAAAGATTGGCTTGTGCTTGCCCATCAGGACGATAGCTATCCGTGTCGCGAGCCTGCCGAGCACCTGTCCGTCCGCGTCAACCGCCCTCCATGCGCGCGCGTACGCCAACGCAGTCTGTCCGGCCCAAGCGAATGCGAATCAGTCCGTTGTCCTCCACAGCAGCGCATTCAGCCAGTTTTAGCGTGTGCGGGAGAGTGATGTCGGGTGAACGGGAAAGTCAAGCTGATGGGGGGAACGCGGGAACGAGCGGGTGCGGGAGCTAGAGGACAGGGCGTACGTTTCCGACTACCGAGTTTGGTGTGATCTTGGGCATCGTCAGGCCAGCAGAGCGTGGTCGGTGGTGTGGTTGCGGTTCAGGAAGCGGGTTCTCCATCGACCAGCACGGCAATGTCGTCCAGCCTCGACCGGCGAGTCCTTCCGCGTGCCATGAGCGTTCTTAGCAGTACATGCTCACCCGGGACTGCCCCGACTCGCAGCCAGATCGAACAGCTGAAGAACTGGTGCGTCCCCTCCTCTCGCCTCGGACAAAACGCACACGACCCGCTCACGCAGTCGTCGTGCACGCTCGCAGCCAACCCATATCCGAACAGCAGGTCAAGGAGCTCTGTCTCAAGGCGCGCGAGATCCTCGTTGAGGAGGCAAACATTCAGTGGATCGATTCGCCCGTCACCGTTCGTCTCGCCCTCCGTCAACGCGTCTCGCTGGTTGAGCTGACACGAGTACGATGCGCGCAGATCTGCGGAGACATCCATGGCCAGTTCTGGGATATGCTCGAGCTGTTTCGAGTAGGCGGGCAGTGTCCCGACACCAACTACCTCTTCCTCGGTGCGTTCGTGCAGTTTGATGAGCCCTCCATGCGGTCAGCGACTCGACAAAGTCAGCTGAACTTGCTCCACAACGAGCACAGGCGACTACGTCGACCGAGGCTTCTATTCCGTCGAGACTTTCCTCCTCCTCCTCGCGCTCAAAGTCCGCTATCCCGACCGCATGACCCTCATCCGCGGCAATCACGAGTCGCGACAAATCACCCAGGTCTACGGCTTCTACGACGAGTGCATGAAGAAGTACGGCAGCGCGAGCGTGTGGAGGTACTGCTGCGAGGTGTTTGATTATATGAGTTTGGGCGCGGTGGTGGATGGACGGGTGTTCTGTGTGCATGGAGGATTGAGTCCGAACGTCAACAGCTTGGATCAGGTGCGCCAGACTTCGCTGGATCGGAATTTGGGCGGGACGTGGGTGTTCTGAGGACCCGCACGCCCGCTGGCCGGCTCGTAACGAGGCTCACGCTCCTCGACCTCCGCGCAGATCCGACTCATTGACCGGAAACAAGAAGTCCCTCACGATGGCGCGATGTGCGACTTACTCTGGTCAGATCCAGACGGTTCGTCTCTTTCGACTCCTTACCCTCACCTCCTTCGCCTGACACCCTGCATTCGCAGACATCGAAGGCTGGGGTCTCTCGCCCCGGGGCGCAGGCTACCTCTTTGGCGCAGACGTCGTCAAGCAGTTCGTCCACGCCAACAACCTCGACTTGATCGCTCGAGCACACCAACTTGTCATGGAGGGCTACAAGCTCATGTTCGAAGACAAGATTGTGACGGTCTGGTCGGCGCCGAATTACTGTTACCGGTGCGTCCGGCGTGCAAAGATCTGCGGCAGTGTAGCTGACCTCGCATTGCTCGTTTCTTGCGTCTGCGTCATAGATGTGGCAATACTGCGTCCGTACTCGAGCTCGACGAGAATCTCAACCCGACGTACAAGACGTTCGATGCGGCAGCTCAGGTTCGTTTCGATTCGGCTCCCCGGTCCGCTTCAAGCTCGTTCTGGAACCGTAACTGATAGAGTTGGACCTGCATCTAACAGCAAGACGCCCGCAACATCCCCATCAAGAGCACGTCGCTGCAGTACTTCCTCTGAGCGGGTCACCGACCATCGGTCGTCGACACCGGCATGTCTTTGCCCTCCTCTCCCCCTCCTGCGACTGTCGTCTCCCGCCTCGTCTTCGCCCTCACCCTCACCGTCCCCTACGCCTTCCAGCGACGTATACGATGCGGTCGTACCCATTCCATCTCGCCCTGTACATCCGACCTCACCCTCCGCCTGCCCCAAACCGCCTCTCAACCGTCTCAGCTCCCTGCGTCCTCCAGCATCTCCTCCTCCCCTTGACATGTTGTCTCTACAAGTATCCGGACGTGCCTGTGTTGTATCTCAGCCCAGCACTTATACCCTTACCGCCAATGCGCCTCTGCCGTCGACATCGCCCCGCTTGCTGGCTGTCTTGGCTCCCTTCGCCGTCGCTACTCCTTGGATGACACGCATTGAAGCGCGAGTATCACTCGCTCAGCTAACGCTCATTGTATGCAGTTGCGAAAATCTTCGGCCAGGGAGCCTCGACCCGCACGATTCGTATTTCCCGCTCTTCCAGGCCGCGCTCAACTCGAGCCACCCATTCGTCGCCTTCTACTCCCTTGGCTACCTCTACTCTTGCAGTCCGCTCGATACCGAGCGCATCAGTAAGGTCTTCGACCGACTCAAGCGCCTGAAGGTCGAGGACGAGGAAAAGGAGCAAGCTGTCCATGAGCGTGCCGAAGAGCGACAACTCGCCCGGCGACGACTCGGCTCATTCGACGGCGAGTCGCTCCCGCAAGGCCACCCCCTCGTTCGCTAGAGCTGACTTCGTCGTTCGTCGCGCGTTGTCTCCTGCGTCCCCGACAATTGCGCAGCCTCCCCCCATCTGCTCGGGCACCTGAGCATTCCGTTGAAAGCGCTTCTCGCGCGGAACGGCAGACAGCGGTGGAAAGGCGGCAAATGGATGAGCGAAGGAAGAGAGCGGGTTCACTGTTGAAGTTCAACAAGGTGCGTGTCGCTCGCCATTATTTACCGTTGCTTGGACTTGACCGTTTTGATCCCGCAGAACTTGGCCCGCGCCCATTTTGTCTGCAAGCAAGTCCACTCCCGCCCCTTCCACTTTGTGCCGACCCGTCCTTCGCCACATACGCTGCCTGCCCGACAGTTTTCGCTTTCTGACCTACTAACCCGTCTCGACGACACGTCCACGCATTTTTCCCTCAGGACTTCCCGACTCCCGCGGCCGTGCATGTCAAGACGCCCGACTTCGTCGGTTCTCGAGAAAGAGGAAAGCGGGCCAGCGAGGCGAATTCCATTCTGTTATGTATGCTGAACAACCTCGCCTAGACGCAGAAGAGCGCAAGCTTGCTCGCCGCCTCGCGAGTGACTCCCTGCCGGCNTCCGCGCTCGCTCGCTCCCTGAACAAAGACTCGCTGCGCTCGTTCACCTGCGCGTCCTTCTCTACCGCGCGTACCACGAGCATGCTGACGACGCCACTGCTGCTCACCGCCGGCGAACAACCTCGACCTCCGCTTCTCCCTCGACTTGCAGCTTCACCTCCTCGACCTCGACTCGCCTCGCCTCGCCTGCCCAAGTTCCGCCGTGCGACCGACCGTCGACATATGCAGCTCCGGCAATCCGCTCGACTTTCGCAGCGAACTGTGCCCTCGTCCCACCCACTTCTTCCTCGATCCATGCGCTCGCCTCGCGTTGTATGCGCTGCGCTTCCTGCGCTACGTACCACCGTCGGGGCGGGTTCGAGGGTACAAAGGCGCTTCGCCGCCCTCCTTCCCCTTCTCCTCCTCACCCACTCTTCACCCTCGACTTTCCTCCTCGCCAATGATGCTCTCGAAGACCCTCCTCGCCATCTCTGCTCTCTCGGCTGTCGCCCTCGCCGCGCCTGAACCCGGAGTCGGCGTCAACGTCGTCAAGCAGGCCAACTACAACGAGGCGGAGAAGGCGGCCAAGATCTCGCTCAAGGAGATCTGCTACCGCAACCTCTACGCCGACGTTTGTGCGTTCCTTCCTCTCTCTCGTCCTCTCTCTCGGTTTTCGCTGACTCTCTCGGCTCGGCCTCTCGCAGCCAAGTACAAGGTCAAGTACGCCAAGGAGGTCCTCGCCAAAGACGGTGCGTTCCTGCTCACTCTGCTCCTTCGTCTCCCTCCCCGCTGACCTTCGCCTCGTCGCACAGCCGCCGGCAAGGCGGTCTTCCTCTTCGACGGCATCAAGAAGGACATCAACAACCGCGAGTTCTACTACGAGGAGTTCTGCTACAAGCAGTTCAACATTGCCGAGCACAACGCTGACGGTGTGTTCCTTCGCTTCCTCGATCTCTTCCGCATTCGCTGACTCCGCTCTCACGCAGTCGCAAAGCACAACACGGCCGTTGTTGGTGGCGCCGCTGGCCTCGGCGGCAAGGCGGGCGTCTACAAGCGCAGCGTTATCGGTTCGTCCTTCGACCCGGAGGGCTTCTCGAGCGGCTTCGCCTCGCTCGACGGCTCGTACGGCGGCGCAGGTCTCGGTGCGTTTCCTCCTTCCCCCTCCTCTCTCTTCACCTTTACCTCGCTGACCTCGCCTCTGTGCCCCTTCTTCGCAGGCTACGGCTCTGGCATCGGCTACGGCGGAGTCGGTTCTGGCATTGGCTATGGCGCAATCGGCAAGGGCGCAATCGGCGGTGAGTCGCTCGCACTTCCCTCCTTTTCCTCTTCGCTGACCTTCCCTCGCCCCTCGGCCAGGCTACGGTGCTGGTATTGGCGGCGGATACGGTGGTGTTGGCGGTGGATATGGCGGCAAGGGCCTTGTCGGCGGTGAGACTTCCCGCACTTCCCTTCCGTCGCCTCGCGCTCTGACTTCCCTTCCTCCGCAGGCTACGGCTCGAACGTTGGCAGCTCGTACGGCGGCTCTTACGGCGGCAAGGGTCTCGTTGGCGGCTCGTACGACGGTGTCGGCACTGGCGCAATCGCTGGCGGACTTGGCGGTGCGTTTCCTCTTCCTCCTCACTTCGGTATCCTCCGCTGACTCTCGTTCCGCCAGGCTACGGCGCGGGCGCCAACCTCGGTTACGGTGGCGTCGGTGTTGGCGGCGGATACGGCGGCTACCGCGAGTAGATCCTCCCCGCCTCGCTCGCCTCTTCCCCCTTCGCCCCTTTCGCTTTTGCTCTTGATTGCGGCTGAAAAGAGAACGACTCCGATGTACCGCGCCCGAACAATGAGCGAGAGAGAGCGCGCGATGACCTTGCGACGAGCTGCTTCCTTCGTTCGCCTCCCGCCTTCACTCGCAACACCTCTGCTCGCTCGACAGCACTTCTCTGCGCCGCTCTCGACGCCGTGCGACGATGCATCGTGCGCCGGAATTCCTTCCGCCCGCTTTCGTCCCGCTCATCGCACGTTTCCTCTTCACAACACCGTGCGCTGCGCTGCGCTGGAATGGACGATGCTCACATACACGCTCTGACTGCGCCGAGCTGCCCAAACTCTCCCCAATGTCCCTCCGCACGCTCTCCTCGCCAAGTCCCCTCGTCCCACCTCGTCTCGCTCTTCCTCCTCGCCGAGTCCCCTCGTGCTACCGGTGCGACCGACTCGAGACTGCGCATGCCAAGCTCATGCGCATACGCTCGCCTCCCCGTCGCACCGCAGCCATCCCTTCGCTCCGGCGCCTCGTCCCACCGTCGAGGCAGACAGGCCCTCATAAGCGGCTCGCTCCTCTCTCTGTCTCCTCCTCACCACGCTCCTCGCCCTCTCCGCTCCTCGTCTACCCTCAGCCGCCCTCTTCGACATCTCCAACATGTTCACCAAGACTCTCCTCCTCGCTGCTATCGCTTCGACTGCTCTCGCCGCTCCGACGGCTGACGGCGGACTCGTTGGTGGATACGGCGGAGGTGCGCACGCATTCGTTCCCTCACTGTTTCCGCGCGAACTGAGTTGTTCTCTGCTCTTCGCAGGCTACGGAGGCAAGGGCCTCGTTGGCGGAAAGGGACTCGGCGGCTACGGCGGAGGTACGTCTCTCTCCTGCTCCCTGTACTCTCCTCGCGCTGACTTCGCCCTGCGCTCGCAGGCTATGGCGCCAACCTCGGAGGCGGTGCGTTCCCTCTCCTCTTCCTCGTGCCTCCGCTCACATTGACACTGCTCCCTGGCTCGCAGGCTTCATCGGCGCTTCGACCCAGGCGGGCGCCGTCGCTGAGGCTGCCGTCTCGCTCAAGGAGATCTGCTACCGCAACCTCTACGCCGACGTCTGTGGGTGCCGGACTTTCCTCCCTTCCTCCTTCGCCTTCTTCTGCTTCTCTCACTCCCGTCCTCTTCTTTCCTCGTCGCGTCCTCCTCCTGCGCCTCGTTCCTCGTTCCTCTCCTTCCCCTCTTCCACCGCTTCTCTTCCCGCCTTTCCCCGCTCGCGCTATCGCTTGCTGACTCTCTCCGCCTCTCCCCTTTGCAGCCGCCTTCCACGTCCGCTACGCCAAGGAGGTCGCCCTCCAGGACAAGAAGCACGCGAACGTCTTCCTCGCCGATGGTATCAAGAAGGACGTCAACTCGCAGGAGTTCTACTACGAGGAGTTCTGTTACAAGGCGTACAAGGCGATTGAGCGCACCGGCACCGTCAAGGGCACGCACATCGGCCTCGTCGCTCGCCAGCTCGGCGGAACGGCAGGCGGCGCTTTCGACGCTGGATCGTTCATGGGCGGATTCGAGGGCGCTGGACTCGACGGCGGCGCTTCGCTCGGCGCTACGGTTCCGGAGGGCACCTCCGACGGCGTCGACGACTTCTGAGCGCGGGCACTCTGAGCGTCGCACGGTGCGTTCCTCTCTTTCTCCTCCTCCTTCCGCCCGCATTGACACTTTCTCCTCCTCGCAGCGCTCTTCGCTCTCGCCTCAAAATGGTTCTCCCGCGCTTGATCACCTTGTCTTAGAACCCTCTTCGTCTTTCTGCATCGTCCTCCCCCCTCCTCTGGCGCTGTCCCTACGACGCCCTGCAATTCCTTCTTCTTCGCTTCACGTCTTTCATTCGCTTCACGGTTCAACCTCTTCCGAGTGCGAGGGAAACGGGAGCGAGCGCGAAAGAAACGGGGAATGTGAGAGCGAAAGCGAGAGGAAGCACGACGCTTGCGTTCCTCTCGCTGCGCTTTTTCTGCGTTGCGTTGAGCGCACTCGCACACATGCATTGCGATGTGCGCACGCACCCGCACTCACTCGCGCTCACACTCGCAACGCCACCTCCTCGCAACACTCCCTCACGGTTGAGAAGGTCACGCCCCCTCCGCACGCACTCTCTTCCTCACGCGCAGGCGCTGAGCGAATCTCATCGCACGTAAAAACACGAGCATGCGATCCCGCACCCCTCGGGCAGGCGGGCGAGCGGTCTTGAGGAATCACGCCCACGAAGCAACACCTCGCGTTCACGCAGGTCGGAGAGTCTCTGATTCGCACCCGATTGTACACGAGAAGAAGTGTCTGTTGCTGCCGACAGCACGGCGAGAGATCCAGCTCCACCGCCGTCTGTGTCGCCTCCTTCGCCTCACTCGACCATGACCTGTACCGGCACCTCCTCGCTCGCCGGCGGACTAGGCGGCGGCGTGTACTCCCTTCCTACACCCCTCGGACGAGACGCAGTCCTTTGTGACTCCCCACTCACTCGCGCAGGTCGACCCTCGAGCGCTGCGACAGTCCTATCCCGCTCGATGCTGATACTCCGGCGCGGATGGCGGGCTGGACGGGTCGGAGTCTCGGCGCGTGAGGGCGAAGCGACGGGCGAGACGCTCGACCAAACTTTCGAGGCGGAGCGGTACTGGGCAAAGGTTGGAGAGGTGGGCGAGAGAGAGGACGTGCGCGAGGGTGCTCGAGGCGGTCGAGGAGGTGCGGGAGTTCTGGGCGAGGTGGGCGAGCGGAGAATGGCGGAAGCGGTTGGCCGGCGAAGGGGAGTTGCTGAGCCAGTCGTGGTGGGCAGGCGAGTCGAAGGAGGAGAGGCGGAACCGGCAGGTACAGTCGGAGGGATCTTGGTAGGTGGGCGAGGTAGAACGCACGTCGAGGGGGATTGAGCAGACTCGTGAGGTTAGTGAATGAAAAGAGCGAGACATCGCAGCGGTATCCGCTTCTTCTCCTCGCCTCGTCCTGCTGAAGGGCAATTGCTCCGAGCGCCTCGGCCTGAGCGGCGAGGCGACGTGGCAAGAAATGACGCATCTGCCGATGCAAAAGCACGCGCTCAAGAAGCCGTTGCCAAGCCCTACACCTTCGCCTTCTTGCTCTTCCTCACATTCCCCTCTCCAGCCTCTTCCTTCGCCTTCTCCGCCTTTCGCTTCTTGCTCGACTTCGCCGTTTTGACAATCGGCACTGCAGCTTCCGGCTCAGGCGACCGGCTGCTCTCCCTGTCCGCCTCATCCTCATCCTCCGAAGCAGACGAGTCCTCGTTTCGTCGGGCGATGCCCTGTCCAGCCGCCGTCGCCCGTCCAGGTCGCGGAATACCCGTTCCAACCCGGTCGTCGTCGTCTCCATCAAACTCGCTCTCCTCAGCATCGCTATCGGACTCGTCGTCCGAGTCGCGCGCCCGCTTCTTGCCCTTCTTGAGCAAGGTCGAGGAGGCGGTAGGTGCGGAAGCGGTAGAAATGGAAGAGCGGATGGCGGCGACGGCAGCGGGGGAGAAAGGGTCGGCGAGGAGGGAGCCGGTGCAGGATAGGAGCGAGTTGGTGTTCGTCAGGCTGCGCGGAACAAACAATCAGCCTGAAGATCTCGCTCATGTCGAGAGAGTATACACGCACTCAACGAGGGTGAACTCTAGGCGACCGTCTGCACCGCCCAGCGGTTCTCGGGACTTGCGGTGAACCCACCATCCCTTCTCCGCATGCGCACCCTCTTCCTCTTCCTCGGCCTCGGCTTCCTCCGCGTTCCCATCCTCCTCTCCCTCATCTTCCTCACGCTCCACCGCCTTTGCAACGACCTTCGCGACGTTCGTCGCAAGCGGCACCAACGCGTTTCGTCGCTGCAAGACGACGGCAGGGACGGGAAATTCGGGGTCGTACTCGTAGGTCGAAGTGGGGATATGAGAGGAAGGAATTGAAGCGTTGAAAAGGTTGTGGAGGAGGAAGGAGACGTGTGAGGGTGTTGCGAGGGTGAGAGTGCCAACTGGAGAGGAACTCGCATCAGTATGGCTATCGGAAGCGAGAGAAACGCAGATTGGCGGACTCACCGACTTTCATGCCTACCCGTGGCCGCCACCCGACGCCTTCCCATTCGACATTCGCGAGGGTAAAGCCGCTACCATCGACCATGGGCAGCGTCTTCAGCCGGACCACCTCCTGCTCCTCGTCATCTTCATCTCCGTTCGCGGCGCCGGGTTGGGGCGAAGAGAGTAGTAAATGGGGGTCTTTGACGGACACGGAATGAAGGTTATCGAAGGGGCAGAGGGCGGCGGGGAAGGAAGCGGCCGGGTGGACGAAGCGAGGAGTCGGGGAGAAGGACAGCAGGACGGCGCGAATGGGGGGCAGGTAGCTGTACAGCCATCAATCCATGTTTCAGCCACTGGACTCGCAATCGAGCGACCGGACAACGAGAGAAGGGAGACCCACCGCATAACCCATCCCGCAAGAACCTCCCTGACGCCATCCATTCCTCCGTCGTGGCCCGGGAACATGTTGTCGCCCTTTCCGGCGAAGACTGGCGCAATTGGCAGCCTCATCGTCGCCTTGAACGAGACGAACTCGGACGAGGACGACTGGTCGCTGCGGACCGAGGCGAGGCGGAGTGAAGCAGCTGCTGTTGCGGCTGCCATGGTTTGGGCGGTGTAGTGGGATCTCCCAGCAGTCCAACGAGTCTATGCAAGCTCTCCAAGCGTGCGAGTGGGCGAGTTGTAGGCGGGTAACCTCGTCCAAGCTGAGCGAGCGCGTCTCTCTCGCCAGAACAGGTCGCTCGCTCGCTCGAACAGCGCTTTTACGGCTTTGTACTGCCTTCAAGATGTCTGGGAACCGACCTGAACACATTGCACCGCCCGAAGTCGTGCGTGCTCGCGTCCTCTCCTCGTCTCGCATCCTCATCAGCTAACGGAGCAAGTCGACCAACCTCGCGCGTACGCGCAGTTCTACAATGCTGGAGAGGCGGCCAAATATACCAACAACACGCGTGTCCAGTCCATCCAGGCAGAGATGACCTACCGCTGTCTCGAGCTCCTCGACCTGTTCGTTGACCTCTCCCCACTTTGCGTCTTCCGGCCTGTAGCTCATCACGCTTGCTTCCTTGCGCAGCCCAATGTCAGCCATGGATGAGGAGGTCCCGCGATCAAGCTTCCTGCTGGATATCGGCGCCGGAAGCGGGCTCAGCGGCGAGATCTTGACGGAGGAGGGTCACCAGTGGGTTGGAATGGATGTCAGCGGTGGCATGCTCGGTGAGTCTCGTCTTCCGCTGTATTGAGCCACTGCCCTGCTATCCGGTTTGCTGGCTTTCGTAGCCCTCGAGGCTGATCCGCTCTTGCACTCTTCGCAGAGGTCGCTCTCGAGCGGGAAGTCGAAGGCGACTTGATGCTGGCCGACATCGGTCAAGGCATCCCCTACCGGCCCGGCACCTTCGACGGCGCAATCTCGTTCGTACCGATCACCTGCTCTCCTCTCCGCACTTGCTCACCGTCCCATCCGCAGCGTCTCCGTCCTCCAATGGCTCTGCAACGCCGACTCCTCGGCCCACTCTCCCGCCCAACGCCTCCTCCGATTCTTCGCCGACCTGTTCGGCTGCCTGCGAAAAGGCTCGCGCGCCGTGTTCCAGTTCTACCCGGAGAGCGACGAGCAGGTCAAGTTTATCATGACGCAGGCGACACGGGCTGGATTTGGCGGTGGACTGTGTGTCGACTACGTGAGTTCGCGGAGGGGGGGGGGGGGGCGATTTGGTGTCTTGTACTGGTTTGCCCTAGCGGACCGCTGACGAGGCTTGCTAACCCCCCCCCGTCATGCCCGATCACCTCGCAGCCCAACTCGAGCAAGAAGAAGAAGTTCTACCTGATCCTGTTCGCCGGCCAACCCACAGTCGGTGGCAAACCCCAGCCGATCTCCGTCCCTCAAGGCCTGTCGGACGAGCCTCCTGCCGTCGTCGCGTACGAGAAGAAGCGTGCGGATGCCGAGACGCGCAAGAAGATGATGAGCCGGAAGGGGAAGGGGAACGGCAAGAGGGGTTTGAAGGGAGCGGAGGGAGCGAAGGAGTTCGTGTTGAGGAAGAAGGAACTGTACAGGCAGAAGGGCAAGGACGGCGTGCCGAGGGACTCGAAGTGCGTTTCGCCCCTTTTTTTTTTTCGGACGGGCCCGTCCTCGTCGGTCGCCCTCGCCCTCCGAGCGCCCCAGCGTTGCTGACTCGCCTCACCTCGTTGTTGTCGCGCACAGGTACACCGCCCGCCAACGAAAACCGCGCTTCTGATCGCCTCTCCTCTCCCCTCCCCCCCTCCCTCCCTTCTGCTCACACGATCTCGCTGCCTTAGTCTCTCTCTCTCCTCTTCGCATCGTCCGCTCGTTCATTCTCTCCTGTCCTGTTGTCCATTCTTTTACGCAACTTCCGCGCCATCTCCTCTCGTCCGGCTTTTTGTCCTCTCATCCCTTTTTTTTCGCGTCAACCCAAAACGAGTTCGAGGCGAGAGAGAAAAGACAAAAGGAAAAACCATCCATCTCGCTTCGCAGAAACAGACGAAACGAGGACGAAGTGAAAAGCACACCACACCACACACACACAAAACGAGAAAACGCGAGGGGGGAAAGGTCTACATGCGGGAAGAGAGACAGGGGAGGGACGCGACCCCGAGGGTGGGCGAGGGGAAAGAAAAAACAGATTGTATGAGACTTGAGGTGAGCGGGACAGGAGGGTTGGTTGGTCATGTAACGTTGCGAGGAGAGAACAAAAGATCGCACGAGTGTCTGTGCAAGTCTCGACGAAAGAGGACGAGAGGGGGGGGGGGAGGGGGGGAAACTGGCGGCAACAAGAGAGAGAGAGAAAGAGTCGGAAAGATGCAAGTCGATGCGTTTGCGAACGGAGACGGGAACCCCGAAAGATGGGCAAAATCGGAAAGTCGAAAAGTCGAAAAGTCGGAAGAAAAAACCCCCCCCCCGTCGCCAAGGGTGAGGATCACGCGCCGACTCGAGCGGCAGGCGGGGGACGAGCGAGCGGGACGGAGGCGACTGGCGGAGCGGGTCGGAACGCGCCTCCTACTTTCGTGAGGAGGTAGGCTTCCCATGACGAGATCAGGTACTGCGCACACGGACCTCGTTCCGATCAGCCTCCGCGCATGTGTGTGTGTGTGTGTGTGTGAGAGAGAGAGAGAGAAAGAAAGAGAAAAAGAGGGACGCACGTTCGCGATGCCAGAGTACCAGACGCTCGACCACTTGAAGAACGCGGTCGTCTCCCTCGCGACCTTGTCCCAGTCCTGCTCCATCTCTGCCCGGAGGTCGAGCAGGTCTTTCGTCCGGTCGGTGAGGATGGCCTTCGCGCCCCACTTCGTCGCCTCGATCATCTCGTTCCGGGCGTTGACCGTCCAAACCGTCAAGTCCTGTCGCGGAAAAAAATCCTCGTCCTCGTCAACGCACGAACGCACGCACGTGCGACGGAGAAATTGCAGAAAAAAAAAAGCCCCGATGGGCGGGCGGGCGGCGAGTAAAAAAACGCACCTTGCCCTCCCTCTGACACTCAGTCCTGAACCTCTCGCCCTCGTTCGTACACATGCTCGCAAAGTTCATACTGAACGTGTCGCACGCGTCCCAGAAGTACCTCCTCGCCAACGCTGGACTCATACCGATGTGTGCGCGGCGACAGTAGGGGAGGTGGCGGACTGCGGGCTCGATGTACTTGGGGTGCCAGAGGCCGAGGACTGTGCGCGGGGCAGAGCGTTAGCGAGCGAGCGCGCGGGATAGGAGGAGGAGGAGGAGAGAGAGAGAGCGCGCGCACGGAGTCGAGGAGCGAGTCTGGTCTGGAATCCCACATGTCCCTCGACGATGTCCCTCATCAGGCCGAACAACTTTTCGGGCTCGTTGTCGACCTTGATGTCGATGTTGAGCAAGACGTGTTCGTTCCCGGGACGCATCAGGAGGTCGATCGTCTCTCCGAACGTCGGGATCTTCTGGTGAGGGGACTTGTTCGTCCGGAGCTGGTCGAGCCCGTTGTGGTAGTTTTGCGTCTGGATACGGCCCGTGCCGTTCGTGGTGCGGTCTGCGCGGAGCGAGGAGCGGAAGGGTTGGTCTGGGGTCCGCCCCGCGAGCGAGGCGGGGGCACAGGGCCGCGCGCGGCGGGGGGTCAAGGGCGCGCGCTACTCACCCAGGTGCGGGTCGTGGAAGACGATGATGACGTTGTCGGCCGTGACGTGGACGTCTGTGTGCGCGTGAGCGAGCGGGAGAGAGCGAGGTCAGCATATCGCGCGCGTCTCTCCGAACACCTCTCCCCGCCGCGCTCGTTTCCCGCACGTGCCACAGGACCTAGAACCTTGGGCCGCTCCGCGCACCGGCTCACCGCCCTCCTCGTTCCGTGCGTTGCCCCATCCTAGAGAGAGAGGGAGAGCAAAAGAACGCACCGGTCTCGATCCCGTCTGCGCCATCGCGGATAGCGGCCTCGAAACTAGCCAACGTGTTCTCCGGGAACGCTGCCGAGGCCTGTCGCCGACCGGCGTGTTGCTCGCAAGGTCAGCCGCGCCGGACGACGGGGGGAGAGCGAGAGCGGGAGGGGAGGGAAAGGGCGGACGCACGCCGCGGTGGCCCCAGCACAACGGTGCGCGGTCGAGCGAGGGTTTGGTGGGCAGGGTTGGGCGCACGCGGGCGAGAGAGGACGCGGCCATGGTGGCGAGCGCGGGTGCTGCGGCGGAGCGTGTGCAGAGGCAACGGAGACAGCGGGGTAGCTGGCGAGTAGCTGGGGTGTAACTGGCGTGTAACTGGGGAGTAACTGGCGTGTAGCTGGCGTGTAGCTGGGTTGGGCACGTCGAGGGAAGAGAGCCGGCGAGCGACGACAGCGGAGATCTCGTCCGAGCCGGCGCACGCACCACGCGCACCCTCGCACACTCGCACGTTCTCTCCAACCACGCCGACGCCAACGTGCAGTCTCGCATTCCAGCAGACACCCCCTCGCACACAACAACAGGTCGGCCGCCCGTCAGACGCCGTCCCACGTCTGCACGATCGAGGCGCGCGTCGGGGCTGCAGACCCGACTCGGGTCGATGTCAGTCGCTTCTCCGCACCACGCCCCACGCAGCACCACACCCAACGGGCACCTCGCACGAGCGACCGAGAGACCGAGAGACGCACCCTTGAGCTTCTTCTTCTCCTCGACAAACACGTTCTCCGGGAGCGTGACAATCTGCACCCCCGCCCGCGTCGTCAGCAAGCGGGGGGCGACGTGTGTGTGAGAGAGAGACTCGACTCACGATCTCCCGGTCGCCGCCAAACTTGAAGTTGTCCGCGACGACCTCCTCCGAGAACCGCCTCAGCGTGTAGTTGTTCGTCTTGCCCGCCTTCACTTGCCGGAAGTTCCACGCGACGATGAACGGGCCCGTCGACGTGACGATCGTGCGTTCGCCGTCGCCCGAGAGAGACGCATTGAACCTGCGCGTCGAGCCCTCAAGTGAGTGTGCGAGCGAGCGAGCGAGGAGAGGGAGGGGACGCACTTGGCAGGCGTGAACGAGACGCCGTGCCCACCACCCTGGACCTCCTGCATGTGGGCGACATGTTCCGGTCGGAGCGTGAGCCGTCTCGGCGTCGGTTTCTCAGCCGCGGGGAAACTCCGGTCGAACCCGAGTTGGCCTGCGTGCTTCGACGACGACGACTCGGGAATCTGCGTGTCGATCAGGAGGAGGTACGTCCGGCATGTCGCGAGCAGCCACCGACCGTCTGCGGAGACGTCGACGCCGAGGATCGGGTCGCCCAGGGCCGGCAGCGCAGTCTTCGCGTTCTTCCCGAGCTTGTCGAACAACCGGATGTCGCCTTTCGAACTCGCGACCGCGAGACGTCCGGACTCGGTCGTCGCCGCCGCCGAAAAGTCCGCCTTGGTCGCGTACTGCTTGAACTCGCTCTCGACCAGCTTCGACCCGCTCAGCCGCGGGTCGATCCGGAACAAGCCGTTGTGCGAGTGTCCGATGAACGTCTGTTGCTGAGTCGTCTGCGCAAACTTCGAGTCCGGGAGGAAGTTGGACACCGAAAACTCCGAAGACACCTTGTACTCGTCGACGACTTTCCCCGTCTCGAGGTCGAGGCGGTACAGCGACCCGGGAGCGAGCGGGTTCTGCAGGATCATCGAGGTGTCTGTGCGGGTCCCCCACCCGTTCACACACCGACCGCTTCAATCAGTCACCTGGCTCGTTCGTACAACGAGCTCGAGAGAGAGGCGAGGCACGAAGCGCGCCGACGCACCCTGGTTGTGCAACATGACCTTGCCCGGGGTGAAGCCCTTCTTGTCCGGCGTCGCGATGTTGACAATGCTCGTCACGAACTTGAGCTGCGCCCGTCCGTCCACCAGCCCCAGCAGCAGAGGGTCAGCTCACCCCGGACCCGGGGACCCCGGACTCGCGCAGAAACAGGCGCGGGCACGGTTCATAGCCGGCGGGGGACGAGACCCGCACCTTCTTGCCCCCCTCGCGCTGCTGCCTGAAAACCCCAATCATGTCCCCCTGCACGACGAACGACAAGTCCTCTTTGTAGCCGACTGCGAGAGCCGAGTTCTTTGGACGTTTCTTCGCGCCGATCGCCGGGCGCGCGGGACGCTTCGAGGTGAACGCGCGCGAGGCGGACTGGGCGCGGACTTGGTCGTCTGCGCGGGGCGAATCGGCGGAGTGCGTCAGTGAGGGTCACCGCGGAGAGGGAAAATTGTTGGCAGCGTACCCGTATCGTACTCTTCGTCGTCGCTCTCCGGCGCAGGCTCCCGCTCTTCCTCCTCGCTCTCCTCCTCCTCCTCCTCCTCCTCGTCCTGCGCCTCCTCCACACCTTCCTCCTGCGCATCCCACATCTCCGCATCCTCTTCCAACCAAGCCTTCCTCGCATACTCCCGATCGTCCTCCTTCAACTTCCCCCAACTGCCCGCGCCCCACTTGTCCTCAAACAAGGCCGCGCTTACACTCGCTTGCAACGCGCTGAACGCCTCGTCATTCGAGAGGCGGAGGAGCCAGGTGTAGGTGGTGGGCTGCGAGTCGTCGGAGGAGGGAGGAGCGGTGTAGTTGAACACCATCGCGCGCTCCTTCTCCGCAAAGTTGACCGTCGTCTCAGCCGTCACCGCTTGAGAAACCCACACGTCCGCCTCCTTGCCGACCGACTCGACAACGAGCCAATGCCCCTTCCCAGCCTGGCCAAGCTTGTACAACCCCGCCTCGACAGAATCGTCTTGGAGCATGAACAGGCCGGTCGCGCGGTCGTACAGGTGGAGAGAGGCGAGGACAGTGACGACGGGTGCGGGAGCGTCGGAGGAGGCGGATCGGCCGGCGGGCGCGGGCGGACGAGGCATTGGCGAGGCGATGGGGTCCTCCGCTGGGACGGGCGCAGCTTTCGCTTTGCCCTTGCCCTTCGCGGGAGACGCGGGAGACGCGGGCGTCTGCTGCGCCGCCCCTCCGCCGATCGTCGCCTTCTGCATCAACTGTTGCGCCAACTCGTCTCCGCTGTCATCCTCCCCTTCCCTCGCCTCGGCGAAAGCGTCCTCCTCATCCGAGTCAGGCAGGACGCTCGTCGCGTTCTGCCCAGCCGCGTGCGCCTCATCGTCGGACTCGGCGTCGGGAGAGGTAGCCCGGAAGAGAGGGGCTCTGGAGGTGGAGACGGGCGGAGGGAGACGGGAGGTGGTGGCGGGCTTGGAGGGTGTGACGGCAGGAGGGTCGGTCGGAGGGAGAGTCGGGTAGAGCGAGGACGAGGCGGGTTGTTGGGGGGCGCGTCTGGGAGGCGCAAGAGCAGCGAGAGTCAGTGCGCCAAGCGACGACGAAGATCGCTACGGACTGAGCCAGTCTGCCCACTCACTCGACCTTGAACTCCTCCTCGAGCGTCTCCTCAACCCTCCTCGCCTCCCTCTCGTCCTCAGGCCACTCTCTCGCCTCCTGCCTCTCCCACATGCACCTCCAGCACAACCTCTCAAACTCCTCCGCCTGGCTCGCACTCACGCTGCCGTCGCTCGGGAGGACAAACTCGAATTCGTCGTCGGGGCCGTCGCCGTCGGGATCGAGCCAGGTGAAGGAGAGCGCAGAGGAGGTCGATATGGAGGTGGGGTCGAGCGAGGGGCCCAGCGAGAGGAACAGGTTCGAGTCGAGCAGGAAGGAGCGTTCGTCCGAGTCTGCGCACCGTAGACCGGATCAGCTTGTGCCACGTGGTCGCGGACGAAGGCTCGGACGAGGGGGATCTGCGGAACGCACTCTCAGCATCTTCTTCGAGCAGCTGCTCCTCGCCCTCCTGGAACGCCCTCGTCACGACAAGCTGGTACATGTGCGCATGGGTCGTTCGCCTGATCGAGAGCGACGCATCAATGAAGCTGGGTGTCGTCAGTTACGCGAAAGCGGGAAAGTGTCAGCTCGACAGTCTGGGAGTAAGCTCAACAGACGCCCGTGGGCACGCACATGCACTCCCTGCTGCCCTTGACTGAGTCTGGGCGGACGAGGAAGAGCCTGCCGCCGTCGAGGGTCGTGAGTTCGGGAGCGGGTCCGTTCTGGCCGCTGATGCCGAAGACTGCCACAAAGCACACGAGAGGTCAGCTGAGCTTCTGTAGAGAGTAGTGGCGCTCGAACTCACGGCGATTGACCTGTTACGGGCGAGGACCGGTTGATGAGGAGTTGGATGATGAGGGAAGTTGGTGAGCTCGTCAGCACGCGGTTCAGTGCGCGGGCGCGGTCCTCATACGCACGAGAAACATGCTCGCAGCGAGCTTGCGAATCTGTGGCTAGCTCGTCGAGGGGAACGTGCGGCGAGAAAGAGCCAAGTCGAGTGACTTGGCCGTTCGTATTCATCTCGATACAACTAGCTTTGTATTCAGTTGCATTACCCCTGTGCTGATGACGCCGTTTGTAATAAGCTGAATACAAACTCATCTGGCTCGCTCTCTCGCCTCAATCTCACAGCCCTCGCCGCAATGGCGCAGCCGGGACACAGACGGCTTCGCTCACAGCACCAGCTCGCTCAAGATCAGGCTGCGCTCGCCCAGTGGAACGCAAACAAGTGGTTCGTCGACTCTCTCCTCGCGCACCGCCTCCGCCAACCGAAGACGGGCTGCTACTGTGGCGACAATCGCATCGTGCGGCATGTGGGTGTCTGCAAGGTGCTACTGGAACAGATTGGGACGGGCTGGACGCGTCGGTGGACTCGGAAGGGCGCGATCATCGTGGTCGAGGACCGTGTGTTGAGTGAGGCGAGCGACCGTCAGGATGCTCGTACGCAGCACTAGGACGGCGGAAGGGTACGCTGCCGCTCCAGAAACGCTCAGAGCCGTCCGACTCAGCCCTGCACAGCTCAGCACTCGCTTTCGCCGTCTGTTACAAACCCGCTGACCTCCTCGTTTCACTCCTCTCCGCAACGCAACGCACCCCCTTGACGTGTTCTCGACCTCTTGTCCCTACCAAAACGCTCTCGCCTACCCAGGGTCTGGGTTCCTGATCAGGAGAAGGGATATGTCGCGGGACATGTCGTGAAGGAGAATGCCGAGGGGACGAGCACGGTTGCGCTTGACAGCGGCGAGGAGGTGCGTTTTCGTATCCTACAGCTGCTTTTGTTCAGTGGCTCTGTGCAAACAAGAGTTGTCAGGAGAGGCGGAAGCCGACGTCTAGTGAAGGATTAGAGCCGGCGAAGGGGATTCGAGCGCTAACCTCCCCTGCTCCCCTTCCTCCCTTCCTCCTCTCCGCCGACAGATGTGCACCGTCGAAACCGACCTCCTCACCCGCGTCAACCCTCCCAACTTCGATGGCACCGAAGACATCGCCGACCTGACCTACCTGAACGAAGCTTCGGTCGTGCACAACTTGCGGGTTCGGTATCAGCGGGGGGAGATCTATGTGCGTCTTCACAACCTCGACGCTCGTGACCGGTGGATGGGAGGTTCTGACGCGGTGTGGGGCGAACAGACGTACTCGGGACTCTTCCTCGTCGCCGTTAATCCATACCGCTCGCTTCCCATTTACACTCCGCAAGTCATCGAGTGTACGTTCCTCTCCCTCTCTCCCGCAACGGTAGCCTGATAATCCGACGAACGCGCGCAGCTTATAAATCGGCGCGGAGAGACCAGAACCCTCCTCATGTCTTTGCGGTCGCGGAGAAGGCGTGGCAGAATATGTTGCAGCAACGGGATCAGAGTCAGAGTGTGTTGGTGACGTGAGTGCTGCTCTTCTCGCTGACATTCGTCCCCTCCTGACGGGGTTCGGGGGGACGTCTGAGCAGCGAGGACACATTCGCTGACTCGAAAAGTGACACCGCAGCGGCGAATCCGGTGCAGGAAAGACCGAGAACACGAAGAAGGTGATCCGATACCTCGCCGCCATCGCTGCCGACCCTCTCCCAACCTCCTCCTCCTTCGACCTCCTCGCCCGCCAAGCGCACGCCGATGCGACGCTCAACACGTCCGGCGGGAAGACGAAGAAGCTTGGACAACTTGAGAGGCAGATCCTCGAGGCGAATCCGATTCTTGAGGCGTTTGGGAATGCGCAGACGGTCAAGAATAACAACTCGTCTCGTTTCGTCCGTCCACCTTCTCCTTCTCCTGCCCGGCTGAATTGCTGACGCCTCGTGTCGACAGGGCAAATTCGTCCGCATCTTCTTCAACTCGCTCGGTGCGATCGCCGGCGCAAACGTCGACTGGTACCTCCTCGAGAAGTCGCGCGTTACGGCGAGGTCGAAGGAGGAGCGCAGCTTCCACGTCTTCTTCCAGCTGCTGCGAGGCGCAGACCAAGGCTTCTTGAGTGAGTTGTTCGCTCACATCGTAGCTCGCAAGCGAATTGTGGTCGCCAGCTGGCTGGACAACTGAGCTGACGGGGCCCCCCGGTATACAGAACAACTCCTTCTCTCGGATGATGCGTCGAGCGGGAGCAGGGCATACGAGTATCTCAAGCACTCGAGGCAGGATGTCGACGGGATGGACGACCGTGAGGAGTGGAAAGCGCTCGTTGTGCGTTTCGCGACCGTTCCTCCGCAAGACCATCGGCTCTAACACCTTCTCCGCAGCGCGCGCTCAACACCGTCGGCTTCACTACGGCCGAACAAGTCTCCCTCTTCAGCATCATCGCCACGATTCTCCACCTCGGCCAGCTCACCCTCTCCGTCTCGGGTACCTCGACAGCCCATCTCTCCTCTCGCGCCGCACTCGAGAAAGCCGCTTTCCTCCTCGGCGTCTCGCCCGACTCGCTTCACAACGCCCTTCTGCGACCTAAAGTCAAAGCCGGTCGCGAGTGGGTCACGCAGGCGCGCACGAGAGACCAGGTCGCTGATGAAATTGGCGCGCTAAGCAAAAGCTTGTACGAGAAGAATTTTGGCGCGCTCGTCGACCGCATCAACCGCAGCTTGGAGGGAGGAGCAGTGCTGGGTCCGCAGGGGAAGAAGACGTTCATTGGCGTGCTCGATATCGCCGGTTTCGAGATCTTCGAGACGAACGGCTTCGAACAGCTCTGCATCAACTTGACGAACGAGGTGCGCTCGTCCACGCCGTCTTTCGATTCGCAGTGCTGACCGTCCCCTTCGTTCCACAGAAACTGCAGCAGTTCTTCAACCACCACATGTTCGTTCTCGAGCAAGAAGAGTACGCTCGCGAAGACATCAGTTGGGACTTCGTCAACTTCGGCCTCGAGCTCCAGCCGACTATCGACCTCATTGAGAGCACGAATCCGATTGGCGTATTGGCGTGCCTCGACGACGCGAGTATTATGCCGAAGGCGACCGATGCGAGCGTGCGTGCCGTCTTTGCGAGTCTCTCGAAAGATTTCCGCTGACTTCCATCTTGCGCAGTTCACCGACAAGCTTCACCAGCTCGCTTCGGAGAAGCCGACACCGACGACTTTCACCAAGTATGCGCCGTCACGCCTCGAGCGAGGATTCATAATCTCGCACTACGCAGGCAAGGTCGAGTACCGCACGGACGGCTGGCTCGACAAGAATCGTGACCCGCTCAACGACAACATCACCTCGCTCCTCGCCACTTCCACCAACTCCTACGTGGCCACACTCTTCGCCGAATACGTCGAAGCTGAAGCAGGCTCGACCATTGACGTCGTCGCCCCTCGCGCTCGCGTCAGGAAAGGCGCCTTTCGCACTGTCGGCCAGCGTCACAAGGAACAGCTCGCCGTTCTCATGTCGCAGCTCAACGAGACGCAGCCGCACTTCGTCCGCTGCATCGTGCCCAACCTGCACAAGTCGCCTACCGAAATTGACGTTCCGCTCGTCCTCGACCAGCTGCGGTGCAACGGTGTACTCGAAGGGATCCGTATCGCCCGCCTCGGCTACCCCAACCGACTCCCCTTCTCCGAGTTCCGCCGCAGATTCGAGCTCCTCGCGCCCGCCGGTTCCATCCCGAAGGGCTTCGTCAATGGCGCGCAGGCGTGCTCGACCATCCTCTCGCACCTCCAGCTCGATCCGCACACCTATCGCCTCGGCCTTACAAAGGTCTTCTTCAAAGCCGGCATCCTCGCCGAGCTCGAAGAGCGCCGTGACGACTACCTGTCCGGCATCGTCACGAAGGTGCAAGCCGCCTGCCGCTGCTTCGTTGCCCGTCGCCAAGCCGTCAAGGTCCTCCATCGCGCACAGGCTGTGCGAACGATTCAGCGCAACGCCAGAATTTATGCGGAGCTCCGCGACTGGCCTTGGTGGCCGCTCTTCCAGCGCGTTCGCCCGCTACTAGCTGCCGCACGGACCGACGATGAGCTGCGGCGCAAGGAGGCCGAGCTGGTCGAGGCGAAGAAGCGCGCGGAGGCGGAGGAAAAGGACCGCGAGAAGCTGCTTGCTCTGCAGGCGGAGCTTGAGCAGGCGCAGCAGGAGATGTTGCAGCAGCTCGAGGCGGAGAAGAGTCTCAGCGCCGAGAAGGAGGCGCTCTTGCTCCGATCGAAGGAGCGCGAGGCGGCGTTGCAGGACGCTTTGCAGGCCACCGAGCAGGACTACGACACCGTCACCTCACAACTCGACCGTGCGATTCAGGCGAAACGCGCCGTCGACGAGCGCCTAGCGGGCCTGAACGATGCCTACGCCAACCAGACGAAGCTCGTTGAGACCCTTCAGCAGGCCCAGGCGGACTGGAAAGCCAAGGAGGCCGAGCTGGCGAGCCAGACGAGCGTGCAGACCGCCGAGTGGGAGCGCATCAACTCGGAGCGCCAGGAAAACGCCGACCTCGTCCTCGACCTTAAGCGCCAGCTTTCCGAGCTCAACCAAGATCGTCGCCGCGAACAGGAGCGCCTCAGCACGTCTCTCAAGACCGTTCAGGATCGGTTGGCGAGCGAGACGGCGGCTTCGACCGAGGCACGGAAGAAGTTCGTCTCGCTCGAGGCGGACGCTCGGGCAGCCAAGGCCGAAGTGGCCGCGCTTCAGCTAGCGCAGCGGGACAATGAGGAGAACCTTAATTTGCGCGAGGCGGAACTTGCTCGTTTGCGTTCTGGTGCGTCGGCTTCTTTTCTCGACCGCGTTCAACGGGCAAGTACTGAGCTCTTCGCCCGCAGAGATCGCAGCGGCAAAGCAGCAAGCTGAAGAGGCTGCAGCGCGGGCTCGCAAGACGGAAGCCGCGGTAGCAACCCTCCAGCAGCGACTGGAGGCCGAGACCGCCGCGCTTCAGTCGAGCCGAACTGCCGAAGAGCGAGCTGCCAGCGACCTCCTGGCGCTCAAGAAGCTCGTCGACGAACAGGCGAGCGATCAGCAGCGGACGGCAGAGCTCGCCAAGATGCGCGAGGCCGATATTCAAGACCTCCGCTTCCAGCTGTCGAAGAAATCGTCGGAGCTCGCTATCGCTCAGCGCGAGTCGGTGAAGAAGGCGGAGCAGATACAGCTGGAGCTCAACTCGGCGCGCAGGGATAGTCAAGAGGCGCAGGCGGCGAAGCAAGAACTTGAGCGCAAGGTCGCGTCGCAGTCATCAACGATCGGTCGGCTCGAAGCGCGGACGGAGGAGCTCGAGCGCGCACAGCAGGGGCATGACCTCGAGTTTGAGCTCTTGCGGACGAAGACGGCGGAACAATTGCTGCAGGAGCGGGAGAAGTGGGAGAAGCAGCTTCGTGAGACGCGCGATCAGTTCGAAATTTTGGAGGATGCGGCCGTTCAGGCGAAGCGGGGCCGCGATGCCGCAATGCGCGATGTCGAAGCGTACAAGGCGCTCCTTGAAGCGGAGCAGGAGACTGTGCGCGCCCGAGTCGCAGAGAAGGCGAAACTCGAGGCCCAGGTCGACCAGCAGCATCTCGTCCTCGCCGACCTCGACAAGATCAACGGCGACTTGCGCGCCGAGCTCGCTTCGACCAAAGCTCGCCTTGTCGTTGCGGAGGAGAAAGCAGGACGGACGGTTGTGCGTGACGAGTCCTCCTTTTCGCTGTTGTGCGGCGCGCTAACGCTCGTCTCGTAGGTTGAACACATTCGTGTACTCGAGGAGGCGCAAAGGTGTGCACCCGTTCTATCTCGACCTAGGAAGCGTCGGTCTTACCCTGGATGCCACACAGACTGCAAAACCTCGAGATGGACCGCATGCGTGGCGACCGGGACAAGCGCGATGCCTACGTCCGTACGCTCGAGCGAGCCCGCACCGCTCTGACGCAATCTCTCGAAGACGTGCGTACCGCTGGAGATTGTGATTGCCCAAAGCTCGCTGACAACCTCCGCGAGCAGCTCCAACACGAGCGCGAGGCGGAGCGCCGGGCCGCGTTTGCCAACCGGGCGCCAAAGGATCCGAGTGTCGACCGCCTCAACGACGCCTTGGCGAGCGAGAAGAAGGTCCGCGAGCTTGCCGAGCTCAACGTCGTCAGTGCGACTTATTTCGCCTCGACAGTCCGGTACGCTGAAGCTGCTCGCCTTCACAGTCCCGCCTTCGCTCCGAGGTGGAGCATCTGAATTTATCGCTCGACGCGTCGAAGGCCGAAGTGGCCGATCTCAAGCGTCGTAATGCTCAGATCGAGAGCGAGCTGCAGAACGTCGCTGCCTCGGACTACGGCCAGAACGTTACATCCCCCGTCAAGTCTTTCGCGCCGACTCTCCGAGATCCTCAACCACGCACGATGCAAGAGAGTCGACTGGCCAATGCCTTGCCAGAGTCGCCCGCACCGCGGGCGAACGGGCTGCGAAGCGAAGGACCGTACGGCTCGGGTTACGGCGGGGTGCACGCCTCGCGAAGTGAGTGCAGGTTCCCCCTGCGACGCTTGTCGCATCGCTGACGTCGACGCCTTGCAGCTTCCGTTGACCTCAAGCGCACATCTCTCCAATTCGCTTCCCCTCCCGCTGGTCCCAATTCGCCGCGTCGCCGCAACTACGAGTGATGCCGCTTCGTCCTTTCTTCTGCACATACCTGTCGCTCGTTCGCATTCTTTCCCCCGCACGACCTGGTCTCCTTGTTGCTTCGTACTTTTCTGTCGAACGCTGTATGCCTCTGTCAATCTGCTTGCTCCGCCAACCTCGCCCGGACTCCTGCATGTTCTATTCGCCGATTTCGTTGCATTTTACAACAGGTGTACGAGTACGAGCAGGTGCTCAGTGCGGGGACGCGGGAGATAGGGTTGCGAGAAATGCGAGCGTGCGACGAATGCGTGCTGGACAGTATCACGCGTCTGTAGAGGGGACGACGATCAGGAAGGCGAGCTCGAGGGAGCGAGGGAGAAAGGGAGGTGAACTGACAGTACGAGCCGTGGCCGAGGAGGTCGTGAAGGTCGGCGAGTTGCTCCGCCGTAAAAGCCTTCTGATCCGTCTCCCACGAATCCTGGTGTGTTCGCTTGAAGTCTGCTAGCGTCGTGCGAACTGTGGTCGAAAGAGGTGGCGGCGACGCCGCGTGCTTCGACATGCACTCGATCAGGATTGACGGGATAAACGGCGGTACTTCGTAGGGGAAGGCTTTGATGAGCGAGGAGACGCCGAGAACGGCCGAGTCTGCTCAGATGATTGTCAGTGTGAGGCTGAAGGTGCTAAGGCATTCGCAACGTACGAGCTGTAACTAGGGCGTCTTGGTAGCCAGCGACCTCGTTACCTTGCACATCTCGTCGCTTCGGGATCTTCGTCGAACGGAGGGTGGCCATGAAGCGACTGATGAGCGAGACGACGGCGCTGCGCTGTGAGCAGCGGATGATGCCGGACAGCGTCGAAGCCGCCGCCTCACGAACCTCGATCTTCGGGTCTCGAAGCAAGTCGCAGAGCTGATCCATCAGCTCGGTGATGATGTCGTCGCTCAGGAAGAAGAGGTGATGGTAGTAGAAGACTGCGGACGAATCTCGGTCAGCGAGGTCAGGCAGGAGCCGGCAGCACGGCGAGACGCACCTTGAAGCGGGAGGAGAACGTCGAGGCGGACACGCCAGCTGGGCGAATCTCGCAGCAGCGAGATGAAGTGCATCATGAGAGGTGCGACGAGGTGCTGAGGGAACTGGAGAGCGGCGCAGGCGAGGAGGACGCGACCGGCCATTCGGCTTAGTTCCTGCGGACGACGAACAGCGTTGAGTCCAACGTTCGGACTTCGATAGCCGCCGAGAGCAACGCACCTGGTTGTCGGTGCTCTCCTGCATGCGGAAGAACTCCGGCAGAAGCTTGGTGATAAATGGGAAGGCCGAGCTGGTCCGGACCTCGCTGATGCTGCCCCAGATCCAGGTAAGCACCGTCATGCTCGCTTTGTCGTACATCGAGGTTCCCTCGCTGGCGGGCCTGCGCTCGGCTCGCCACTCGGTCAAGCGGCGGCCGATGTCGTCGATGCGCGCCTCGTACTTGTCGTCCACGGCGACCAGGCTGCGAATGGCGCGGTCGTCATAGACGCGTTGCGAGTCGCGGATGAACTGCTCGACCGAGCCGTAGGACGGGAAGAGGAGCTGCTCGCAGAGCGTGCGGAGGTTGTCGGCGACGGCACCGCGGACCTCCTGGTACGGGTGGGCGATGTTGGCGAGGTACATCTCGATGTAATCGTTGGCCCACGGCGTGAAGTGCCAGCCGAGCGCCTTCATTGCCGTGCCGACGAGGTCCTGTTTCTTGGAGACGTTGAACGCCTCGGACGATTCCTCATCGATCTTGAGCGATGTGATGTACTCGACAAGCGGCTTATTGCGGCGCGGGTCGCGGGCGTTGAGGATGTCTGAGCAGGCAGAGAGGAGATTAGCTTCGCGACAAGGGGGAGAAGGAAGAGCACGCACACTCGGCACACATCTCCCAGGCCGTCTGGGTCTCCGGCGTCACATTCTTCTCGAAAATGGACGGAAGCTTCGGTCCTAGCCACTCCCACAGCATGCGCTGCTTCTTGAGCGACCAGTGCTTGCTGCCGCGGATCATGCCTGCGACGAAGGTCCATCAGACGCGAAACGCAGGAGACGCAAGAATGCCAAACTCACCACCGACGAGTTCGCCCGCCGCGCGCTGCTTGTGACGGTTCGCCGGGTCCGCAAGGAGATCGTCGACGGCCGGAAGGACCCACTGGCACGGCGCGTCCTCGAAGACCTGGAAGATCGACTTAACGAGCATGCAAACGTCGGCTGCGAGGTACTGCACGACGCGAGACGAATGAGCAACGGCCGGCAAGTAGAGGAGCGAGCCAACTTACGTCAATGCTCTTCTCTATGGCGAGGTGGCCGATGAAGGTGTCCCACCACGACGGCTGCAGAACGATGGCCCGAAGCTGGTCGAGCGCTTCCCGCGACGAGTGATCCCAGTCGAAGATGGAGCCTTCCTCTGGCGGAACCTCGTAGTAGTCGATCGAGTCACCCCAGACGAGCCAGCCGCCGGTGTTGCCCTTGTCGACAAGCTTGGTGTCCGCGGAGAGCGGCTCCGTGAAGCTTGCGATGAACTTTGCGGTGAAATTGGGCGGCAACGGACGCTCGAGCTCAACCTTGCGACGTAGCGGATTCGACGTCTTCTGAAGGAGGAGGCACTCGTCGGACCCGCAACATGTCGTGCGCAGCTTGACGAAGTGGAGGATCTTCGTGAGGGCAAGCATCGAGTGCGTGCGCTGGTTCGGAAGCTCCGACACGAGCTGCTGCGCCATGTAGCTTGCAATCGTCGTTCGCTGAGGCTGATCCCGTCGAATGAACGCTCGCAGAAGCCGGGTGCAAGTAAGCTTGTACCGCCAGTGCGTGTTCGGGTCGTTAGCGAGGCGCAAGAGCTCGGGGATCTACGCGCCGAGTCGTCAGTATATCTTCGGCAAGGCGGGTGCGCGTTTCGCCGTACCAGCTGATCGTAAGCCGCATTCTTCTGAACGGTGCGCCCTTGGACCTTCTGCGCGACGCGCCCGACGAGATCCTGGTCCTCGACAATCGAGATCATCCCCTCGAGGCTGTCCGCCGCCTGCTGAAGCGATTCGGACTCGACCGTGTTCTTGAGAGTCGACGGCTCGCCAACGCGGATGATGTAGTCGTGCGTGACGCTTCGAACGAGGTTCTGAACCGACGGCCGCTCCTGGTGCTGGCAGCCGAGTATCGCGAGAAGGTATGGAAGCCACAGCCGACTGTCGAGGATGGCGAAGTTTTGCGGCGCCTTCGCGCCAAGGACGTACAGCGCGCCCTTCATGACGTCGTGGTCCGTGCCGGCTGGCGAGGAAGAGCGGTGTAAGCAAGACTCGGCAAAGCGCCACCGCTGGACGACCTCGACGTACGCTTGAGCGCGTCGAAGAGATGGGGGTAGATGAGCGTCCTTGTGCCGTCGAAGTAGTGGACTGTCGTCGGCGCGGTGGTCAGCAACGAATGATGCAAGCTGAGAGTAGGCTCGACGCACTCATCGAGTCGAGACCTTTCTGCGCCGACTTGCGAACCTGGAGGTAGACGCTAAGCGAGAGCTCGCAAAGATCTTGGATAAGCAAGTCGTCGAGCTTCGATCGCTTGCGGTAGAAGCTGTTAATGCGAAGGCGGGAGGCGTGGTAAAGGCTGGCCCGTCGGACCCAGACGAAACGCGGGAACTCCTTCTGGTTCCGTGTGACGCGCGAGACGTTCAAGGCGAACTCGTAACTTTTCTTTACGGTGCCGTGGTGGTTTGAGTCCGTCGGGTAGTCGAGCTCGAGCGTGCGGATCGTCGCAACGACCATCTTGATGCAGTCGATCGTGTCCTGCTGCCGCGAGACCTTCAAGGTCTGCACGGCTTTGTGGAGAAATCCGCCTGCACGCGTGCGAATGCTGGCAACGAAGGCGTGGCGAGGGTCGGTTGCATCGCTGAGAGGAAGGCCGATGTTGCAGCGCGGGAGGTGGTCAATGAACTCGGGAACCTCGTCGCCCGCATCGCTTGCGGGTACGCCGAGGTCTTTCGGCGGGCCGAGCAGGACGAAACTGGGGATGCCGGACAAAGAGGCGCGCAAGATGTTGCAGAACTGCCGGACCAGCGTGTCAGTGCACTTGCGGTTGAAGCGAGAGGAACAAAATTACGCGGCAGAAGTCGTTCACCCACTGCAAGCTCAGGAGCTTGTTGTCCTCCTTCGCTTCATCGAGAAGCGCGTCGAGTTTGTCCATGATTGGCACAACGATGTCGCGGAGGAGTTCGACCGCAAAGTCGATTTCTTCCTTCGTCGAGACGTGCCACTCGACCTTGACGTCCTTGACCTTGTAGAGTCGGCCCCAGGTCTCGTGCGAGCGCTTGCGAAACTCTGCGAGGAATGACATTGTCAGCGCGCCCTTGCTTCGCCGTGAGTACCTGAGCTCACCTTCGCTTCGCCAGTCATCCGCATTCACCGAGCGATAGTCTCGCACCCAGGTGTTTGTGAGCGTCATGAATAAGATCGAGAGGACCCGCGCCGTCGTAGTGTAGCTGGTCTCGCTCTTGGCGTGCTCGACGAGGAACTGGACGAGCGACTTGATCTCGGCCTTGTAGTGCAGAATCTGCAAAGCGGAGGCGAGGATCAGCTCGCACGCATATTTAAGCAGTAAAAGCAAGAGAAGTCGACGCGCATTCTCGCCCGAGTTGGTCACGCACGCGGTTAAGAGGCCGATCCACCAATGCAGCGTCGCGTCGCTCTCGATAGGATTGTTCGTCCTCGTCGAGCGCGTACTGCCCGCTCCGCTCTCCATCTCCTGCCGAATATTCATGTCGCAGACTCGGAAGAACTTGGCGAGCGTCTTCTTCGAGTCGGAGCGGGCGAAGCACGAGACGAGCTGCGAGGTCGCCCGGGCGGAGTTGGTGCGGACCTTGTTCGAAACTTCGTTGAAGACGATGTCGAGCGCGAGGTCGAACATGTGCGGCGAGAGCTGGGCGCAGACGAAGTCGCAGGCGGCCTGTCGAGGAGAAAGTTCGCGTCAGTTGCGCGCAAGGATGTCGTAGAAGGTAGCTCAACGCACTATTAGGGTTTGGGTCATCTGGTCCTCCATCTTGCCGCCGTTGCGGTTGCCCTTCCCAGGCTCGGGCAAGGCTTCGAAGACGGCCATGACCCCCCGGACAAAATTCGACACCCAGTCCGGGAATCCCGCCGTCATCGTCCTCACGGCCTCGTCCTCCTCGCGCTTCGAGAGCTTGATGCCTTCACCGTTTCCATCCTCGTCGAGTGCAATCGTCGGCACCTCGGATGCATTCGCGACCGTGTCGAGCGACATGCCGTACTCGCGCTCACCGTCGAGCTGGAGCTCCGGGCGGGTCAAGTCGTCGATGACGACTTGCGAGCACGACTGGATGACGAACATCGCGGTCGAGATGGTCTTGATCGGGTCATTGACGTCGAGGCCGGGCAAGCATAGCTCGAGGAGCGGAATGAGGTTCTTCGCCCCGGCAGGATAGTTGTACCGGGAGATCATCGGAGGTGAGACGGTGGAAAGAGCGGTGATACAGGCGGTCGTGCGGTGGGTCTCGGTTAAGGTCTCCAGACTTGGGTAGACTCGCTCAAGGAGAGGGGGGATGACGAGTTCGGGCTCGAGCAGCGCCATAGTCTTGAGCGCAGCCTGCGCGTTTGAGATCGTGATCGGGTCGCGCGAGAACATCGAGAGAAGCGCCACGGTCCGCATCGTCTTGACGAACTCGCGACGGATCTCGGGCGTAAGGCGCCACTCGCTCGGCGTGCGGCAGTCGCTTCGCTGCTCCTCGGTCCACCGCTTGAAGAACTCCCACGTCACGTTCTGAAGGAAGCGACCGAGCAAGGGCGCCCATGTGCCGTAGTTCGAGGGGTGGAAGTAGCCCTCGGTCGCCTGGATGAGCTTGGCGAGTGCGTCGAGCGCCTTCGAGCCGCCGAGATACGAGCGTTCCTTCTTGTCGCCGAAAACTGCGCTCAGCAAGCCGTTCGGGCCGTCCGTGGCAGGCACCTTCGCTCCTCGTGTCGGTGAGTTGCTGCGTGAGCCGCTGCGAGACGGGAACTTCGAGCCGAACGGAGTCGAGCCGGACGGTCGTGCCTCGGCGGCCATCGAGTAGACGATGACGGCGGCGAAGGAGCCGAGCTTCTCGGTCGGCCGCTTCATCGTGAGCGCAACGCCGTGCGCTGCGCTGTCCTGCGTCGCAAAATCGGACGCTGCAACTCCTGAGGCGCCAGCCTTCGTACCACCGCCGACGGGAACCCCTGCGACAGGAAAGTCAGCACGAGAGTACGCTCGAGACAAAGTGCCGAACGCACCCATCGCCCGCAAGCACTTGGTCATGATGAAGGCGAACTGCTGCTCGGTGAAGATGCCGACGTCTTTGCGAATACCGCGCCATTTAGGCAGAGCAGGCGACCCTCCCGGCGTCGTCATGCCGTCTTGCATCCCGAATATGTACGCGGGGATGCCCGTCTTGCGATGGCTGTAGGTGTGCTCCTCGAGCAGGTCCTCGACCTTGGTCTTCTCCTCGACGTACTCGCCCGCGTCCTTGGACATCTGCCGCAACTCGTCGACGATGTCGGGGTGCGAGACGCGCGGGTCGACGTGGAGGACTGCCAGGCGCTCGACAAAGTTGAGCCACTGCTCGTCGTAGATCTCGGAGCTAAAGGCCTCCCACAGCTTGAAGACGGCGGGGAGGTAATACTGCGGATGTGAGGTCGGAAGGAAGTGCGTGCAGAAAGCTTGCGAGGCGATGATCGAGTTCAGTTGCGGGTTCAAGCGAGGGAGGAAGGCGGCGAGCATGGCGGGTATCTCGTGAGGCGGGAAGAAGCGCTGCGAGTACTCGACGAGCGAGAGGAGGGTCGTCGACACGTTCGTCACGCCCGTCTTGCGCTGCTTCGGGAACAGCTCCTTCTCCAGGACAGCATAGAGCTGGCGCCAGGGGAGCTGCAGGTCGGAGATGTCGATGCGTTTCTTCGGCTCGAGGAGCGAGATGGCCATGTTGACGGCGAGGTCGACAAGGCGGGCGTCCATGCCGGGGAGGACTGTGGGGCCGAGTTCTGAGATTCTTTCGAGTGAAGCAAGGTCAAGCGAGACTTACGGGACAGCTCGAAGTACATCTTTGCCAACTTGGCCCGCAAGTCGCGCTTCATGGGGTACTTGAGCGACATCCAGCATTCCAGGCGATGATTCCATTCTGCGCAGCCGACTCGTCAGCAGCCCGAGTAGACCAATGAGCATCGCTGGACGCACGAACGAAGCCAACGTCGCTAGAAGGAGGAGGAGTAAGGTCAGCGGTCGCCCATATTCCTCGAACGGAGACGCGCACGCACTAGTCTTTCGCCCTGACGCAGTCAATCAACCTCCTGACGATCTCCTCGAGCTTGCGATCCATCTTCTCGAGCGACTCCGTCTCATACGGGAGCGACTCTGGGTAATCGAGCTGTTCCCTCCTGGGCTTCTCCTTCGGTCTCACAAGACTCCTCCGCTTCTTCGGCTGGGGCGAGAGCGACTTTCGACCGAGTGCATCGAAAGGGTTTGCGCGCTCGAAGGCTGGAGAGGGGGTGCCGGGTAGGATCAGTTCCTCGTCAATGTCGTCGTCGAACTCGTCGAAGGGTTCCTGCTCGGGCGAATCGACCTGGATCGCATCGTCTTCCACTGTGGGCGGGCAATCAAGCAAGCAGGTCAGCTGCTTGACGATAGTCGGTCCCCGTTCGTCGTCCCCACACGAGCCAGCGAGAGAAGCCCGTCGCAACGTGCGATCCAACCGGCTGATCAAGTCGCGAACAGAATGGACGCACTATCGTCTGGCGGCTCAGCAAATCTGCCGCGAGAGCTGTGCCAACTGTCGTCGAGGAAGGGTGATCTCATCAGGATGAGTTTCGGTGGTTGGAAAGGGATGTGAAGGAGAGGATGCGCACCGTACTGGCTCGGTGGGTGCTCAGAGCGGGGAAAGGGCCTCGTCAGCGCTTACGCGAGGCCGCGTGGGTCGAAGTTGGCGCGTGAGGAAGGAAGTCGGCCGCGCAAGCTGTTGTCGAAGTCCCGCTCGATGGGCCGATGGGGCAGGGCTCTCCCTCGCGTACTGTTGGACTCTTGACTTGCGTATGGTTGACGATACAGCTCACAGTAGGGCTTCCGTGGCACTGCGAAATCCAACGGAGCTGTGGAACCGTCACCAGCCTCGTTTCCTCGAGCAAAGCCACGCACGCCTCGCCTCAACGCTGCTTCGATAGCCGCACAAAGTCGCTGAGATGGTATGACGACAGTTGCCAACAAGCCAAGGAGCAATACAGAGATGATGGAAGGACGGATGAGGCCAAGAGAGGCGACAAAGGGCAGAGTGAGGCGAGTCGAGAGGCGGTCTGCGGTCGACGCCGTATGAACACGCATTTGCTGCTGCGTAAGTGGGCGCTGAAGCGTTGCAAGGTCCTGCGGAGTCGTCCAGCCGTCAGGTACAGCCTCTGCAAAGCTTGCGAAGCTTCGTTCGAGGCGAGCGTCCGGCGGCACTCACATTCGCTCCCGCCCTCCTGCGCAAATGTCAGATGCTGCTTGATGTCCTCCTGCGTGACTGTCGGCTTGGCGGACTGGACGGCGCGGACAAAGTCGTTGTAGGTCCTGCGAAGATGGCGAGCGAGCAAGTACGCATCAATTTCGGTGCTTTCGCCGACCAAGCACAGTGGTTATACCACGCGGATATGCGTACACATGCACTGACGATCGCGTCGTGGGTACGGAAGAAAGGAACGGCCCGACTCACAAAGGCGGTTCGAGCAACTCGTCGCTGTTGACGTCGTTCCAAGTCATTTCCTTCGCGCCCTTGTCGCCAGGCGAGCAAGGCGTGAGTTTCCGCACTGTTTGGGAAGTGCCGTCTTCTGCTTCGATTGGTACGGGGACCTGTGCATCCGACCGCCAACCAAAATCAGTTGCGAGTCTCGCGAGACTTAGCGAGCGAGAGTAAGAGGAACGGAGCGCACCTCCTTGAAATGCGTCGCACTCAACACCTTCCTCACAGGCTGCATCAACGCGTCCCTCACGACGACCGCCAGATCCGAACCCGAGTAACCGTCCGTCATCTCCGCCAACTTGCGATAGTCGGCTTGCGAGAGTTGGCACGGGGTCGTGCCGATGTTGAGGTGGAACATCTTGACGCGCGCGGCGGGGTCGGGGAGGGGGATGTAGATGCGTTTTTCGAATCTGCGCCAGAGGGAGGCGTGTCAGCGGCGACTCAATCCCGAGCTGCTCGAGCGATAAGCGAACACACCGTCGCTTAATAGCCACATCCAGCGCCCACGGGATATTCGTTGCCCCGAGCACCAAAACCCCCGATTGGTCGTTCCCCACCCCGTTCATCTGGACGAGAAACTCGGTTTTGATTCGCCGCGACGCCTCGGACTCGCCTTCCCCTCGTGTACCGCAGAGAGAATCGATCTCATCGATGAAGATGATGGAGGGAGCGTGTTCGCGGGCCATGGCGAAGAGTTGCTTGACGAGCCTGTGCGACAGTACAACTCGACCCGTCAGTCTCGGCTGGGCAGGAGGCAGCCGTAGGAGGGACAGAAGAACCAAACGGACGCACCGCTCACTCTCGCCCATCCACTTGCTTACCAAATCCGACGAACTAACACTAAAGAACGTGCTCTTCGCCTCCGTCGCGACCGCCTTGGCCAAGAAACTCTTTCCCGTCCCAGGCGGTCCGTAGAGGAGGATGCCGCGCCAGGGCGTGCGTTTGCCGGTGAAGAGGTGGGGAAACTTGATGGGGAGGATGACGGCTTCTTTGAGAGATTCTTTGGCTTGTTCGAGACCGGCGACGTCTTCCCATCGCACGTTGGGTGTTTCGGAAAGGATGGCGCCTGTGCGCAAAGTCGTCAGTTATGGCACATGCCCGTCTGCGGCAGTGGCCCGCCGCAGGACGACGAAGCGAAAGACACGGGACGCACTGGACAACCCATCCCTCAACTTCTTTGTATCGGCATCATCATCGTCCCCAGGTCCCTTCTTCGCCTGCGCCCCTCCACCCCCTCCACTAACCGCCTTCCCTCCTCCGCCCTGCGAATCAGCCTTGGCTTTCGCCTCGGAGGCTTGGATGTGGTCTTTGAGCTTCTCGGCGCGCTCGAGGTATTCTTCGACCTTGGAGCGGATTAAGTCCTTCAACTTGGGGTTCTTCTCGTCTGCGCATAGGGCGAGGGGGAAGAACAGGGTTAGCGAGGAAAGGCAAGAGGATTGCCTCAGCAAGAGACCCATGAGGGGACCGTCGCTCCCAGTACGCACACTTGTACGCCATGTTGAAATAGTCGAGAGAGTTCCTGTTGCATACGGTCCTGATCAACTTCACGCAGCTCCAAGGTGAGCGAGCGCACGCACTTGTACAGCTTGAACGCCTCGTTCCATTCCTGCTTGACGTCCGCATCGATTGCCTGCTTGACGATCTCGCATGCCTTCTGCTCCGTTGCACACCCGTTCCAGCAGTCGCCCGGCCGTTCAGAGAGTCAGGTAGAGTGTGAGGAGGGGCAGTAGGAGGGTCAGTGAACTGGATGACAAGCGAGACGCGAGCAACGGCGCGCGGCACAGTCTGAGCGGGCGGATCAAGTAGAAGCTGTTGACTGACGTCTAGGAAGTTTGAGTTGTTGCTCATCGTGCGAGGGCGGTGAGCGAGTGAGGGTCGACCTCGCGACGGTGGGGAGGCGACGAGGACCAGGTGGATCCGCTTACGACTGGGTAAATGGGCGAGCGGACGCACCGGGCGTATGAGTGCTTTTCGAGTGTATCTGTGCTGTACCGGAAGCAGTCTGAGCAGGTTCAAGTGGTGTCGAGGTGAAAGTAGTCGACCTCGCTGGACGCTGGTCCCTTCCTTGGTCATCCGCGAGCGTCTGTAAGGGTGTACTACCTGCTGCAGCACTGTGCACTCTCACAAGAGTAGCAAACAGCATCGTCCCCATCAGCTCCCCCTGTCGCCGCCGAACGCGTCCTCTCACGCCGCGCGACTTCTTCTTTGCCGGAAACCACACTTGCCTGGCTCTGTTCGACAGTGCGCACCGTCTCTGGGAGACGTTCGGCACGCCCACAATCAGCGCGCGAAGCTCGCACGCTTCTCTGCACCGTCTCGCGCGTGCTTCTCCGCCCTCGTCTCCGACGCGACTCAACTCCGGCCCACGGCGCACAGCGTAGCGCCAGACAGGCCAGACACTCGACGTTGGGACGGTAGACGCGACTGAAAACCCCGTCTGAACGAAACCCGATTACCGACACCCGTTCCCTCGGTGCACTCTCCTTCCGCCAAACCCTGCTCGCCGCACGCCATGGCACCCCGAGGCAAGAAGCGCGCGGCGTCCGTCGACTCGGACGACGGCGACGACTCGGCCGGCAGGACCGGCACGGGCGGCCGATCCGACAACCTCCTTAACCTCTCCCTTCCCCCGATGCACAAACTTGAAGACATCTTCTCCCACATCGTCGAACGCAACGCTGAGAAGCTCTCCAAGGTCGTGTCGAACCTCGGACGACCCCTCCGCGTTGCGACTATGTGTTCGGGAACAGAGTCGCCTATCCTCGCGCTCCGCCTCATGTTCCGCGCGCTTGAGGCGCAGAAGGGCGTCAAGGCTGAGGTCGACCACATCTTCTCGGCAGAGATCGAGCCGTTCAAGCAGGCTTACATTGAACGCAATTTTGCCCCGCCCCTCCTCTTCCGCGACGTGACTGAGCTGTGCCTTCGCTTCCGTTTCACTGGAAAATCGCCCGACTTGAAAGCTGACTTTTCTCGCTCGGCTTCCCTGCAGCCCCAACGACAAAGCACGCACGGCGTACGGAGCATTCGCCGACGTTCCCGGCAACGCAGACATGCTGTGCGTCCCTTTCACCCCCTCGCATGTCCGTACTGACTCTGCGATTCTCCCACAGTGTCGCCGGCACGTCCTGTATCGACTATTCGAACCTGAACAACATCAAGAAAGGCATCACGGACGGTGGAGAGTCCGGTTCGTCCCCCCTCCCTTTCTTTCCTTCCTCTAACCTTCCCAATTCCCTCTCACTCACTTGCTTTGCTCGCTCCGCTCGCAGGTCGCACCTTCTTCGGCATGTACCGCTGGGTCGACAAACACCGACCCAAGATCGTCATCCTCGAGAATGTCTGCACCGCGCCTTGGAGCGACATGGTCAAGAATTTCGCAGAGATCAATTACTCGGCACAGTTTTGCAGGCTTGATACGAAGAAGTATTATATCCCGCACACCAGGACGCGTGTCTGTGAGTCGCCCTTTCACCTCCCGCCGCGAAGTGTTGGAGGAGAAGCTAATGAGGAGGATTGAATTCGTCCGCAGATCTCATCGCGTTCCCGAAGGAGGTCTCCAAGTTGTCCGACCCGTTCGGCGATGCCGGCGCTCTCGCAGCCAAGTGGAAAGAGCTGATGAAGATCAACGAGCGACCTGCCTCTTCTCCCGCCGAAGCTTTCCTCCTCCATTCCGACGACCCACGCATCCACCGCGCGCGCCTAGAACTCTCCCACCAGCGTATCAGCGCCGATGGCAAGAAACGCGATACGGTCGATTGGGGACGGTGCGAGGTTCGACACTCGGTTGCGAGGCAGAAGGAGAAGTTGGGTCAGAGGAGGCCACTCACGGATTGGCAGGACAACGGGGGAAAACCGACGTTGCCGGATGGAGCGTGGCAAGACTGGGCCGAGGCGCAGACGGAGCGGGTGCTCGACTTGATGGATATCTCGTACCTCCGTCAGGCCAAGCTCGGCGTTGACATCAGTACGTCTGCCTCCTCGCTCTTCTGACATGACCGCACCAAGCTGACGAGTATGGAAGCTCACGAGTATGGCCCACAGACTACAAGTCGGCGATTTGGAACCTCTCGCAAAACGTCGACCGCACGACGACCTCGAAGCTGTTTGGGATCACCCCCTGCCTGACACCCAACATGATCCCCTACCTGACCGACCGCGGCGGCCCCGTCGTCGGACTCGAGGCGCTCGCGCTCCAGGGCTTGCCCATCGACGAGCTGCTCCTCACGCGTGAGAATACAGATCAGTTGGCGGATTTGGCGGGGAACGCCATGTCCAGTACGGTTGTTGGGACGGCGATGCTTAGTGCGCTCCTCCTCGCGGGCGACAAGCTTGACAAGGTCGACAAGGAGAAGGAGGACGAGGACGAGGACGAGGACGAGGAGGAAGAAGAGGGTGACAAGGAGATGCGCCCGAAGAAGAAAGAGGACAAGCCCGAGCCGACGGACGAAGAGCTTGAAGCGCGTTTCCGTGGCGCCGATCGCCTCGTCGAACACCCCGTCGACCTCGCCTCATTCAAGCCGTCGCCCGCCGATCTGCTCGACCGCGCTCACCGCAGCGCTCGCAAGTGTACATGCGAAGGACCCGAAGAAGTCTCGGAGCACAAGATCTACACTTGCGAAGGGTGCGGTTACTCGTCGTGCGAGGCGCACAAGGGGAAGCCCGAGCATCGCTATGTCGCCGAAACGGTCGAGCGCGAGTCGCCTGCCAAGTTTGCCGCGGACTTGCGCGACCTCCTCCCCATGCGCTTTACCGTTCCCGGCTTTGAGCGCGGTGCGATGTCGAAGCTCGTCGAGGAGGCGGAGAAGAAGGGCGCCAAGACCGACAAGGCTGTTGTTAACCGCTTCCTCGGTGTCATCGACGAGGCGCTCAAGGGCGCCGAGTTCCACTTCCACCACCTCAACCGCCGCGACTTCTGGACGGCCGCCTACGGCTCCGAGCGCGCCCGCCTCGAGCTCTTCTTCGGCCAGATGCACATTGAGTGGCGCATCTTCGTCACCGCCCCTGCCGAGCTCGGCACGCTCGACCCGCTCCGGCAGCGCTTCGAGCAGCCCATCGCGCGTCTCAAGGTTCCCGCCGGACAGACGGACCTCTTCGACGGCTCGTGGTCGTTCAATGTCCCGCTCGTCGGCTCGGCGAACAAGGTCGAGATGCAGTTCTTGTTCGACGAGGGCGATGACGCCGAGTCGAAGAACAAGTCGTGGCGTGCCCGTCTCGAGCTCGAAGACTTTCACGAGGAGAAGAGTCCCCGTCGCATCATGATGTCGCTCAAGGGCAGCGGCAAGGACGTTATCGACCGCCAGATCGACGGCGAGTACGAGCGCGAAGACAAGTGCGGCACCGCGACGCACGCCCTTTACCGCCGCGTCGATGTGAAGGACGACGACGAGCCTCTCTACTTCTTCTTCGACCCGTCGCCGTACCTCGAGAACGTTCACGACCGCTTCGTCTTTGCCGAGACCTGCCTCCGCGTCACCGGCACTCGCGCACTCCTCGCTTCGCTCCAGCCGTCCTGGCGCCTCAACCCCTTCCACACGATTGGCGACGGAAAGGACGAGACGCTCAAGGTCTTGACCGACGAGGTCGATCCCGAGCCGTCGATCGATATCCCGACGACCTGGATGGTCCTCGAGCAGGCCAAGATTGCGCCCGGCGGCGCCGACGTCAACGAGACGAGCAAATTCTCGACCATCCAGACGGGGTTCGTGCCCTCCGTCACTACTGGGCAGTGCTCGCAGGCTGAGACGCTCCTCACCGCGACGGTCCCGCTCGCCAAGTCTCCCTCGCCTGTCTGGGCGACCGAGAAATGGCACGAAGTTGACCTCCAGCACCAGGGCGCAGAGGTCTTCTCCAAGCTCGGATGGATGCTCTCGCGCATCCCGAACTGGCAGGCTCTCCAGGAGTGGCAGTCGGTTGCGAGGGGCAGCATCCCCAAACATACCTGCGCGCGTTGTGCGCCTGTCATGCCTTCGATCCAGTGGATCAAGCTGTTCAGTCTTCGCGGCGGTAAGAAGGAGGCGTGGTCGCCCAGCGTTGTCGCACGCGAGGATGGGCAAGAGGCCGCACGGTACGAGAATGCCCTCAAGGACCGCCCGTCGCCAATCATCGTCCACACACGCCACGTCGGCAACGACTTCCAGCTCAAGATCGGTCTCAACGCCGCTAGTCTCGCCCACCGCGCGCTCTCGCAGCTCCCCGCCGCTTCCCTCAAGCACTTCTCGCCCGCCGCACCCAAGGTCGAATGGCGTCTCTTGACGTCCGTCAGCACCGATCTCGGCAACGAGTCGTCGCCCGTCTTCGAGCTCACCAGCAACCGCAACAACCCTCAGGCGGTGAACCCCGAGAACTGGAATCCCAAGTGCAAGCTCCGCCCGGAGCAGCTCCGCTCGCTCTGGTGGATGATCGAGCAGGAGGCGAACCCGAAGCCATGGGTTGAGGAGGAAGTCGCCGAAGCGCTCCTCCCTCAGCTTGGCTGGTACGCCGAAGCCAAGGCCACTCGCGAGGTCGAGATCCGCGGTGGTGTCGTCGCTGATGCCGTCGGGTACGGCAAGACGGCCATCACGCTCGCCCTCATCGCCTCGCGCCAGGAGGCTGACCAGGACCTTCCCGGAGAGACGGACCGCGTCCCTATCAAGGCGACGCTCATCGTCGTCCCCAAGCACCTCGTCAACCAGTGGAAGGACGAGGTCAAGAAGTTCACCAAGCCGGCCTTCGCTGTCATCACGATCCAGAGTCAGGCCGACCTCAAGAAGTACACGATCAAGGACTTTCAGGAGGTCGACATCGTTATCGTCGCCGAGTCGCTCTTCACGTCGGGCCCCTACTGGTGCGCCCTCGCCGACTTTGCCGCCAGCAAGCGCGACATCCGCTACGACGCCAAGGCGGGCCGCTACTTCCGCCACGCCGTCGACGAGGCGATGGAGGCGATGGGGGAGCAGGTCAGGCGCATCCGCACGAAGGGCGCCTCGGCAGCCTACGTCGCGCTGGACAAGGCTCGCAAGGCTCGTGATGTGGACTTTGAGAGCGAGACGTTCATCCCGGAGAGTCGGCGCAAGGCCGTGAGTCGCTGTCCGCCCTTCCTTCGACGATATGCGCTCACTGCTTTCCTCCCGCTCCCGCAGAACGCCAAGGCAAAGGGTAAGGCGAAGCCGTTGCCCTCTGTCAAGGACGTCAACTTCACTCGCTCTGCGAACGTGGGCGACGATGACTGGGGTTTCCATCGAGCCGGCATGAACTGGACGAAGCTTAAGGCCCCGCCGCTCTCGTTCTTCTCGTGGGCCCGCGTCGTCCTCGACGAATTCAGCTACACCGACGGCTCGCCGCTGGTCGGCATCCACTCCTGCCGCGGTCGCGCTCGCTGGATCCTCTCCGGCACGCCGCCCATGCGCGACTTCTCCGAGATCAAGTCGTGCGTTTGTCGTCATTTAAGGTTCACTCGACACCAGCTGATCAAGGTTCTCCCCCAGGATCTCGAACCTCCTAAACATCCACCTCGGTATCGACGATGATACCGAGGGAGTCGCCGACATGGTCAAGGTCCGCACGAAGGACGCGACGGCGGCCGAGAAGTTCCGTTCTTACGTCGATGTCAGGACGAAGAATTGGCACGTGCGCCGAAACCAGGTCGCGCAGCGATGTGAGCGCACCTCGTGATCCTCCTGCTTCGCGCCGACTGACGACCCGTTCTCTCGCAGTCCTCGACCAGTTCGCTCGCCAGAACAAGGCCGAGATCGACGAAATCCCTATCGAGACGGAGCTCGTCGGCGTTCGCCTTCCCGGCGCCGAGATGGCCATCTACCGCGAGCTCGAGCACCATCTGTACTCGATCGATCCGAACCTCGCCAAGCTCGCCAAGATCAACATCGACAAGCAGTCCGACCGCGACAAGCGTCTCCGCGAGGCGCTCGGACAAAGCAAGACGCCCGAAGAGGCGCTCCTCAAGCGCTGCTCGCACTTCTCGCTCGACCTCGACGAGTACAAGCTCAACGGCGAACACGCGCCCGACGTTTGCGACTTTATCGCCGAGCTCCGCCAGGAGCAGCTCGAGGACTGCAAGGAGCAGGTCAAGCAGCAAATCCTCGCGTCGGCGTACATGCATCGCAGGGCCCTCGCTAAGGACTTCTACGACTTCCTCGAGAACCCGACATTCCACTTTGCGCAGTGGGTTTCGAGGCTCTTCAAGGACGGCTTCGGCGATGAGGACGCCGACAAGTGCTTGCGTGAGCTAGCCGAAGCTGTCGGCTGCGACAGCGAGGGCATCGGTAAGGCGCCCGACAACGCGAAACCCCTCTCGAAGTACATGGCCCGCTTCATGAACGAGAAGGAGAAGGAGAAGGCGTTCGACGCGACAGAGTGGGCCATCGAGCAGACTGTGGTCATCCGTGACTCGGTTGTCACCCTCAACAAACTCGCGAGGGAGCTCGTCGGCCGCTTCCGCTCCGCTCGCTACTTCGACACCGTCCGCACCGTCTTGCGCACGACGGAAGACGAGAAGGCCTCCGAAAAGGACACGCTCGCGATTCTTTCGTGCTGCGGCCACCACGGCAAGCTCGCCGACGTCGAAGAGAACGCGCGCTGGAACAAGTGCAGCCACCCAGGTTGCGGCGCGGTCGTTCAGAAGCTCAACATCCTCACGGCCGAGTCGCTCGGTACAGACCGCGACTCGGGCCACTTTGGCTACAAGCTCGAGACGCTCGTCACGCTCATCCAGCAGACGCCCGAGGACGACCGCGTCCTCGTCTTTGTTCAGTTTGACGACCTGTTCGACAAAGTTCATGAAGCGCTCAGCGTCTACAGGATCCCGACCACGATCCTCCAGGGCACGTCGAGGCAGCAATCTGACTTGCTCACGGCCTTCCAAAAGAAGTCGGCCAATGGCGCAAAGGTCCTCCTCCTCCGCGCGACCGACTCGTCGTCATCCGGCGCGAACCTCACCATCGCCAATTGGGCGTTCTTCGTTTCACCTCTTCTCACAGACTCGAAGGCCAAGTACAAAGCGTACGCTCCGGCTCGTTCTCCCTTTCCTTCTTCTGCCGCTGACTCCTGCCTCTCTCCCCCGAATGCAGCCTCGCGATGCAGGCGATCGGTCGTATTCACCGCTACGGCCAGCTCAAGACCGTTCGGGTCGTCCACCTCCTCACGCACGCCACCCTCGACGTCCCCACCTTCTCCGAGCGCAACGACTGCGACGTCGACGAGGTGATGAAGACCCAGCCTACCCAGCGGGGCGAGATCGTCAACCCTTCGCGCTCGAAGCAGGGCAAGTGGGTGATGAAGAGGAAGGCGCCTGCGACGAAGAAAAGGGGTGCAAAGAAGGCTAAGAAGGAGGAGAGTGAGGCGGAGGCGGTTGGGAGCGATGAGGAGATCAAGAGCAGCGATGAGTCGGACGACGAGATGCTGCGACAGGTCAGGAGGACTGCGGTTAGGAAGGCCAAGCCTGTCCCGGCCAAGAAGGGCAAGGCGAAGCCTGTCGTCGTGTCGGACGACGAGGAGTTTGAGGCAAGCGAGAGCCAGGAGGAAGAGGAAGAAGACGAGATGAGCCTTGATGAGGAGACGGAGAGCGAGGACGAGCGGCCCAAGGTGCGTCTTCCGTCGCCTTCTTTCCTTGTTATCCCGTGCTCAAACTTTTCGCCTTGCCTGCAGAAGCGCTCTCGCGTCGAGAAGAAGCGCAAGGACGAAGACGACTTCTCCGCCTCAGACGACGAGTCAGACGCTCCTGCTCGCCGCCCCGCCCCGCCCAAGAAGCTTCCGCGCCGTGCAACCCGTACTGGAAAGCCTCTTGTGCTCGACTCGAGCTCCGAGGAGGAGGAGGAGGAGGAGGCAGTCGTTTCGGCGAAGGCCAAGGGGAAAGCGCCTGAGCCGAAGAAGGCGGTTAGCAAGGTGCGTTTCTCACTCGGCTCCTAGTCTTCCAGGCTTGTCATTGACTCGCCATGCGCCTGCAGAAGCGCCGCATCGCCGACTCGGACGAAGACGACTCGGAGGACCAAGCGCCCTCCAAGCGCGCCTCGACCAGCAAAGCTCCCGCCGCCTCAACCTCCCCCAAGCCCAAGTCGAAGCCGTCAAAGCCCGCCCAACCGGCCTTCAAGAAGGCCCGCTCGTCCTTCATCGGCGTCGTCATCGAGTCGCCGAAGAGGAAGCAGTCAACGCTTGGGCGATTCTTTGGGAAGAAGCCGGCTGAGAAGGCGGAAGCTGCTGTGCCAGTCGCTAAGAAGGAGGAGAAGCAGAAGGAAAAGAAGGAGGAGAAGGATGCGAAACTCGAGGCGATGCAGGTCGACGACGACAGTGACGACGAGCGCGAGACCACACCCAGCCCGGTCAAGGCCAAGCCCCCCTCGTTGTCGAAAAAGAAGAAGGCTGCGTCATTCGAGCCGCAGGACGACTCGTCGAGCACAGAGCGCCAGGTCCTGCCCGAGCCGGAGAGGGAGGCCAAGCCAGTCGTCCAAGAGAAGAAGGCCAAGCCGCACTCCCCTGCGCCTGCGCCGATCGCCGACGCCACGGAGGACGCCGCTTCGTCGCCTCGTTCCGCCTCGGCTGACAAGGAGGACTCGCGCTCGTCTGCCGCGTCGTCAAGCGGCGCCGGCATCGACACGGCCCTCACGACTCCGGCTTCCGAGCTGCAGCGTCAACTCGGTGACAAGGCGTCGGTCGGACCTGTCGACGAGGCGGAGGAGGTTGCGGCCATGGAAGTCGAGGAGAACGCCGCCTGAGCGGTCTCCGGGGGTTGCGTTCGTTTTTGGGTGTGGGTTCAAGGGTTGTCGTTTGGGTATCTGTGTAATTCTTATGTACGCAATAGAGTCTTTCCCTTCACACGAATGAATCTCGCTTGACATTTGGTTCTGGTCGACTTCGCCTCGAGCTCAAGCCGCGAAGGTCGCGCTCATCTCTCGACTTCGCTCTCGCACAACCCGCTGAGAGGCCATGTCTGCTGTCGCTGCACCCGTGGCGAGCACCTCGGCTGCCGCCATCGAGGCAAAGAAGCGCAAACGCAAGCGCACCCACAAGAAGAGCGCCGCCGCTCCGACAACCGACTCGACTGCTCTTGCGCCCGCCACAAACGCTCAGCCGGCAGAGGAGGACGTCGAGCCTTTGATTGAGCCCGAGTATGAGCCTGCAGTGGAGGAGGAGGATGCTGGAAAGAAGGGCAAGGGCGCAAAGAAGCGCAAGGAGGACGGACGAGGCGATGCGGGTCCCGCATTCGAGCTCGAGCACGAGGAGCAGGCGGATGGGACGCAGTCAGGAGGCGCAGCATCGGATGCTCTTGCGCTGATGACCGAAGCGAAGATGGCGCCCGAGCCCAAGTCGCGCGCATTCTCATCGCTCGACTTGAGCGAGGGAACGAGGAAGGCCATTGATGGAATGGGCTTCAAGGAGATGACCGAGGTTCAGGCGAGGACTATCCCTCCTCTGCTAGGGGGCAAGGACGTCCTCGGCGCGGCAAAGACGGGCTCGGGAAAGACGCTCGCCTTCCTCATCCCGGCCATTGAGATGCTCCACCGGCTCAAGTTCAAGCCGCGGAACGGTGCGCTGCCTTTCTCCTTCAAGGTCTGTCCTCGTCGCTCATGCTGACCCCGTTCATTCCCACAGGAACCGGCGCCATCGTTGTCACCCCAACCCGCGAGCTCGCCCTTCAGATCTTCGGTGTCGCCAAGGAGCTATGCGAGCACCACAATCAGACTTTTGCCATCGTCATGGGTGGTGCGAACCGCAAGGCCGAGGCGGAGAAGCTCGCGAAGGGTGTCAACTTGCTTATTGCGACGCCTGGGCGATTGCTTGATCACCTCCAGGTGCGCTCAACGTCCCTTTCTCGGGTGCGATGCATTCTAACGGACGCAATTTGCGCGCGCAGAACACGAAGGGCTTCGTCTTCAGCAACCTCCGCGCGCTCATTATCGACGAGGCGGACCGCATCCTCGAGATTGGTTTCGAGGACGAGATGAGGCAGATCGTCGCGCTCTTGCCCAAAGGTGCGTCACGGGTGCAACTTATCGACAATTGACGAAGCTGACTGGATCTGGGGTCTGCAGAAAACCGCCAGTCGATGCTCTTCTCCGCTACCCAGACGACCAAGGTTACCGACCTCGCTCGCGTGTCCCTCCGCCCCGGTCCGCTCTACATCAACGTCGACACAAAGAGCGAGACGTCGACCGCGAACAATCTCGAGCAGGGCTACGTCGTGTGCGACTCGGACAAGCGCTTCCTCCTCCTCTTCACCTTCCTGCGCAAGAACCTCAAGAAGAAGGTCATCGTGTTTTTTTCGAGCTGCAAGAGCGTGCAGTACCATGGAGAGTTGCTCAACTACATCGACGTGCCCGTCCTCGATCTCCATGTGCGTTTCGCCGTTTCCTCCCCTCTCGCTCGCGGACTCGCTGACCGTGTCGCGCCTCGCAGGGCAAGCAAAAGCAACAAAAGCGCACCAACACCTTCTTCGAGTTCTGCAACGCCCCCACCGGCATCCTCCTCTGCACCGACGTCGCCGCTCGCGGTCTCGACATCCCCAAAGTCGACTGGATCATCCAGTTCGACCCGCCCGACGACCCTCGCGACTACATCCACCGTGTTGGGCGGACTGCGCGCGCGGGAAAGCAGGGGAAGAGCTTGTTGTTCTTGCTTCCGAGCGAGTTGGGATTCTTGAGGTTCTTGAAGGTCGCCAAGGTCCCCCTCAACGAGTACAGCTTCCCCAACGACAAGATTGCCAACGTGCAGGGTCAGGTGTGTCGCATGTTCACTCTTTCCTTATGCGTCGCTCGAAGGCTGACCTGGCTCATCGTTCGCGCAGCTCGAAAAGCTCATCGCCAAGAACTACTACCTTCATCAATCCGCCCGCGACGGATTCCGCGCCTACATCCAATCCTACGCCTCGTACTCTCTCAAAACCATCTTTGACGTGACCCAACTCGACCTCGCGAAAGTTGCGAAAGCGTTCGGCTTCCCGACTCCCCCGGCGGTCAATATCAATGTTGGACGGAGCGCGAAGGGGAAGAAGAGGAAGGATCATCCGAAGGCGGGCGAGTCGAGTGAGGAGAGCGAGAGTGAGGAGGAGGACGAGAACGAGCGTGAGAGGAGGGCGAAGTTGGCGCGTCGCGGTGGGGGGAACCAGGCGAAACGCCGTGAGGTCGAGGGGAAGAAGGCCGAGAAGGACTTCTATCGCGAGCAGGGGAGGGAGAAGCTGAAGAACGGGGGTGGGACTCAGTGGAGTCGGTAGGCCGCGCGGAGGTGCTTTCTCTCTTCGGTTCTCGCGCGTTCGTTTGTTGTTCTTTAGCACTCAGCATTCGTTGTGTAACGCCTTCTGTCGCTGCATCTCGCATACTCATATCACCGCAGCTTGTTGGGCGAGGAAGAGAAACCTGCGGGAGCGCGAGCAACGACCGCTCCAGCGCCGAGAGAGCCATTAAGGACGCAGGGTGTCTGCCTCGTCCAACCTGTGCATGCAGTAGGATCGTTGATCAGGTCGAGCACGAAAAGAAGCAGCGGCCAGTCGAGAAGGAGTAGGTCGCGGAAGTCGTCTCCGATGGCCCTTGATGTGCAAGGAGCGCCCTTCCACATTCTTCTGCAGTCCCCGTGGACCCTCGCAACGCGTCCCAGCAGCGTTGGCGGCGTGGGCGAGCGTGAGGTGACAAGCTGGGCGCGAAGAAGGCGGTCGGCAAGCGTCGCACTCGCCCCCGTCCGCTTGGGAGCTGTTCAGGCAAGCACAGTGGAGTGGTACGGGTCTGAAGCGAGCACCCCGAGCTGCCCGGCCGGTGTGCCGTGCGTGGACGGCGAGTGAGGCCACCTCGTTCGTTCGCTCTCTTTGTTGTCCAACTTGCGTTTCGCTCTCTCGCTCGCTCTGCTGCTTCGTTGACCGCGACAATGCCGTCGCAATACGTCTCGGCGCCAGCTTCCACCCCGTCCGCGCTCGGCGACGCCATCGAGCGCCTCACCGGCGGCAAGCTCGAGCTCCCCCAGTTCACGCCGACCACCGTCGCGACATCGCTCGTCGCGGTCGTCGTGACGCTCTTGGTTGCAGAGCAGGCATTATGGAGGAGCAGGAAAAGGCACCTCCCGGGCAAGAACTTCCAGATCGTGAGTGGCCGCCGCCGTTCTCCTCCTCGCGCCCCGACTTGCCGAGATGGCGCCCGACGCAACACACACATCGACCGAGGCTGACCTGACACGCGCGAACGATCCGCAGCCCGTCATTGGACAGTTTGCCGAGTCGCTCAATCCGACGATGCAGGCGTACAAGCGATGTAGGCCCGCATTCCCCTCGCGAGCGTACCGCGAGGTCAAACAAGCTGACTTGGGTCATCGCGCCCGCAGCATGGGCCACGCCGCTCGCTTCCGTTTCGTGAGTGCATCGACAACAGTCTGGGTCTTGGACCGAAGCTGACGAGACGCATTTCCTCGCAGCGTCTTCAACATGTCCGTCGTTCACCTCGCTTCTTCCCTTTTCTTCGGATCCTCCGCCCTATGAACGCATTCTTACCCTCGTTTCCCGTCCGACAGCTTCATCGTCATCGCCTCGACGACTGACTATGCCCGCAAGATTCTCAACTCGTCGTCCGCGACCGAGCCTTGCTTGGTTCGCTCGGCGAAGCAGATTCTCCTTCGTGCGTTGCGGCGCATTCCCTCGCTTTGCGGGCCCATGCTGACGCTCATTCATTCGCACAGCTGAGAACTGGGTTTTCCTCAACGGCAAGGTTCACAACGAGTACCGCAAGGGCTTGAACGTCCTCTTCACGCCCAAGGCTCTTGAGTGAGGCCATCTATGCAATGTGTCGAGACAATAGCTCACACACTCGCTCCGCAGGATCTATCTCCGCGTGCAGGACCAGATCTACCGCAAGTTCTTCAACTCGTGGCTCGCCGACTCGACCCCAGGCTTCCAGCCCTACCAGATGAAGTTCCGCGACCTGAACATGATGACCTCTCTCCGGGTCTTTTGCGGATCGTACATCTCCGAGACGGGCGCTCAGGAGATCTCCGACAAGTACTGGCTCATCACCCAGGCTCTCGAACTTGTCAATTTCCCCTTCGCCTTCCCCGGTACCAAGGTGTGGAACGCATGCAAGGCGCGTGAGGTTGCTGTCAAGCACTTTTCGAAGGCCGCGGCGGACTCGAAGGCCGCGATGAAGGCGGGCAAGGAGGCGGATTGTTTGCTTGATGCGTGGGTCGAGCAGATCATTGCCGGCAAGGCCCGCGAGTACTCGGACAAGGAGATGGCGCTCGTCTTGCTCTCGTTCATCTTTGCTTCGCAAGGTGCGTCCCGTGTCTTTCTTTCGGCGCACCTCCGCTTCGCTCTGAATCGCGAGGCTGATTGTCGCATTCGTTGCGCAGACGCCATGTCGTCTTCGATCACCTTCGCCTTCCAGCTCCTCGCCGACCACCCCGCCGTCCTTGCCAAGATCCGCGAGGAGCAGTCTCGTGTCCGCGGGGGCGACCTCGACTCCCCTATGTCGCTCTCGTGGCTCGAGGAAATGCCCTACACGAACGCCGTAACGAAGGAGGTCCTTCGTTACCGCCCCCCGGTCATCATGGTCCCGTACCTCGCGAAGAAGGACTTCCCTATCAACGACGAGTACACGGTCCCGAAGGGAACGATGATCATCCCGTCGTTTTGGAACGTGCGTCCTGCCCTCTTCCCCTCCTCCATCGTCCTTGAGCTGATAGTTGTGCGGCGCAGTCACTCCACGACCCTGAGGTCTACCCCGATCCCGAGGACTTCATCCCCGAGCGCTGGATGCCCGGAGGTGCGAATGCCGATGGCGGAGACTCGAAGAACTGGCTTGTGTTCGGTGCCGGCGCGCACAAGTGCATTGGTGCGTCTCGCTGTCTTCTGTTCCTGCTCGAGCGGACACGTCCGCGTTCGCCTCACAGGTGTGACCGGAGAGTCGACGACTCACGCATCCTTTGCTCCCATTCGCAGCCCAGCACTACGTCTACATGCACATGTCAGCCGTCATCGGCTCGGCTGCCATGCTGATGGACTGGGAGCACGAGCGCACGCCCGAGAGCGACGAGATCCAGATCATCGCGACTCTCTTCCCCAAGGTGCGTCCGACTTGCTAATCTCTCCAAAGCGCACTTTGAGTACCTTGTTATGATCCGTTGCTGACGAAGGAGTCATTCGTTACACAGGACGGCTGTCGCCTCAAGTTCTCCCGCCGCGAGCAGCAGGACCTCTAAGCGCCCTCTGCCCCTTCGCCGTTTCGCCTCCGATCGTTCCCTCCAGCATTTCCGCGCGTCCATGTCGTTTACCACCTCTCGTCTCGTCTCGTCTCGCTCGCTCGCCTCGCTTATCAGTGCCTGCCTTAATTCGTCCCCGCCCCCTCGCCTCGTGGAGATCCATGACTTATGCACTGCGGTTGGGGTACCTCGCTAGATGGTTGGAGGAGGGGTCGAATGGAGGGAAGGGGCGAAGGAGAGGTGTAGAAAATGGTCTTCTTCTTGGCTGAATGTCAGTCTTGAGTTCACGCCTCGCCTGGTTCCTCCGGGTTGGGCCATTGCCTCTAAAGACTGTTCTGACTGTGCGCGCTGCTCTAGTCTGCCTGCGTCGTCGTCAACGCTTCGCCATCGAGCGGGTGACCTTCCCAAACTCGCCTCGCCTACTTCGTTTCACGCTTTCCTCGCGCAAGGCTCCGCTGGTACTGTCCCTTCGAGTGCGAACATGCGCTAGCCTCTCCGATCGACGAGACCAGTTGCGCAGCTGCGACGGGATGATTTCCGTCGCCCGTCACTTTCTCCCTCCCCGTCTTCCCTCCTCTCGCTCTTCTCGCGCTCATCCGGAGATAACGCTTCCCATGTTACTTTACAGTACTCTCACCGCGCTTCTCG
>JAMALD010000061.1:0-54768 GCA_023628235.1 Rhodotorula sp. S30-09 | reverse complement strand
TCGCCCGGCAGGTCGAGTACGTCACGCTCGAGTTCGGGAACCACCTTCCTGCCGACCTCCTCGCGGAACACAACGAGGTTCAGCTGCTCGTGCGTTGCCATCCTGCGTTCTTTCCCTTCAGCTATGTGCATACTGAACAAGCTCTTCGCAGGCTCCCGAGTCTCTCGCCCCATTCGCGCGCGTCGGACACAAGTTCTTCCAGGGAACCCACCAGACCCTGATCGGCAACGACATCCTGTTTCTTCACGCGCGTGCGTTCTTGATCTCTTTCGCCACGTCGGACCGCAGCTGACGTTTCGTCGCACGCAGCCGACGCCGAGCCGTCGTATCGCCCTTTCACGACCTCTTCCTACCGCATCAACTTCCAGCCCGTGATCATCGAGCACGACGCGGGTAAGCCGGCGAAGGACGCTGCCGCCCGCCTGAAGGGCAAGGGTCGCGCGAGCGAACCTGCACTTGCACTGGACGAGCATGGCCAGCCTGTCAGGCGCAGGTGCGTTCCCTGACTTCGCTGCCATCGTTGACTCGAAGCCACTGGCGGACTCCGATTTTCTCTCGCAGGCTCGGTCGCCCGAAAGGTAGCAAAAACAAGCCCAAACCTCCGCCGACTGAGGGGACGCCTGCACCGGCGCCTCCCAAGCGTCGACCCAGGATTTCGGCGGTCCAGGCTGTCTCGCTTCTGACCGGCCAGCCTGTCGATCCGAAAGACGAGGGTGGGGCGAAGGGCAAAGCGAAGGAGAAGGTCGTCGTGCAAGCGGACAAGGGAAAAGGAAAAGCGATTGGGGAGGGGCCTGAGGAAGGGCCGGTACATGAAGCGGAAGCTGAGGGAGATGCCGATGCAGGCGACGAGCAGGCAGCAGAAGCAGGACCGTCTGCAGTGCGCAGTGCTGCTGGATCTCTGCCCGAGGCGGGACTTGGAGGACCGTCGGAGAATTCGCCTGACCAGATGATGGACGAGTAGCTGCGCGACAGATGGTGCAAGAACGAAGGGCTTTCCGCTTGTTGTCACAATATTTGTACAGCTTAGGAGACAAAGTCCGACGACTCGTTGCGGATGCTGGAGAGATGCTCATCAAGGACACGGCTAAAAGGATGAGAAACAACGACAGCGATTTCTACAATGGATTCCGACCGCTTCACAGCTTCCCACCGCGCCAGCTCATCATGCGGATGCCCTCGAGCTTCAGCTTGACATCCTTCAGCACCTTGGTCTGCGGCTTCCAGGTCTGCGCACAGGTTCAGCGGCTGGCGTCGCTGAGTTGAACAAGCGCGATCATCACGCACCTCGTACGCCTCGCGTAACGCTGCAAGCTCGTTGCTGAACAGCTCTCTGACTTGCCGATCCTCGATGATGCCCCTCAGCGCCCAGGTGAGGAGATACGGATTTCGTCGGTCGCGCGGGTTGAATGACATTGAGAGCGGCGGTGGAGTGGTCCGAGTGTCGAGATGTGTCGGCGGCTCGGTCAGATGCGTCGTCTCAAAATGGTAGCGAACGGCGAGTCTGGCAGGGGGAGGCGGTCAGACAAGGGTACGCCAGCGCGGAGGATTCGCTCGACTCGCTTGTACACATCCTCCTCCTCGTAGATCTTGCTATGACCGACACCCGTCATGGCCCCAGCAAGCGCCTCGCTGACGTGGTAGACGAGGTCGTGGTCGGACAAGCCGGCATTTCGCAGCCGGATGGCGAAAACGATGAGGTTGGCGAGGAAGTCGGATGTGCGGAAGGCGTCTGAATCGATGTAGACGGCGCGGAGGATGGCGGGATGCGAGACGCCGGAGAACAAGGCCGAGTAGAGCGGGACGACCTGGTCATTGAGCGACCCGACGACGGTGAGCTTGACGCCGGCATTCAGGATGATACGCAGGCTGCTTGAGTGGCGCGTCAGCGAGACGCAGCAGGATAACGCAAAGCGCAGTCGCCTGACCTGTCGATAAACTTGATGGCCGGAACCGAGTCGGCGTCCTGGAAGGCGAACAGCTCGCGAGCTGGTGCCGATTCGAGGTAATTGAAGTACGGCGCCAAGGCGATAGACTGGTAAAGATACATGACTGGCGGTCGACATATCAGCAAAAGGCGGTTGAAGTGACGAGTCATAACGCACATGGTCCTTGAGCGATGCCACACATCGCCAGGCTGCGCGAGACTAGAGGATCAGCTTGAGCGAGGGTAGGAACGCACGTTACACGCACAGATGCGTCTGCGTGCCGCTGATCAGGCCTTGGTCAAGCATCCTCGCCAGAAGTTGCGTCGAGACAACGCTACCCTGCGAATGCGTTGCAACGAAGACAGCGTCGGCCATCTTGATCGCCTTGAGCCACTCTTCGCGGCCGACCAACTGGCTATACAGCTTGTTGACGCGGTCCTCCACTTCGCCTTGACCTTCGAGAGCGATTGCCTGGATATTAAAGGAAGAGACATCATGCGACTCGAGGTAAGAGTGGACGGCGTCGTGCATCATGGTCGCGAACTTGACACTGCGAGTGAAAGTCTTTCAGTACGATGAGCAGGAGAGGGAGGAGCGGGAGACGGACCTGGTTCCGGTCTGTTCGCCCATGAGCGACTTGATCCTGTGCTCGGGGAGCGGCGGTGAGCAAGAGGCGTCAAGCTCAAATGAAAGCGCACGCACATATTGTTCGAGGTGAACCAACCGTGCACGCCAATCGTCACGACCCGCTTGACCTTGCTCTGCCTCGGTCCCTCGCTCATGACGTCGAGCGACTTGGGCAGCCTCTCTGCTGGGTCGTCCCGCATCTCCGTCAGCATGCCAGACGGGTTGAAGCCCGCCGCCTGCTGTGCCTGAACGAGCCGAGGACTCGTCGACTCCTCCGTAGGCGGGCGGTGGAAGAAGTAGCTGCTGACGACGCTGACGGCGCGAGTGAGAGTCGACTTCTTTGGCGCAAAGGAGCGAGGAGGGCGGAGGAAGGTGTCGTTGAATGTCGGGAGAACGAGATTCTCAACGGGAGGGGGCGCTTCGAACGCGGATGAGGGGCGCTGGCGAGGCGAAGAGCGGATCGATCCGGTGAGCGGCTTGACCGGTCCTTGATCTGACTGCGCTCGAAACTGAGGAGATGATGGTGCCGTGTCGATGCCGTTATTCGACGATGTTCTCGAGCGAGTAGACGCGGCGGAGGAAGAAGAGATGCCGAGCCCGCCGAGAGGAGCTCGCAGGGACAGCATCGACCTGGACGGCGATGTGCCGGCAGGTACTGACGATGCAGACGCGGGCGTGCGGGAGAAGATGCTCCACGAGCCTGGTTGCTGGTGCTTCAAAGGCTGTGAAGCCATTGGAGTTGGAGTGCGCATCGCGTCGTTCGTCGCCGGCGTGATAGTCGCAGTCGCCTTGTCGTTAGCCGGCGCCATCTCCTCGTCCTCCGGTACAGCCTCGATGAGCTTGTTGGCGTTGCGCTGAGATGCGAGTTTGAGTGCCCACAACTCCCGCCTTCGCTGCGTCGCAAGCTCTTCGGCAGATTGTCTCGCTCCTCCCCACCATCCGCTCAGCCAGCTGCGCTGCTCGGAAGAAGCAGCTGATGCCTGCTGTTCAGACGTCGTCGCGACGGCGACTCCGGCAGATGGAGGCGGCTCTGTCTGCTCCTCCAAACTCTGTGGCTCAGCCGGGACAGCGGCCGCTTGCTCGGGCGCTGGAGCCTCGTCTTCGTCCTTCTGCAATCGCGGGTCGATAGCAGAAGGGGTCGCTCGGCTCCAGCCGAACCACGATTGGCGCAAACCAGGTTGATTGGCCAATTCTGTCGATGCGGAGGTTGGCGCGGGCGAGATACGGCCTGCGTTAGCAAAGGGGAAGCTTCGGCAGCGAGAAAAAGGACACACGTGGCCGATTCGCCGTCGGTGTAGCCGGCGCCTCCTCCTGCCCCTTCCGCACCTCTTCCTCCTTCTGCGGTGCATCGAGCTCCATCGGCCTCTCCTGCGTCGGTGTCGTTTCCGCATCGTCAACTTCCTGCTTCGACGCCGCACCCGCAATATCAGGGACACTAGGTTTCGCTCGCGAGAGGAGAGAGAGCCAGCCTCGGTTTGTTTCGGGCTGATCGGACGAGGCGGGTGATGGCGTTGCTGGAGTCAGGTCGGCAGGAGGCGCAGGATCGAAGGATCTGGTCGGAGGCGTGGCGTCATTCGACAATGTTTCGCTGGAAGGGACGGGAGGAGGAGCGGGGTCGGCAGAATTGCCGAACCAGCTGCGCCGCTTCGAGACGCCGCTGGCCACGCTTGACACAATTTCTGACGACGAAGTCGACAGAGGCGGAGAGTCCGACGTCGAGGCGTCTTTCGAAGCGAGGGAAACGGGCTTTGAAAGGGCCAACGGCCGGCGGAGGATAGCGCTAGAAGTGGAACTCTTGGGTGGAGGTCGAGATGAGATTGAAGAGATGGACGGGGCGCGATTCGGTTTGCGCTTCACCGATGGCATGAGGTCGTCGGCGGAAGTCGTCGAGAGGGTCGGCTGCGAAGGCGAGACGATGTTGCCGGGACTCGTCGAGTCCGACCGATTCGGACGCGTAGAAGGGTTCGTGAAGTCCGACATAGGTGGTCGTAGCCGTTGACGTTTCGCAGAAGCCGTCTCTGCCACAGTCTTCGCCTTTCCTTTTCCTTTCTCGTCCGGCCCGACTGGCCTTTCATCCACGTCCATCCCGTCGTCGTCGTCTTCGCGACTCCCTCCTTGCAATCCCCTCATCGTCGCCACCGAGCTGGCCGAGCTCGCCGCCCCTTTCCTACCTTTCGCCGTGCCCTCTCCCCTCCCGCTCAACGTCAAACTGCTACTCCTCGAGCTCAACCGGCTTGTCACGCTCATCCGATCATCCTCATCGTCTATCTCCGCCTTTTTCCTCGCCAGCAACGAGTACGCCGAGCTCGAAGTCGTAAGGGTTCGAGAGTCGATCGCGCCGGAAGCCGAGAGAGAGAAGGGCCGGCTTGTTGAGGGCGAGTGGGAGTGCGAGGGGCCCGCGAAGAGCGAATCGCGTGTTGGGTGATTCGGAGACTCAGAGGAGATGGGCGGCGCTGGACGCGAGGGAGAGGTCCGCCAGGCTGTCATCTCGGGCGGCGAGGGCGAGGGAAGGAGGGCGGCGTCTGCTGCAGGGCGCGAGGGAGGAGCACGGTCAGCCTGGGGCATCGACTGGCGCTGCACGAAATCGGCTGCTGGTCCTTCGTCGGCGTTTGCCCCGTTACACCTTCAGCGCCGTCCCGAACGGCAACAACACGAACCGCTCTTCTCCTCCGCAACAAGCCGTCGTGGCGGCCACCCGTCCTTGCCCGTCGGTCCGCAATCCTGCTTCATCCAGTAGAGCCACTCACCAGTTTAATCCGTCGTGGTTCAGTCGTCGAGAGATGAAGATGGAAGTGGGGCGATTGGGATGATGTCGCCAATCGCACAGACAGCGAGAGCGACAGCGTCGAGGCCTTTGCAGCAGTCTGAAGCAGTGCACTCGACAAGTTCGAGCAGTACAGCAGGCGAGTCAGCGTGACGAGGTGAGGTTCAACCGGCCATCTCGAAGTCCGACCAAGTCCTCGAAAGGGGGACGAACGCGAAAAGACTTGCGATTGGCACGGCGATATGTAAAGACACTGTACGAAGTCTCGTGAGAGATCTAAGCGAGCAAGCGATGTATCCCTACGACGCAGCCGACCGTTGCGACGGCGAGCGATCCGCAGACCAGGCCCATCTCGACGAGAAGGTTGCGCCATTCTTTGCGGACTGCGGCGCCCACGTGTGCGCCAAACTCGACGCCCTGCGACAAAACCCGCGACTCCGTCAGCAAGCGAAGGGTCCACGATGCGTGGGTCAGAACAGGACGCACCGGTTCCTCCCCCTCGTCTTTCTGCAACTTCGACTCATGCCTGTCCGCCTCACGCCACGCAAACACCGTCCTCCTCTCCCCAAGCCCATACACAACCACCAACTCGATAGCCCACCTGAACCACTTCTGCCTTCGTGCTTCCCAGTTCTTGCCCCTCCATTCGCCTAGGAGCGGGATTCGAGCGTATGCCTGACCGAACGCGAGCAACGCCCATGCACTCCACATCTCGAAATCGACCGTGAGACGTTCGCTCCACTGACTGTCCGGCAGCGCAAGTTGATCCGCCAGCGAAGGGCCGAGGAAAAGCCGACACAACTCGACGTGGTGCTGGACTGTCGATGGTCGAGGAGCGCGGTTCGCGATAGAAGAGAGAATTTTGTATTGCGGTGTCGCGTGCGGGTCGGAGGGTGGTGCGCCTGAAGGGAAGATGGAGAATGCGAGAGAGGCGAAGTAGGTTTCGGCGGTTTCAAAGGTCGCGCCGTAGACTTTGAGCAGGAGCGAGGGCGAGATGCCGAGGTAGTAGCTGTACAGACGTAGGCGTGAGCTGATGTATCGAGGGGCAAGACAAGCGAAGACAAGGAATTGCACCCAATGTGCCGCCAGCAGATCTGGTACGCCGCTTCCTCGCGAGGCGTGACCTGGATACCGACCCGTCGAAGCGACCACATCGGCGCAACCATGAATGCGCCAAGTACAGCAAGCAAGTCTCTGCTCAACGGACGAAATCTGCGAGCCCGTCGCGAAAACGAGCGGAAGAAAGGGACGCACGCCTGGTTGATCGGCACTCCTGTTTCCGCCTCATCGTACTGGTTGTGTCGACCGTTGCCATTCGCGATACGTCGTCGGACTTGGGCGTGAAGCACGCGGACTCGAAAAGCGCTGCGCCAGCCTCGCCCAAAACCCGTCGTCATGTCGGTCATGGCCTGCGAGAAGTAGAGGAGCGAGTATGAGTACCTAGTTATCTAGGCGAGGGGCAAATGTGGAGGGAAAGTCCGCTCCATACTCGGAGGCTGAGACTCACATCAAGAACAAACAGACTCGTCTCCAGCAACCGCTTGTGCGTCGCGTCCCGCATATCCGAAGTCAAGTAGTTCGTCTCGCGCATGACGGACGCAAGCTTAGGCGCGGAGAAACCTCCAGCGAGCGAGAAGTGAGCGAGTGAGGAGTAGATCTGCGCGCTGTACTTCCAGAAGACGGCTTGTCCTTCGGCGAGAGTTGGCGGAGCAGTACCTCGGGGCTCGAACGGCTCGAGAGGGGTCGCACGCTGCTCCTGCTTGCCGTCGCTGGACGAGCCATACCCGTGCACACCTTCAGGCGGATCCCTCGTCATTTCCTCCCACAATCGCCACACAGGGTCGTCCTCCCTTTCCTTCGGCCAGCTGTCCGCACCCCGCTCCCTGTCCGCCAAGTACTCCTCGATCGCAACGAGCGCATCCCTCCCCTTGCCCTTGACATTCGCCAACCCAAGCACCTCGACGACCTGGTCTGCCAACCCGTCGCTCTCCCTCCTGAGCGGCTCGATCTCGCTCGGCCTGAAACTGCTCTGCCTGTCGTATCGCGCGACGAAGTCAAAATGGCGGAGGACTGAACCGGGCGCGAGTGATTCGAGGACGGAACAAGGGTCGGGGTGCGAGGGTGGGAGGCGGATGGCGCTTGCGAGTTCGGCGGGTCTGAGCGGTGCGCCTATCACGAGCAGTGGATCTGGCCTGAGCAGTCCCATCGCCAGCGAATGAAGCGGAGGAGGAAGAGAAGCGTCGTCGCCGTGGTCGGCAGCGAGCGACAACTTCGCGATCGAAGCCACCCATAGCACCACGGAGTTAGTCGGCGGCGACGAGGCGCAAGTTGAGCAACTCCATCCAGCACTGGTACAGCTAGACTAACACGCTATGAGCATGTGGAGTGACCGCAGGAGGGAGAAAGAGGAGCAGAGCGGCGACTTCTTCCTTGCACCCAGGTTCGATGGCTTCAAGTCGCTTGACAAGACTCAAGCAGCCTCACAACGTCAACAAGACGCCCCAGACGAAACAGTCTGTGCAATGCAGCACACGTGCGCAGACGAGCCGAGTACCCTTTTTTCAATCGAACGTGACGCCCTGCGCGAGACCCAGCTCGTCCGAGTAATTGAGCGTGCACGACGACCACCTGCAGTAGCGCTTCCATGCGTCTCCGCCGCTCTCGCGGCCCTGCATGACGAGGGTCAGCTTCGAAGGAGGAAAGAGAGGCGGAGCGAACGCACCCATCCAGTCGACTTGTTCCCTCCGAAAGGCGCGCCGATCTCTGCGCCGCTGGTCGACGAGTTCACGTTGATGATACCCGAGTCGGCGCCGACGGGTCCGATGACCTGCATCGCCGCGCCCAAGTCCTTCGTGAAAAGCGATGTCGACAGTCCTTGCTCGACCGAGTTGTTGAGCGCGATAGCCTCTTCGAGCGAGTCGAATGTCGTGACGTAGAGGATCGGAGCGAAGGTCTCTTGCTTCATGATCGCAACCTGGTTGACGTCCTTGACGAGGACGATAGTCGGCTCAACCCAGTTCCCGCCCGCCAAGTCACCCTGCATTTTGACGACGTTCCCGCCGACGAGGACCTCGCCCCCCTGCTCCTTGGCCGTCTTGACAGCCTCTTCGAAGCGCTTGACGCTATCGCGCGTGTGCAGCGGTCCGACAAGCGTACTGCCATCGAGCGGATCGCCCATCCTCGCCGGGCTAATCGACTTGTACGCCGCACTGAGAGCTGAAGTAAAGTGCGACGCGATGGACGAGTGGAGGAACAGACGGCGAGTCGAGGTACAGCGCTGGCCGGACGTGCCGAGCGCAGCGAAGGTGACTGCTCGGAGGGCGAGAGGGAGGTTCGCGTCCGGCAAGACGATGGCGGCGTTGTTCCCACCGAGCTCGAGCAAACTCTGACCGAACCGACTCGCCACTTGCATCGAGACGTCCCTGCCTCGCGCCTCAGATCCGGTAAAGCTGAGAAGGTCCACCCGCTTGTCCGTCACGAGCGCCTCGCCTGCCTCTCCTCCGCCGCAGACGACGGCCGCTAAAGCACCATCCAGCTTGTTGGCCGCGAGGACCTCCTGGATGATCTTGACCGAGGCGATGGCGGTGAGCGGAGTCGTTGGCGCGGGTTTCCAGACGGTCGCGTTGCCCGTGATGAACGCGAGGGAGAAGTTCCACCCAAAGACGGCGGAGGGAAAGTTGAAAGCTGTGATGACGCCGACGACGCCGAGAGGGTTCGCGACTTCGGTAATGAAGTGTCGACCGCGCTCGGAGGGGACGACCGTGCCGCCGATCGACCTGCTCAGTCCGACGGCGAGGTCCATCTCGTCAACGAACTCTTGCACTTCGCCGCGGCCCTCTGTAGACCACGAGCACAGTCAATACTAGCCGCCGAGAACAAGGACAGCGCGAACTGACCAGACAAGATCTTGCCCATCTCGAGGCTGACGAGCTTGCCCAAATCCTCGATGCGCTCGTTCATTGCGACACGAATCTGCCTCAGCACCTCACCGCGCTTGGGAGCGGGCACGGTCCTCCAACTCTCATACGCCCTCCTCGACGCCTTCAACACCTTGTCGACGTCCTCCTTCGATGCCGTCCGCACCTCAGCCAGGACTTCACCCGTCGCTGGATTCGTCGAGCGCTGTACTTCGCCGGAACCTGTCCAACCTACAGCAGCGTCGTAGAAGACGCCATTGATCGGCTGTCCCGAGGTGGGGAGGTCGAGCGAGGAGAGGACGGACGAGGCGCGCGAGGAGAGGCCGGACGATGCGCGCGAGGCGAGGGCGCGGGAGTACGGCAGGGGCCGTGCAGCTGTGCGAAGCGTGGCAAAGCGAAGCATGGTGGTGTATGGGGAGAGAGAAAGGCATGGGGGCCGCGGCAAGGACCGAAGCGAACCGAGATCGACTCCCGTCCTCGTCACGTGACTTGGCCCGCTTCTACTCCTTGCAGGACATCCCCGCCGCGTGCCAGACGTCGAAGGACGTCGCGGTGAACGAGCTGTGCGTCGCTGCGAGGTGCAGGAGAAGAGCGGGAGGGGTCGGTCTGTTTCCCAACCCCCTCCTCCTCGACGTCGCCTGGAGACGTCGCTCCAGCTCGACCCGCTCGCCTGCAGGCGTCCCACGTCGCACGCGCCTGTGTCGACGACAGTGCACAGGCGTTTGAAGACGGTCTGCGCGTGTGCGATGCGGGTCGCGCAGATCCTCGCCCGGCCAGGAGAAGATCGTCGTCTACCGTCGCCCGGCCGCTTTCCGGGCGAGCGCTTGCTCTCGTTCTCCTCGCTGCCACAGAACTGCCACGGCTGCTACGGGTCGCCCAGCTGCCCGCACAGCGCGACGTCGACGACTGCCGGCTTCCGCTTCTCCTCCTCGACGGCGTCGTCACCGGTTCGGACGATCGACGAAGGACCGCATCGAACGGCAGGACGAGGCGACGCAGGCTGGCATACGCGTGCGACGCTTTTCCTTGTCAGCAGCAGCAGGATTGCGGTGCAAGCGCTGGTGGAGGCTAGGCACGCTGGAGCTCTCGCTGAATCTCGCGCACGGGGGCGACCTTGCGCGGCGTTCCCTCTGGCTCGGGACGACCTGCGCGATGGCATCGGCCGGCTCCTCGCCGCAGAACAGCGCGGTATCGAGGCCGGACACGGTGCAAGGCGGCAGGCCAGAACGCTCCGTCGAGCAGACGAGCCGAGCTCGAGGAAGAGGCACCATTCGATCCCAGCTTCGGAGGGACGGCCTCCTTCCCTCTTTCCGCAGGTGCAGCTCGCCGGCGTCTGTAATCGATGCGCGCGGGAACAGTTGCCAGATTCGCGGTGCGGGCGCGAGCGAACGGGTGGCGTGCCGAAGCGGTGCTTGCTTTCCTTTCCGCTCTGTCGCCTGCCTCGCCCCGCTGGGCGTCCGCGCAACGGCTTCCGCTTGCAGCAGCGAAGCTTTCCACCTTCCGCCTGTTGCGCGGGCCGCCAGACCCGGACCTCGCTTTCGGAGGTTCCCGCTTCTCGCAGGATTTGCGGAAAGGGGTGGGGTCGGCTAAGGACGCGCGATCGCGGCACATTCCCGCTGTCGAGTGCTCCGTGCGCTTTTCTTGACCGCAGCCAAGCTCGCTAAGACGCGAACGGAGCAGAGGCGGAGTGGTGGTGCTGCTTTTCGCACACTCCGGCGGTAGCTCTTTCGTCTGTCTTCGCGTGCCAGCGCGGCGCAATCCGCGCTGCAGACGAACGAGATGTCGTCTGGCACCGTCGAGGGGAACGGACGACGGTGGTCGACCACGTCGAGCGCTCGCTCCGGCAACGGAATCGACTCTTCCTCCGCCTCCCCCATCTCTCGCCTCCCCTTCGAGCTCGTCCATGCCATCGTCCGACTCGCCTCGACGCCCGACACGAAGCCTCAGCACGGCGGAACCGTCCGGTCGTGGCACTCGAACGAAGCCGCAGCTCCGTTCGCTCTCGTCTGCAAGAGCTGGCGACAACCGGCGCAAGCGGTACTGTACTCGTCCGTTGCGCTCGTAGGCGCTCGACGAGCCCGCAGATTCGTCGACGCACTCGCTTCGAGCGAGACGGCCGCCCAACTCGCCCGCAGGACGACCGCCTACCTCGTCCTCTCACTCGACCGAGACGTCGAGCGCTCGCACGATGCGTCTAGCGGACAACTCGAGACGTCGGAGCTCCTGACGGACGCGGTGCAAGCGTGTCCTGCCGCCGTACACCTTCACATCCGACCTCTCCACCAGGACGTCCGAGCGCGCCTCTTACCCACCGTCGTCGACCCGAAGCGCGCGCTCGTCACATGTATCCTGAGTCCACGGATCATGGCGGCCCTACCTTGGTCGGGCGAACTGTGGCGTCTGGAGGACGCCGCTCGACTCCCCCCTACATTGCAGAACCTTGAGCAGACGGCCCTTGTGGCGCCGCTCACTCCACCCGACGAACGCAGCCTCAGTCCAGCTCCGCCGACGTTTGGCCCGTTATCACTGCGGCGAGTGAAGGTTCACTACGGGTACCCGACAACGGTCCTCGTTGCGGCCTTCGGAAAAAGCCCGAACATCGAGCTTCTCGATCTCTACTTTGAGTCCGTCAAGCCGGCAGATAAGATGCGCGAGGCGTTTGCGGCGTCGGCAAAGGCATTGCGGCAAGTGCGGTACATCTGTGAGTCATCCTGCGTCCAGCTTCCCCTCGCCTTCGAGACTTACGAGTCTCTTCGCAGGCAACCCAACTTCTCCCGACTCTGACAACGACACCGAGTCAACCCACTCGTCCTCGGAAGACGGCGAACGCGCCCCTCTCTTCGACCTCATCCTCCCTTCCCTCACGCGCCTCGAAACCCTCCGCGTTTCGGCAACCGAAATCTCTCCCGCCGCGCTGCTCCAACTCCCGTCTAATCTGCGCCGACTCACGATAAAGTCCTACAACGTCGGATCGCGCTTCACTCGGCCTGGCCTCGTCGATTTTCTCCTGCGAGACGACCTTGCCTTTCCAGATTCTTTCACCGACCTCGTCGTGGTCGACACGCCAGAACAGTGGCACCCGGCTGCAGTGGCTGAGATCACGGACGAGTGCGCGAAGCGAGGCGTGCGATTCGTCTTTCTCAACGATTTCGAGCAGGAGTGCGAGGAGCAGAGTGGGACGGAGTTCTCAAGTGGCAAGTCGTTCGAGGAGGGCGGGATGGCCATGCCGGCGTCGTCGCAGTCGGTGTGAGGGCCAGTATATCATCAAACAGCGGCACAGTATTCAGCAGGTAGTAGCGGAGCATTTCGTGGGAAGTATGAGCAAAGTCGCATGGCAATCGCAACCTCTCGTTCGCAAACAGTCCATTGTCTGCGCCGGGTTCCTGAGAGCGGTCTCCTTTCGCAAACCTGAGTGCCCTCCCTACGCGCCTCCTCCCTTTGCAGGCGTGAAAGCCGGCGCCGCACCCGCGTCCACTCCCAATCCCGCCTGCTGCGCCGAGACCATCTGCACCTGTCCCACCGGCGCTTCTTCAACCTTCACTCCTGCCATGGGCACAGGCGTTGGGGCTTGTTGCGGTCGAGCTGGTTGTGGCGGAAGAGCGGGGAGAGTCGGAGGGAATAGCATTGGCGGAGGACGAGGCGCGGTCTGCGCAACTAAAGCGTGATGTGGCGCTGATGCGGGTTGTGCAGCAGCTTGTATACGGGGCTTGGCGGAAGGGGTGGGAGGGAGAGGGGAAGAAGCCGGAGGGGGTGAGGCGAGTTCGTCGATTTCGGCGGTACCAACGGCGGTCGCAAAGGCCGAGTAAGAATCTGTCGACGATAAGGGTGAGCTACTGATTCGATTCGCACGAGGAAAGAGCCAAAGCACCGCCCTGCCAACTCGGAAGCAAGATTGTCGCTCCATCGTACCGCTTGAACTCCATTTTCGCCTTGATCCACTTCCTCGGTCTCGGCGTGCCGACCTGAAGAGGCTGAGTCGCGAGGAACTGGTTGCCGAGCTTTGGAGGCGCGCCAACTCCGCCTGTACCGCCTGTACCGCCTGCAGCTGATGCGCGAGAAGGGGCGGGCGAACCGGCGCCGCCGGGAGAGTTCGTGCCGGGACTGCCAGTACCGTGCAGACCAGCCGCTGTCGAAAAGGTGAAAGTCTTAGTCTGGAGAACCGACAAAAAGCCGAATGAACGAAGACGAACCGATAGTAGCGTCGAGTCCTACACCGGCAAGGTTGCTGCGGGAATTGAGAAACAGCGTCAGCCCGAAAGCACGGGATACATAAGGAGGGAACACACCCTTTCAACCCCTTTCGCCAGGATTTCCTGCGCGGAATCTCAACGGGTCAGCAAGTCCACCTCGAGAGGCAGCGACAACACCTCTCCCATTGCCTCCATCCGAGCGTCACGCACCCTGGACCAGGTTCTCCAGCCTTCTTCGCAGCCGTCTTCTTCTTCTTTGGCTTTGGTTCGCCGTCCGGACCCTCTGCAGCCTTGTTCTTCTGCCCAGCCGCCTTTGCCTTCCCCTTCCCCTTGCCCTTCGCTGTTGCAGGGGTAGCGACGGTAGGTGTCCCTGTGCCTGTCGATGAAGTTGGCGGCGCTGCAGGCGAGGGAGACATGCCGGAGGACGAGAACGATGCGAGGGGCGCTCCATCTGGCGCTTTCGAGACGACGAGACCGGATGTCGGGGCTGCGGCGGCTGGCATAGCGGAGGAATCAGTCAAGTGAGCCGTCTGAGCGGCAGCAAGCGCGGGATCAGCCATTGCCAATGAGCAGTTTGCGTCGAAGCGAGTCGAGGAGGAGAAGCGGGCGAGCACGCTGCGTCAACAACTTCTTGCGGCTGTCTGACAGCCTTAACAGCACTCGCGCGAGAGCAGAAGCCGTCTTCATTCGCGAAAGAATCTCCTCAGCAAGTTTTGCAAGATGAACGATGCCCTCCAGGGAGACGGAGACTGCTCACACCTCCCACAGACTCCGAGCGGGCTCAGAGCGTATTCGACTCGACAACACAAGTCTGTTGGATCAGTGGACGTCCTCTCAACCGCTGCCGGCCATTGCCAGCGAGCAATCGCTAGTCGAGGGACTTCGCGGCGAGGAGGTCTGCCTGAAGCCGCGCTCTCGCTGCCTCTCTCCCACTCGCCTGCTGCACGACGCCAGTTCTGCAGAGCTTTTTGACGAGCTCCAACCTCGACAAGCACGATCGATCGGTCGCGCGACTTCCCTCCACCGCACCCAAAAGTCCAGCTCGTCGACCGGAACTCGCCGTCAGTCTGCTTTCCTGCTTCATTGAAGGGCAGGCCAATCAGAGGATGTGGGACGAATGGACCAGGCGTGGTACCGGGCGTGCGTGCGGCGGGATCGACTCGTGTGTCCAGTGTGGGAGTCTAGCGATGAGGAGGACTGGCGGGTGAACAGCACCGAGCGGAGCTGCGCATAGGATAGCAATGACTACGACCAGGACTGACAGCCTGTGTGCGCGCACGCAGGACGCAACAGGATGTTGCAGCTCGCCCGTGCTGCTCGGGCTGCTCTCCCTCGACCCTCCCCTTCGCTTCTCCGCCTATTCTCCGCCACGCCCATTCCTGCAGCCAAGCCGACGGGCAAAAAGTACCTCGACAAGAACGGCAAGGAGCGCCGACAGCTCGTCTTCATCGAGCGCGCCGGTTCTGCCACTTTCAAGCGATACCTCCCTGTCACGCCCGGTCGTCGTCACCTGCGACAACCGCTTGCCGAGCACCTCCACAAGGGCGGTCCTTTCCGCCCTCTGACGATCGGAAAGCGCTCGACAGGCGGACGGAATAACCACGGCAAAATCACGGTTCGCGGTCGTGGAGGAGGACACAAGCGTCGTCTTCGTCTTCTCGACTTTCACCGGCGAGAAACGGGCGAGCAGGAGGTCGTTCGCATTGAATACGACCCGGGACGGACAGCGCACATCGCTTTGCTCAAGCACAAGCAGACGGGCGCGATGAGCTATATCCTCGCGCCGGCGGAACTTCGCGCGGGCGACACGGTCCAGTCGTTCCGTTCGGGCATCCCCAAACATTTCCTCCTCGACCGATCCGAGGAGGCGCTCATCAGCGGAGAGGTGCAACCTGAAGACCACGGCCTCGTCGACCCTGCTGCGCCCCAGAGCACCCGCGCGCCAAATGGTCCTGGAGGCATCCCCAAGCTCCCCGACATCCACGAAATCGACGTCACCACCCTTCGTGCTCAGGCTCTCAAGCCCGGCAACTGCCTTCCCGTGCGCCTCATCCCCGTCGGTACCATCGTCCACAGCATCTCGCTTTCCAACACCGGCCCAGGCGTCATGGTCCGCTCGGCGGGTACAAGTGCTCGGATTGTCGCGCCCGCTGGACTGGGCGGCAAGCACGTCCAGGTCAAGTTGAACTCGGGCGAAACCCGTTATGTCCCGCTTGACGGCGTCGCAACGATCGGCTCGGTCAGCAACGCCGACTACCAGCACACGAACCTCGGAAAAGCCGGAAGGATGAGGTGGCTCGGTTTCCGTCCGGTGCGTCTCGTCCCTTTGCTTTAGCTGAGACGCGGTTACCTGTTCTTTCGGGCGCTTCCGCTTCTACGGTTTCGAGCTAGCGATTGACCATGCTTGGTTCCCACAGGTCACTCGTGGTACGGCGATGAACGCGACGGACCACCCGCACGGAGGTGGACGTGGAAAGTCGAAGGGTGGCAACCACCCGAGGGACAAGTGGAACGTGAGTTTGGCATCTATGCCCTTTCTGGACTCCTCCTCTCCGTCTGTTGCGTGCTGACTATGTCAACCCCGCAGAACGGCACGAAGGGACAGCGGACTCGCCCGCCCAGCAGCAAGCGCGGCAACAAGCTCGTCGTGCATGAGCGCCCGGCGTATGGTCAGAAGAAGAGGCGCAGTCGCGGCTAGATGCATGGCAAAGGTGTACTTTCCTCGCAACCGCAGCACTTTGCTCGATGCAGCGGGAGTCGGAGTAGTCGCGTAGCTCGGCGACCACGGCTTCTTTTGCTTCCTCGCTTCGCTGGGCCACTCAGTACTGCTTCTCGAGCCATTGCCGGAGCTATCTGGCACCCAGCGCGTTGCTGTCGTCGACTTGCTCCGTCCTCGAGCCAACACCGCCTCCTCTTGCGTTCGCTGTTTCCCCTCGCTCCCTCACCGCGTCGCAGGCTGCTTCCCTCGTGGGACTAGCTTTCAAGTGAGCCTGACTGCTCCCCACGGCCCACCTGCAGCCGCGCCGCTTTTCCAGCGTCCCGCACACTCCCCTCATCGTCTCGCGAGTCGGCACGACTCTCGTCACCCCCACCCGCCAGTAGGGCCTGCACGATGCAGTCGCGGTACTCTCAGCACCCGCAACAACCGTCGTACGCCTCTCCATCCCGTTCCTCCTTCCAACAAACCTCACATCCCTCCCCCTCGTCTCGCTTCACCCAACGATCGACTCCCTCGTCTCGCTCGGGCGGCTCGGGCGGATCTGGAGGCAGCGGGAGCGCACAAAGCATGAGGAGTAACCGGATGGGCAGCGGCAGCGGCAGCGAGTACAATCGGAATGCGGACCCGGCAGAGCTCTTCGTCAGGCAGGAGCGAATCGGTACGTGCGAGGGAGGGTCCTTCTCCTCGTCCTGCGGATGCTCAGCGACTCTCTCCTACAGGCAAGGGCTCCTTCGGCGAGGTGTACAAAGGGTATTCGGTGCGGACGGGGAAAGCAGTCGCGATCAAAGGTGCGCACATCTCCTTAGGAGGAATCCTCGAGTCGCGTGACGGTGGCTCATACCCTTTGTCTATTTTCTCGCGCAGTAATTGACCTCGAAGACGCGGAAGACGAGATCGAGGACATCCAGGTGGGTAGTAGCTGTTCACCAGGCCTGTTCGAGCCTAGCTAACATCTCTTCGCCTCCTCCCCTCCAGTCCGAAATCTCCATCCTCTCTTCGCTCGACTCGCCCTTCGTGACGAAGTACGAAGGCTCCTGGCTGCGCGGTACCGAGCTCTGGATCGTCATGGAGTATCTCCAGGGCGGTTCGTGCGGCGACCTGCTCAAGCCGGGGGTCTTCAAGGAGGATTATATCGCCATCATTTGCCGCGAGTTGCTCAAGGGCCTTGATTACTTGCATGGCGAGGGCAAGCTGCACAGGGATATCAAGGGTGAGTGCGCTTGACAAGTTCAATCCGGCCGACACGGCTGACGACGACTTGTCTTCGCAGCTGCGAACGTCTTGCTGAGCGCGTCAGGCGATGGTGTGTCCAAATTGATCTTTTGTTGGAGCTCGGCATAAGGTGACGGTCCTGTGGGTCCCGCAGTCAAGCTCGCCGACTTTGGCGTCTCCGGCCAGCTCACTGCGACGATGACCAAGAAGAACACGGTGCGCACAGTCGCGCATCCAAAGTCTCTCTAGTCAGTTGACCACGAGTGAGTCTGCAGTTCGTCGGCACGCCTTACTGGATGCCGCCCGAGGTGATCAAGCAATCCGGCTACGACTCTAAGGCGGACATCTGGTCTCTCGGCATTACAGCGATCGAGATGGCTAAGGGCGAGCCGCCTTACGCTGACCTGCATCCCATGAAGGTGAGCGCTGAAGCATGTTCACTGGCCTGAGGCGAGGATTTCTTCTCTTCGGCTCGCTTACCTGCCCATAACTGCATCTCGCAGGTCCTTTTCCTCATCCCGAAGAACCCTCCACCAACGCTCGATGACCCTCGCTTCTCAAAGCCGTTCCGAGAATTCGTCTCGCTCTGCCTTCAACGCGACCCTCTCGCTCGCCCGTCCGCGAAAGACCTCCTCAAGCATCGCTTCATCAAGTCGGCCAAGAAGACAAGCTATTTGACGGAGCTGATTGAGCGGTTGGCGAGGTGGAAGGCTGACGGTGGGGAGGGTCAGCGGGATAAGGATAGGGAAGATGGGAGCGGCGAGAGTGAAAACGAGTGCGTTCGTGCTTTCGGGCGCCTGAGCCGTTTGCATCCGGTCTGACACTCGCTTCGGAGCAGGCTCATCCCGCAGCAGGACGAGCTGTGGGACTTTGGGACCGTTCGCCATGTTCACGCTCGCGCCGGCGGTCCTGCCACTCTCCGACGACAACAGCAGCAACAGCGACAACCCGCACCGCAACGTGCAGCATACCCTTCTCAGTCGTCTCAGCCCGCGCCCGCTGTCCGCAGCCATGACTACGCTTCGCGTTCTCCTCACTCCGCCACCCTGCGGCACTCGTACGATACCGTCCGTGGCACATCTCCTTCCGCTTCTTCCGACGCCGCAGGCCCGACGTCCGCGCATTCCGAGTACGACGACTACTCGTCTGCTGCGTCCTCTGCAGGCGGAGCGAGGGACCCGGAAGAGCGGGCGCGCGAGGCGCTTGATCGTGAGAGGGAGAGGCTGGAGGCACTCAGGTTGCATGATCAGCGGCAGGCGCAGGAGGCGATGCACTCTCAGCAGTACGTGCACGGGCAGAACGGGGCGGTGGCGCAGGCGGCGCAGCCGCAGGAGAGAGCGGAGGACGAGGGAGGGATTATGGAATCGGTCGTTCTGCCTGTTCTCAATTCGGTGCGTGCTTGCGCACATCCATCTCGTTCTGGTCGTCGCAATGACAAACATGGGCAAGATTCCGCATTGACGAGGAGGTCCCTGCAGATCCACGACCGCGTTACGAACCCTACCGCCCGCCAATCCATTCTCCGCTTCCGCGCAGCCATCGAGCAGATTGAGCGCGAGGTGCCTGGTATGATCAACGTCTTCATCAGCGAGGTCGTCGACAGCGTTGAGGCGAGTTCGCGCACTTCTGACTTCCAAACTTCTATTTTCACCTCCGAGCTGATTCGTTCTACTGCGACAGCCCGAGGCCGACGACTAGGCACACGAACATCTGCTCCACAAGGCAAGCCCGGTGCACGACTCTCGACGACTACCACCTCGCTTCGATTTATTCCCCCTCGCCTTGTCCCGCATACCCATTCCCTCATTTCGACTCCTCCCGCATTTGCCGATCCTCGACACACCATTACAGCCTGTAGACACTCGCATTTGCCTCCAAGCAGTGTCGTTCGCTCACGTCTTTGCTTGCTATGATCCCGTTCGCTCCGCTCCTTTCTGAGAGCGACGGCAACGCTGCGGGAGCTCTCGCCGCTTGGACTGGACACCCCCGGCGACTCTCTCTCGCCTGTGCATGCACGTTGCCGCTCCACAGCGCGACACACGACGACAGCCAATCGCACACCGCCGAGTTGCTCGTCGCCGGTCGTGCCGGTCGTTCACCGGACTCGTCTCGCTCGCCCTCATCTCCCTCGCTCTCTTTGCGCTCGCCAGACTCTTGCTAGGCTCGAACACAATGTCCAAGGTGTGCTGCGCTTTCTCGTGGCGTCGGCGGGCGGGATGGATCGAGTCGAGGACCCCACATCCGGTTCATCTCGAAGGGTTGCGAGGAGGGCGTCGCAGCGTTGGGAGGGCATGTTGAGGGTGTGGCAGAGTGCTGAACTGTCTATCGTGCAGGTCATCACCGCTGAGGAGGTCGCCAAGCACAACACGGCGGAGTCGGCGTGGGTCATAATTGAGGGCGGTGTCTACGATGTCACCGACTTTCTCGAGGACCACCCGGGTGCGTGGGACGATATTTAGTGCTTGTGTGTGAGGCGGACGGCCGTGGGGAAGTCGTCAGACGCCGCACGAGGTGTCGAAGCGCTTTCTCCCCTTGCTGACTTCCTCTCCGCTTCCTCCCACTCCCAGGGGGCAAGAAAGTTCTCCTCAAGGCGTGCGGGCAGGACAGTACCGAGAAGTTCCACCAGTTTCATTCGAAGAAAGTTCTCGACAAGACGGCGAAGCCGTTCCTCATTGGCAAGGGTGCGTCCGTCCCTCGTCCCAGCTCTCGTCTCCTTGCTGACGTCGCTTGCTCGTACAGTTGGTGAAGCCTCGAAGCTCTGAGCGACTGTAGGCAACCGCTGGACGCTGTATTCGAACCAGGTCTTGAGCTGTCCCCGCGAAGAAGTCGCTCGATCTGCCTCCGAAACTCCGCTTTCGCTGAGCTTTGCCCGCTAGCGGCTTGAGCTTGATGACGACTCACACGCTTGGATGCTTGTGCACACGCACCGACATTACGGGAAGACAGGAAGCCCTTCTATGAGTTTACAGGATAGCAACGACTCTTTCGCCCTTCGGACGCTACTTCTTCCCCTTGCCCGTCACGTCCGCCCAGATGTGCCCGAAGATGGTCGCCAAGCTCTTGCGGTACTCCCAGATCGGGTAAATGCAGACTGCGAAAGCTCCGTCTGTGTGTGAGAAAGCGTTAGCGGAGGAAGGATGGTTGAGAGGGAGAGGTGTGACGAACAGAAGACCCAGATGAATGCGATGACGACGTAGGTGGTGAAGCCGACTTTGGTCGAGATCCAGCCGGACGCGGCGAGCGGGACGGGAATCCTACGATGCGGAAGGTCAGCTTTGAACGAGCAGGCGAGCACGACGGCGGCGCACAGGATCATCAGGATGACAAACATGCACGTCGCAACGATTGTCGCAAAGCGGTGCGTCTTGCGCAAGTGCTCCGGCGTGTCAACTTCGACGCCCTCGATGGACGGCGCAGCCGAGCGAGCCTGGTCAGGCGAAGCGACGCCCTTCTCGTTCTTCAGGTCGTCGTCGAGACCTTCGACAGGCAACTCGGGGACGATCTCGCACGCTTCGGTGTGCGCGTGCAAGGCGCGAGTCTCGACCCAGTCGTAGTTCTCGGGCCAGATGAGCGACCCGGTGAAGGCGATGATGGAGGCGATGCCGATGCTGTGCGTGCGAATGTGTCAATTCTGACAGGGAGGAAACTGTGAAAGGAGCGTGGCGCACGAGAGAATGTTGCCGGTGAGCATTGGATAGTCCTGGAAGGTTGTGTCGATGTTAACCGCGCCATCGTTTAACGTGGCGGCCGCGACAAGCCAGCCGATGATCTGCGAGGGAGAAGAAAGAAATCAGGATGGCGTTAAGAAAAGTCAACGGAAAGCAGAGGAGCGGGAAGGGGTACGAAGAGCGGCAGGAAGGGGACTGGGGGCGGCGGGAAAGCCGAGAGGGAATCTGTCCAGCGCTTTGCGGCAAAGAGCAGAAATTGAACTCACAGCTGCGCAAGTACCGCCAATTGCGCCAAATGTGCACGCCCATCGGTTGGCCTTGCGCCACATGATGGCCAAAGCGATGGGGACGACGCCGGCGCCGATGATGACGCCCATGAACTCGTAAAGCCAGCCCATGCTCACCCCGACGGCATGGAAGATGCAGCCAGCGACCGCCATGACGAGGCACCAGATCACGATGCCAATGTGGTCGACGCGGAGGAGTTCCTTCTCCGAGGCGGTAGGTCGAATGTATGGCAGGTAGATGTCGTATGTCATGACGGTTGAGGTGGCGCAGAGTTCGGCCGCAGTAGCTGAGGTGACGGCGAGGAAGAGTAAGACGAGGAGTGCGGCGGCGCCGCCGGCTTTGAGGAGGGTCTGCGCAGCGGCGGCCGCGGGCAAGCCAGCGGCGACTTCGGCGGAAGTGAGGCCCATAGGGTAGTTCGGGTAGCTCGGGTCGTACTTCAGGGCGATTGCCGACAGGCCGAGCGTAGCGGCCATTCCAAGCGGAATCCTGCGACGGGATAGATCAGAATCAACGACGAGCGCACGTCTGCCGCATGGGCATCGAACTTACGAGAGCCATGCGCTGCCCCCAAGCATGTATCCTTTGACCGCGGTGCTTGGTACACTGGCGATGGCGCGTCTGCAAGAGAGGGACACAGTGAGAGATAGAGTAGCGGAGTTAGTCACCGACTTACGGGTCGCGAACAGAGGAGTTGGTACGCACTGCCAGTCTGTTGATGTCGCAGATGTACGCGAAGGTAGAGAACAGTGGAGCGAGGAGGACCAGTTTAGGAAGGTCAGCTTCGGGTTTCGCGATTGCTGATGGGCGACACTTGCAAGCTTGGTCATTGAAGACAGTCTGAAGAACGAGACGAAAAGCACGATGCGTCAGCCGCTGCGTCGATGGATGCAGCAGAAGGCGGCAGACGCACTCCGAAGTTGCCGATCAAGTTGATGACCTGTACGTCGCAGTGCAAAGAACGTGAGCATTCGTTCTGATCCACTGACATTGAAGACGAAGGGCGCACCATGAAGACCATTCCGGTCTTGGAGGAGAAGGTGAGATACGATCCGTCTTTGTTACCGCTAACCGGCCAGTCTTGACCAGCCTGGACGAGCAGGTCGTACAGCTTACTCGGCGAGCCGATTTTGTTGTTGGTAACGAAGACCTCAAACATGAAGAGCAGGATGATGACGTAGAGGAAGAAGGTGTGGATGAAGTCGGCGAGGAGACTGCTTCGCAAGCCGCCGACGAGGGTGTAGGCGCCGACCGGGAGCGGGATGAGCCAGCAAGCCGCCCAGGTACTCATGCCGGTGAGGTCTGTGACGGTCGCAGAGCCACCCTGTGAGAGAAACTGTCAGTTTGCCTCGCTCGGATCGATGTGCAAGTCTTGGGACGCGAACGCACGGTGATGAGCATGGAGCTGACCAAGAAAGCAGTCGCGAAGGCGTAAAAGGTGAAGACAACGTGAGGGATCGTGCCCCAGCGGACACGGATGACCTCGAGGAAGGTGTGCGCCTTGGGCGCGTTCATCTTGATCTGCGGGTCGAGCGCGAGTTAGCGATTCGATCCGAGCAACGCTGCGAGTACGCGGGCCGGAAGGGCAGGGAGTCTTGGAGCGAAGAAGTGCAGGATGGAGTTGGCTGATCGCGGTGAAGGACGGCGAGGGCCGAGGTGCGGGTTCAGGGAAGTCTCGTCAATCCAGGCCTACCTTGGCAGCGTTGACGGCAAACATGAAGATTTGCACAGTCGCCCCTGCAGCATAGGCGTACTGCACAGGTCATCAAGCGGTCAACTTTCGATTCACGCGCTATCAATCCGCTGCTCGAAAAATACGTACCGGGCCACACACGCCAACTTTATAACCCATAGCACTCGACTGTAATAGCGTAGCAGCCCTGCTGGGGTGTCAGCGAACCTCAAGAGAAATCCGGCAGATGACAAGAACTCACCAAGTCCAGGAAGAGACAATGGCACAGGCGATGAGGCCGGGCTTCACGGAGTGCGAGGCAGAGGCGAATTCAGAGATGCTGGTCATTCTCATTGGAGTGTAACGCGTCTGCAGCTTCGTGAGGCCGATCATCAGGAGCGTGAAGAAGCATCCGATTCCGAGGACGACGCCGTAGCCGACGCCTTGGCTGAGGATGGCTGTGCCGGGCATGGCGAGGGTGTCGCGGTGTCGAAGAAAGAGTAGCGAGTGAAGAGGAGTGAAGAGGAGCGAGAGAGGAAGCAAGCAGGGAGCGGCTGTCAAAGAGGACGACTCGGACAGCACCCCATGATAGCCCCAGATTGTGCGAAAGCAGCGCCTTATCGTGGGAGGCTTTCCATCAGAGTACTGCACAGCCGGTAGGCGCGAGTTGCCGCTTCGCCAATCGTAGATCGCAGGGCGAAGGGGAACGAGGGCGGAAAAGGGCTCAAAATCGCCGCCGCACACATTCACAGGCTCCGCACCGCTCTCTACCGGCCTTGATAAGGACAAAGATGAGCTGACTGCGTCGAAGCAGTCCCCGTACCACTCTCACCCTTCGCCTGTCCCCCTAGCTGATGAGAATCGCGAGCGGGTCCAGCACAGCGGAAGCGGCCTGGCAGGCGGCGGCAGTTGTCGTGTGCGGTGCGATTGAGGTTGTACAGCGCAATCGAGACCGTGTAGCGCACCCCTTGGCGTGGAGTCGCGAGCTGCAGCGGGGCAAGCGGGCGAGCGCGAAGGTCGGCCGGCGGCTCTTTACCTCGCCGTCGCTACTGCTCGTGCTGATTGTAGGCCAACTGGATACCCAGGCGCACGACCAGGCAGTACCGCAGGATGCCCCGCCTCGCTCCCTAGACCCGCGACCTCCTCGTCGACTTCTGCTCGCGATAGGCGCGTCCGAATGATGACCGCGGCTAACCCGGGCTGCTCCAGATACGCGCTCTCTCTCTCAAACTGCACAGCGAAGGGCTCGATAACGGCGCTCCTTTCGAACTGATCGCCCAGCCTTGCCGACGGCTCCTTCTCCACCTCTTCCTCTCCGCCTCGACGATACCGCTGCTCATCCTCGATCTACCATGGCAAAGCACCCCATGCTCATCCCCGTTGACCCGCTCAAGCCGGCCTCGAGCCAGCGCGGCCTGCTGAACCGCTGGCACCCGGACATCCCTGCTTTCTGCACCGTCAAGCCTGGCGAGGTCTTCAAGCTGGGTTGCCACGAGTGGACCGGCGGTCAGATCAAGGTGCGCACCGAAACAAGTTCCCCTCTCACTGCGGATGCACTCTGAAGCTGCCTCCGTGTCTGTAGAACTCGGACGATGCCGACGATGTTGCCAACGTCGACCTGACCCAGATTCACTACCTGACGGGCCCTGTGGCTGTCGAGGGTGCCGAGCCAGGAGATGCGCTCGTGGTGGACCTGCTGGATATCACCTACTACGAGGAGATGCCGTGGGGCTACACCGGTACGTCCCACGCCCTTTCACCAGTCTTTACGACTCCTGACTCCGACCTCTGTTTCGCTTTCGGGCTTGCAGGCGTCTTTGAGGAAGCCGACGGCGGCCTCTTCGCGACGCAGTTCAAGTCTCGCGCCGCCAAGGCGATCTGGGACTTCGAAGGCCGCTTCTGCTCTTCTCGCCACATTCCCGGTGTACGCTTCGCCGGCACGACTCACCCCGGCATCATCGGTACCGCCCCGTCGCAAGCGCTGCTCGACAAGTGGAACAAGCGCGAGCAGGAGCTGATTGATGCGCACCCTGGTGCTTCACCGGCTGTTGCGCTCCCGCCTGAGCCGAAGGGCGTGTATGTTGGACAGGACTTGCCGAAGGAGAAGCTCGAGAAGATTGCGAAGGAGGGAGCGAGGACGATTCCCGGTCGCGAGTGCGCAGCGCTTCCCTCGGACTCTGCGCAAATCCGGTCGCTGACGGATCCAAATTTCCTCCTGGCAGACACGGCGGAAACTGCGACAGTGCGTGATCCAGCTCGAGCAACCCAGTACGCACCGCTGACGCTCCTGCCGTCGCAGTCAAGAACCTCTCGATCGGCTCTCGCGTCTACCTCCCCGTCTACATCCCCGGCGCCAACATCGCCATCGGCGATCTACATTTCTCGCAAAGCGACGGCGAGCTCTCCTTCTGCGGCGCGATCGAGATGGCGGGCGTCGTCACGATGAAGACGTCGCTCATCAAGGGCGGAGTCGAGAAGCTCGCTTTGACGCAGCCGATCTTTCAACCGTCACCTATCGATCCGATGTATGCGCAAGAGGTTGTCTTCGAGGGCATCGGCGTGGACATCCATGGCGACGGATCGCAGATGAGCATGTGCGCGACAACGGCTTTCAAGCAAGCGGCGCTCAACACCATGGCCTGTGCGTGGAAGCTCACTCCGAATCCTTTTGAAGTCTTGCTAACGCTTCCCTCGCATGCAGACCTCAAGAAGCTCGGCTACACTATCGAGCAGGCGCACCTCCTTCTGTCCGCTGCGGTGATTCCCCTTTCCCACCACGCCTTACGTCCTCGTTCGAGGGACAGACTGACGTCTTCATACCCGTAGCCCTGCCAATCGCACGTCGGCGCCATCGTCGATGTCCCCAACGCCTGCGTAACCATGTCGCTCCCAACGCAAATCTTCGATCGCGACATCACCCCGAACGGTATGGGCCCGGACGGCTTCGAGAAACGCAACTATGGGCAGTGCGCGATCCGCTCGGACGGACAGCGCGGTGTAGACATCTTTGACAAGAAGTGAAACGGGACTTTTGGGTGCTTGTCGAGGTTGAGAAGGTGGCCGACGTCGTACGTTCTTGATCCTCGACTTGCCTCGGGACTTTGCAAGCCTTTGTCATCACTTGCGAGTCTCTTGGCAGCTGTCAGGAAGCGCAGGAAGCTGTTGTCGCGGGCCTCGAAAGATTCTTCTCTGGACCAACTCGAGCAAGAGAGGGGCGGCCTCTCCTCCTCGCTCTCCCACCACCGCTCCTCCTCGTTCTGCGCCAGGATGTCGCCCATTGACACGTACAGCACGCCGTCAGTCCACACACACACCTGCCCGCCTCCTTCCCGCTTCAATTGAGCTGATACTTGACTCTCCTATCCTCATCACGACAACCTCGATGAACCCGCTCGCCTGTTGCCGCCCAATGCGCGCCTGACAGTCTCTCCTCGCGCTACGCGTCTAAGGAGATGAGCAAGCTTTTCTCGCCCGCCGTGCGTCCTTCTCATCTCCGACCTTCGCCAAGCTCAGCCGGAACAGGTTGGCGGGTCGAGAGCTGGACCTGCTGGGCGCAGGCTGACCATATCGATTCACACAGACCCGCTTCGGCACCTGGCGCAAGCTCTGGCTCAGCCTTGCGACGGCGGAGAAGCAGCTTGGCCTCAGCATCCCCGACGAGGCTATTGAGCAGATGAAGGCGAATCTGGTGCGTTGTCGAGACTTGTAATGCTGGAGGATAGAACAAGGACCGCGCTGACCAGGACGGTACCCACAGGACCTCGACGAGGCGCAGATGGACGAGGCGGCGGTCGAGGAGAAGAAGCGCCGGCACGACGTTATGGCACACGTCCACGTCTTTGGCCTGCACGCGCCCGCCGCCGCAGGCATCATCCACCTCGGCGCTACCTCGTGCTACGTCACCGATAACGCCGACCTTATCTTCCTCCGCGACGCCTGCGACATCATCCTCCCGAAGCTCGCGGTCGTGATCGAGCGCCTCGCCCGCTTCGCCGAACAGTACAAGGACCTTCCGACGCTCGGATGGACCCACTTCCAGCCCGCCCAGCTGACGACCGTCGGTAAGCGCGCGACCCTCTGGATCCAGGTGCGCCGTTCCCGTTCCTGATGAGTCCAGCCGCCGTCGCTCACAATTCAATCCGCTTGCAGGAACTCCTCTGGGACCTCCGCAACATCCAGCGCGCCCGGGACGACATCGGCTTCCGCGGCGTCAAGGGCACGACCGGTACACAGGCTTCCTTCCTCGCCCTTTTTGACGGCGACCACGACAAGGTGCGTCGCGTGTCACTGTACGTTAGGAGCTTCGTTGACACCTCGCACGCAGGTCGAGGAGCTCGACCGCCTTGTGACCGAGCTCTCAGGCTTCAAGCACGCCTACCCTGTTACCGGCCAGACCTACTCTCGCAAGATCGACATCGACGTCCTCGGCCCTCTCGCCTCGTTTGGCGCGACCGCACACAAGATCGCGACCGACATCCGGCTGCTCGCGAACTTGAAGGAGGTCGAGGAGCCGTTCGAGAAGGACCAGATTGGCTCGAGTGCGATGGCGTACAAGCGCAACCCCATGCGCTCGGAGCGCATTTGCTCGCTTGCTAGGCACTTGATGGTCATCCAGCAGAACGCGATGATGACCGCCAGCGTTCAGTGGTTCGAGCGCACCCTCGACGACTCGTGAGTTCCGTTACGCTCGACTATTACTCTCGAGCACAGATGACTGAACTTTCTCGCGCAGCGCCAACCGCCGCATTACCATCCCCGAGGCCTTCCTCACCGCCGATATTATCCTCACCACTCTTCAGAACGTCACCGAGGGCCTCGTTGTCTACCCCGCCATCATCGCTCGCCGTGTCCGCCAGGAGCTTCCCTTCATGGCGACGGAGGTGCGCTGGCCCGCAGATGTTTACCTTGACCCATAGCTGATTTCACTCGCGCAGAACATCATCATGGCTATCGTCAAGAAGGGCGGAGACCGCCAGATCTGCCACGAGAAGATCCGCGTCCTCTCGCACGAGGCCGGCGCGGTCGTCAAGCAGCAGGGCGGCGAGAACGACCTGATCGACCGAGTGCGCGCCGACAAGTTCTTCGAGCCGATTTGGAACGACCTCGACAAGCTCCTCGACCCGTCGACATTTGTCGGACGCGCGCCTGAGCAGACGACCAAGTTCGTCAAGGAGCATGTCAAGCCCGCGATCGAGCCGTACAAGACCGCCGTCGACGCTGCGGTCGCTGCCGAGCTCTCGGTCTAGGCGTGCAGCTTGTGGCGAATCCCAGAAGCGACTTCATAGACGACTGCGGCGCGACGAAAAGTTATCAGCATGGCGACACTTTGGACACACTTATCAGCATGGCGACACTTTGGACACACTCTCTTCCCTTTCGTTTCCGGGCTTTTCTGTCTCAACACGGTAATGCTATCATTTTGCAGTCACAGGCGGGACGAGGGCGACGACGGACTTGTTCTCTGCGGAGTCTGGCTCTGCGCTCTCCGCCTTCTCCTGCGCCGTCTCCTCACCTTTGCTCGGGACAATTGGAGACTGGCTTTCCGACGAGGCGACTTTCCGCTCGACTGGAGTTCGAGGCTGACGTCCATCGAGCGGTCCGCGGACGTTTCGGACGTTCGTCCTCCTCTTACGCCTCTTATGCCTCGTTCTCCTTCTACCCATTACTTGTCGTCCGGCATGTCCTCCAGTTCCGCCCCACAGCATTACGCGCCAGCCGACGCTAAGGACTGGCTTCTCGCGCCTGGCTCACGCTTCTTCTCGCGAATGACACATCCTGCGGCGGGGCGCACTGCGCTGTGGCTGACGAGCTTGAGGAAGGCAGTGAGGCGGTTCGGCTCCGACGGTGCATACCGACCTTCGCATCCCTTTCTGGTGAAGCTGCCGACAAAGTGTTCGACAACGAGACTGCCTTTCGCTGATCCAAGCTTCCTCGCAGATCTGTCCACCAGCGTATCCTAGCATCTTACAAGCCTTTGCACCCCCTCGATGAAGCAGGGTACCGCGCCTTGCAAGAAAAGTATGGCGACGCTGTGCCGTCGCTCAACTGGGAAGCGTTCTGCGCCGTTGTCGAGTGCGTCGCACATTAACCCCAGCTGTGTCTCGCATATCTCACTGGGACCGACGAGCGGAGACTCCCACAGCAACGGGCCTCGGTTGTTCCCGCTCGAAACTTGCTCTGCCGTCGCCAGCAAGACTTCCTCGACCGCCCTCGATGTGTTCATCGACCGTTCTTTTCCCGACGTCCTCGCTTTCTCAAGGTCCCAGCACCGGCCACAGGAGAATTCCCGACACGACCTCCGCTCGCTCTTGACGCAAGAGTTCCCCGTCGCACTCCCGCTCTGGCAGCGCTCGCCCAACCGTTACTGCGCCCAGCGACGCTCCAAAGCAGTGAGCAAGATCGAGACATGGGCGATTGCGAACTTGCGGGAGTTGCGCGAGGAGGTGAACGCGCAGGCGGCGAGGACGAGGCAGTATATCGTGGCGGGGACGAGGATCAACAGCTATGAGGCGACGCTGGTCGATTGGCTGACGCACGAACGCAATGCGGTGTACACGCCTATCGAGCGGTCGCAGAGGTGCGCAGCGGCGTCTTTCTTTCGCAAAGAATCGGCCTCGTAGCTTATATCCGTTCGCTCTCGCAGGAACAAGCTTATCAAACGCATCAGACGTACGGACAGCCACCCTCGCTCATCCATCAGCACATCCCCCACGTCGCTCTCCTCGACCCCACGCGACCCGCTCAGCAGCGTGACATCGCTCGAGCAGCGGCCTGAAGCGACAGGCGAGTCAAGCGGGAAACCACCACCGCTTCCGTGATGCAGTGAGAGTGCTTACGCGGAAGAGGTGAGACATGTATCCCTGCGAATCGAGTTATCTATGACAGAGACCGGACTGACAACCGAGAATGGAGAGTCGGGGCGAAGCGAGAGGTGCTGATACAACGGTACGACTGGAGGAAGTCGAGTGGTAGGGTATGGCGCTGGATGAGCGGAAGCAGGCGGCGAGGGCGGGGGAGTCATGCGGTTGCGAGGACGGGGACGGAGAGGCGGGGCTGTGGCGAAAGGGGGGGGGGGGGGGGGGGAAGTCGGGAGGGAAGAATGAGTCCGCGTCCGTTGGCTTCCGTGAGAACGAAAAAGAGGACGCACGAATGAACGTGTACAAAGACGAAGAAGCGAGAAAACGTTTACTTTGACAGCTGCTTCTCTGCGAGCGGAAGAGCAAGTCAGCATCGCCGCCCAATGACGGCGCGAATCGCAAACAATCTGACCAAGCAAATCCTGTAATGTGAAGAGACGTCAGCATCGCAGTCGGCTTGTGGGACGGTGAGTGAGATCGTACCTTCGCCTCGTTGACCTTTGACGCGATGTACGGCGAGCCTCCTCGGTCGGGGTGGTTCCTGTCCATTCGCATCGCGTCAGTGTTGGCTCGGAGGAGGGTAGGGGTACGGAAACGCACGCAAGCATGATCCGTCGGTGCGCGTCCTTGAGGCGAGTCATCGTCATGTGCGACTCCCTGAGAGTACCGCATATTCGTCAGTCGACGTTTTTGGGGCAAACGCTATCGAGATAGCCTCGTGGCGAACGACGAAATCTCGCAAGTTGATGCCGCAGCAACCGCGCAACTCACCTCAACCCAAGAATCTGCACTGCCTCCTTCCTGTCCATCTTCGCCTGGAACCCGCCCTTGACCCACTCCTCTTTCCCAACCGATCCATGACCGGCAATCGCAGCGAGGAAGGGGTTCAGTCGTGCGCCATTGCGGGCGGCGGCGCGGAGCGAGTATCGCAGGCCGAGGGTGGTAGCGGCTACTGCGCCGGTGGCGGCGAGGAGAGAGGCCATTCAGAGAGTGTTGGAGGGTGTTGGTGAGGCTAAAGCAGTAAAGAAAGGTGATCTGGATGAGCGAGTCGATTGACAAGGCGAACGCAAGTCGAGGAGGCAACCTAGTGTCAGCCGCGGTTCAAAAGCGTTCAAACGACTCGCCGTGGTGCCCTGTGCCACTCGCATCGTTCGCACGTCCCGCCAACCTTTCCTGACAGCCGCCTCCCTCATCCTCACGAGGATCCGCCAGATTCGATGACCGGTACTCCCCGTCGACCAATTCTCCTCCAAAGATCCCCCCGGTCCCGCAATTCCTCTGCCTGACCCTCCGTAGCCACAACGAGCACCCTATCCACTCTTCACGCCGTGCGAGCGAGTGGCGCAGTGTTCTTGCCGCGGACGATGCTCAGGCGGCGAGTTCGGCAGCGTCAAAGCGGGTCGCGCGAGTCTGTCGAGCAGTCCAGCTGCCTGGAGCATTCCCAGAGATCGCTGCTCACCTGTAAACGTGCGCCGGAGTGGGTGAAGCGGTCGTCGCTGTTGTCCAAGGTGTGCTTCCTCGCTCGCTCGCTCGCTCTCTCGCTTTCGACATTCGCCAATCTCGCTGTCTACCGCTCTTCTGCTCTCGAGACCCCGCTCAGGCGACTGCTAAACCCGGGAAATGGCATCAGACTCGCTCGAACCGCCCCTGCCCTCGCCGTCCGCGTTCCCGTCGCTCTCGCCAGACGCTCCCTCGCACACGGCGCCCGTGCAGCCCTCGATCTCGTACGCGAAGGCATCAAAGAGCGTCCTGCCGCCGACAAAAGCACCGGAAGGGATCTCGCTGCCTCCGCCGCCGCACAGCAACGCTCCTGGGACGGGTGAAGCAGGAGCGACGTCAGGGCCTGCGCACGAGCGGAGGCCGCACTCGAGCAAGGAGCGTATCCAGCCCAGTCAAAACGGCAAACATTCGCCGTATGCGCGGCCGAACCCGGCGGGCGCGGGCAAGGGCGTGAAGAAGGGTCCCGGAGCGGGCGCAAAGGGTGGAAAGGCCAAGCCTGCGGCGGAAGCGAACGGTCATGCTGCGGCCGAGGCGAACCGCGTTAAGCAGCCGCGGACGCACGTCCCGGGCATGCCGGCGTCGATGCTGCCCGTCGCAAAGAAGTCGGGTTCTTCGCACGGTCGCAAGTCGTCGACCTCGTCTCCGGCTGCGAACGGCATGACAGCACCTACAGCGACCGGCGATGCCCCTTCAATTGGCAAGAAGCGCCGCCAATCACTCCGCAAGGTCCTCCCGCCCACGTCCTCCAAGTTGTCCGCCCTCGCCCCGACTTTCGAGTTCGCCCCTCGCGCAGAGTTTGCCCCTCGCGTACCGGCACCTTCTTCAACCGCAGTCGATCCTTCTTCCTCCGGCCACTCGTCTGAAGCGGAGGGCGAGACGCACACCCGCCCGAAAGACGAGACGGACCTGCTCTCTTCCTCCGAGCAGGCCGCGATCAACCAGACCGTCTCGTCTGCCGGAGCGCAGGGCGACGCCTTCGTCGCCAAATCGTTCTCCCAGGCGGACACAGAGGGCGCGGACGCTCTTGCCGGAACGAGCGCGAGCGAGCAGAGCGCCAAGCCGAGCGACGCAAAGACCGCTGCGCTCAAGACGGCGAGCGGCGTCGAGGACCAGGTGAAGGAGGAGATTCCGGCTGAGCCCGCGCAAGAGCGCTCGTTCGGTGCGCTTCTCCCCTCGGCTTTCGTCAACACCGACGGAACTGCTTTCGCGCCTCTGTCCGATTTGGAGGAAGCGAAGCCGGCTCCCCCCGCTATTGAGCAGGTCAAGACGGAGCGCATCTCGGGTGCAGTGCAGGAGAGCCCTGTCGCCGACATCTTGTGGCGTGAGAAGCAGGCTTGGTGGAACGACGATTTCGACGCCTCGATCGCTTCGACTTCGTCTTTGACGCCCGTGGAGGAGCCGAAGCCTGAGGAGGCTGGACCGGCGGCTGTCGAGCCGGCGCGCTCGCAGGACTCGGCGTCCGAGACACTCCTTCGCTTCCCGCCTTGGACGCCCGAGCCGTCTTCGACGCCCGAAGCGACTCAGCGTGTCCGCGACGTAGCAGACATCCGGTCTGCCACGCCGCTCGGGACGTTCCTCAACTCGGCATTTGTCGCAGACGACCCGAAATACGCTTCGGACGTGCCAACTTCGGTCGAGGAGATCATCGCCTCGTCCGCTGCTTCGCCGCCTCCGTCCGTCTCGATGCCCGCGCCGACCCCTCTCTCTTCTTTCCTCTCGTCGTCGTTCTCCAACACGACCACACCCTCCGCACTCGAGTCTTTCGAGCCGCAAGACGAGCTTGCAGCCGAACGTCTCGCCAAAATCGATGCCCTCCCGCCTTCGAAGCGACCCGAGATCGACTTCCCCATCTCCGCTGAGGAGGTTGCGGCGCAGCCGAGCTTGGATGACGTTCTGGACGTGGATGGGATCGAGGATGGAAAGGTCGTTGTCGAGGGTGAGGAGCAGAAGTCGAAGGAGGAGAAGTACGGCTGGTGGTCGCCCGACTACGACCCGTCTCGTTCCTCTGCATCAGGGTCAAAGGACCTCGTCGGCCAGCAGAAGGTCGAGGAGACGGCACAGTCGGCCGGTGCGCAGGGCGACGAGTTCCGCGGCAAGACATTTGAACAGGCGGACAGGGAGGGCGCAATCGAGAGTGCGCCCGTTCGACCGACGAAGCCGTCGGCTGCCGTGTCGAAGGAGGAAAAGACGCAGGTTGGCAAGGCGGAAGAGGAGGAGCGGGATGGATCGCAGACGCCGCTGGGAAATCATCTCGGACAGGCGTTCTCGTCCGCTCCTTCGGCTTCCTCTGCGTTCACGCCCGCTCCTGCCGCTTCAACTTCCGCTCCCTCGACCTTGACTCCCTCGCCGGTGGCTCACGAGAACTCCTCGACTCCAACCGCAGCCACACAACCTGCCCTCTCCCGCCGCCGCTCCTCCTCCCCGCCACCGCCTGGCAAGTCGAAGAACGCCGACGATGCGCCCTCTCTCACTCTCGCCCTCGCCTCCGCTTGGCACACCGCGCCCTGGACGAGGAAGATCTGGGCTGTCCTGGCGAGTCTGGCCATCAACGTTGGACTGCCGTTCGTGAACGGCGTTATGCTCGGTGCGTTTCTTTCGCGATATTGCATCAAGCTCCTTTATGTCAGGTATCGAATGCTGACATTCGACGATCTCCCTCGCACAGGCTTCGGCGAGCTCTTCGCCCGCAATGTCCTCGGCGTTCGACTTGGCTGGCCGCTCGCCTCGTCCTCCTCCAGCTCAAACACCTCGAATCGCGCTAATACCTCTTCCGTCGGACTTCGTGCCGCAGGCCGGACGAACCCCGACATAGGACACGAGGTGCCTGGTCACGCCGGTGCGAAGACGGTTGCGGAGGCCGCTGGCGAGGCCGTGCGCGAGGCGGCAGCGTAAAAGATCACACGCATCTGGGCTTCCCCTCCTCATAGACGGACACTTCACCTCACCCCTCTTATCGGTACTTTACTTCGTTCGTCCCTCACCGTCGTTCCCCACCTTCGCCTCTTCACCATAAAAGCCGCTTCACGAGCGCACTAGTCGTTTGTTCGACCCGTTCTATCGCACCACTTCTCCTCTTTCCTCCCCTCTATGCCTCTCGCCATTCTTGCTTTGCGCCCTTTCATCGACACCAATGACTGCATTGAATGAACCTCTAGGCGTGCGCATTTCACAGTCCGTCGAACGAGCAGTCTCTCGTGAGCGGCGTGAAGTCGCAGTTATAAGGTGCTTCCAGGCTACAGTAGATACGGCGGATGAGAAACCCCTCACGGTGTCGAATTCGTTTGCAGCGCCTGCTGCGCCGCCCGGACCATGGGTGTTTGAGCCGGGCAAGGAGGGGCAGAAGGGTGCCTCAAGAGGAAAAGGGGTGCCCGACGTGAAAACCCTCAGTTGCAGCAAGAAATTCATCCCTTCCTCGGCTTCTCCTTGTCCCGTGCGACCTACCAATCATCGTCATCCTGCACCGCAGCCCTGCCTGACCGCTTCGCGAGAGCCGCCGCCAGGTCATTCGCAGTCGGCTTGACCAGCGAGCCGATCGCAGGCGCAGGCTGCGCAGCGCCGTTCGCGGCGGGTCGTCCAGGGCCGGGGGGAGGAGGCGGCGGAGGAGGAGGAGGAGGGGGAGCAGGCGCACGGCCGCCAACCGCAGGAGGAGCGCCGGGACGGACCGGCGCAGGAGGCGGAGGCGCTCGGCCGGCCGCAGGCGGCGGAGGAGGGACAGGCGCGCGAGCGCCTGGCGTTGGAGGGGGAGGAGGTGGAGCGGGAGCACGGTTGCTAGCGGGGGGAGGAGGAGGGGGAGCAGGTGCACGGCCGTGCATGCCGCCAGGCTTCTGGGGGATCGACGGTTTGGGCTTTGGCGCAATGGGAGGTTTGCCTGCGGTAGTCGCGAGGTCAGTGAGAGCAGACGCGACGTGAGAGAACTGATGCGCACCGAGGGACGATCCAGGACGCGAACCAGCGGGCGAACCGCCTCCGGGACTTGCCGGCGTGCTCGTGCCGTTCTCCTCGCCCGCCTGAGCCCGCTTTGCCGCCAAAATTGCCGCGAGGCCTCCGCTGTTGCCCATACCGGGCATCACTGCGACAGGGGCAGCGTTGCCATCACCTGTCCGCGAGCTAAAGCCGATGGCTGGGGTTTTGGGCGCAGAGGGAGCAGCAGGAGCTTTGGGTGCCGCGGGTGCCGCGGGTGCAGCTGGAACGGCGGGGATGGCGGGAGCGAGAGGGGCTTTCGGGGCGGAAGACGCTGACGGAGCGGCAGGCGGTGCGCGTCTGACGGGAGCAGGAGGAGGGATGGCGGGTTTCGGCTTGGGCGGGATCAGCTGGAGGTACTGCAAGGCGGGGAGGAGAGTCAGCAGGCGTGCAAAGACGATGAGAAGAGACGCATCCGCACGTTCGACGGCGCCCAGCCTTCTTGCGACCCCTTCTTGATGAGCCACCATCCGCCGTCGTCTTTCGTCACGACCTCGAGGATGTCATCCTTCTTCAGCGGGAGCTCGCCCGGCTGGTCGGTTTCGAACATGAAGAGACTGCGGGCGACAGAGGTGAGTGCGCTGACCTGGGCGCCGAATGCAGGAATCGGCACGCACGCCTTGTACTGCTCAACTTCGGGCTCGGGCGGTGGAGGCGAGGGAGCGGGAGCGCGAGTGGGTGGCGGCGGCGCACTGCGGCCAATCGAGACCGGGGCGGCTTTTGCGGCGGAAGCCTGAGGAACGGGAGGAGCGCGAGGGATGCCGGCGGGCGCAGGGGGGACGGCGCCAAAACTAGCGGCGCCTGGTAATGACTGAGGCGTCGGTCGCTTCGCTCCAGCCGAGCGCTGTAGGCGGTTGGATTCATTACGCGGACGAGCCACAATAGGCCGAAGGAACTCACGCTGGCCTGCCTCGGCGCTGCCGCCTTCTTCTGCCTCGGCTTACGAGGGCAAGGTGGGTCGGACTGACTCGTTGGAGACTGACCCGACGGAACGCTGACGGTTGACGACTTGTAGATGTCGCCGCGCTGGATCGACTCGTCCTTTCTGAACGAGATTGTCGCCATCTTGCCCTTCTTCTTCGAGTACTGAATGCTGTGGATAAGAAGCGAACAAGTCAGCGGCGCTCAAACACTGACAGGAGGAATGGGAAACGCACGTGGGGCCGATGTTGATCTGCACGGCGCCGTTCGTCCTCTGTTGAAGGTGGACGAGGAATTCGGTCTTCAAGACGCAGGAGATGAGCGGGTCGCCTTCCTCCTGGCTCGTCGTGTTGAGCGCCATCCAGTCGTCGCGCAAGTTCGACAAGCCGACGCTGCGGATCGTGACGAGAGGGATCTTGCGCTCGAGCGTCGTCTGGACCTGGTTATGCACGGCCTGCGAAATGAGGATGTAGACCGCCTTATCGGTGAGGATGAGATAGCGCGGGCTCGGCTTGGACGAGCGACCGAGCTTGGAGACCAGCAACTCGGCCCGCGAGCTGAAGGCAACCGTCTCGTTGGCTGTGAGGGGAACGGGACAGCAATCAGCGCACGTCGCCAGTGGGTTGGGAGCGAGACTCACAAGCGATGCCGGCTGCGCTGCGCAAACGCGAGCCTTCCACGCTGTCTCGCTCGCCCACGCCGAGGTAATCTCCGAGGAACTTGCGCATGCTGATGAGCGAGTAACGCCTCCGCTCCTTGCGCCCGCCGAGGACCTGATGGCCATAGTCGCGCAATTGGGCATAGACAATGTTCTCCTTCTGGCCGAGCCAGAATCGCTGGATCGTACGCGCGGCATCGTTCTTGCGGCGGAGGTATGCGCGCCAGGCCCGCTGGATACGCGCCGCCATGTTGTGCCAGTACTTGTCGCGCATCGACTCGAGTGCGAAGAGCGTCTCGGGGTTCTTGATGAACGCCTTGGTCACACCCATTTGCCACTCCTCGCGAGCGATCCCCGTGTCCTTAAGGATTTGCTCGCAGCCCGACCGCGCGTCGCCCTGCCAGATGTAGTCGCCAGCGTACGAGGTCGCAGGCGAGAGGAGGTAGAACCGTTCGACCATCTTCTCGAACGTGTTGCGGTAGGCGAAACCGGCGCGGCGAATGCGGACGTTCTCCTGTAAGCCGAGGTACTTGATCTGGTGGAGAATCGCCTTCGTGTCGTACTCGCTCGGCGAGCGGTTCTGGTTTGGCTTGATCGTGCGGATGTAGTGCGGCTGCGAGCGCATGAGCTTGTCGACAAGGGCGTTCGCAGACGCCTTGATTTTGTCCGAGGCGGTCGGCGGGCGCTTCTTGCTGTTCGGGTCCGGGCGGTCGGGGAAGAGGGTTTGGAGGAACTGGTTGCCGGACGAGGCGACGAGGTCGAGAAGGTCCTTCGAGAGGACATCCTTGTTCTTGTCCGTCATGCCCGCCACGGTGTACATGACATCGCCAGCGTAGTGCTTGACGAGGAACTTACTGCCGCGCGTCTCGAACTGCGGATTGTTGACGCCGCCGAGACGCTGGGTGAACGAATTGTCGGCGGCGGCCGGGTCTGCGTGGGCTGTCGCGCAGGCGTCGTTGAGCGCGGCGAAGACACCAGGCGGGCGCTTCTCCTCGATGAGGTCGCAGACGATCTTGTTGTTGAAATAATCGATCGGCGTCCACTGCGATCGGTCATGAGGGTCAGACCAGGCGTCCGCAAAGGGAGACTCGCTCGCCACGCACCTTGATCTGCTCGCGCACGTACTCCTCCTGCTCCGTCTTGAGCGTGAGCTGGATGAAGATCTGCTGCAATTTTTCGTTGACGTAGTTAATGCACAGCTGCTCGAACTGGTTTGTGTCGAAGATCTCGAAGCCGTAGATGTCGAGGACGCCGATAATCGTCGAACTCTGCGTCTTGCTCTTCATCGACACGTTGACGCGGCTGACGATCCACTCGAAGAGATTGTTGTACAAGGCTTGGGCGAGCGCATCGCGGACTGCGGCCGCTTGAGCCTGATTGAGCGGAACCTCGTAGACCGAGCCTGCGCGACCGAGCCGTCAGTATGAACGTCAGAAGAGCGCGCAAGTCAACGCACCTCGCCGACCGCCACGTTGCGTCTCCATAATGCGACTTGTCAAAGCGTTCGCCACCCGAGTCGGGTCGACCTCGAGCAAGTAAGCAACAAAGTCCGTCACGCTCGTATCCCCCACACGAGAGTTGCCCTCCTCGTTCGGCGCAAATCCGACGTTTCCGATCCAGAGGACGGCGGCGAGCATGCGGAGGATGTTGTCTTGCTCCTGCTGCGTCAGGCCGACGATTTGCATCGCTTTGAGCGTCTCGGCCCAGTCATACGTGTCGTCGATGCCGGGAACTTCGAGGCAGCCTGACTTGGACGTGTAAGCGTAGGCTTCGGGTCCTTGCAGGCCGTACGCGTCGCGCTGAGCCGACGAGGCACCCTTCGTCAGTTGGTAGAAGATGTGGAAGTTGCGCTCGTTCTTGATCTGGCCCGTTACGCGGTTCTGCGTGAGGAAAGCGGGTGAGCAGGCCGGATAGGCTGGAAGAAGCGGGAAAGAACGCACCTTTTCGAGGAGGTAGTTCGTAATCATCGCTCCAACAGGCGCTCCCTGCGCATCGAACTCAATCTCCAGGTATTTGCCCTGTAAAGCGAGGTGGTCAGCTTCGTCGCGCCCAGCCTGGAAGGAGTGAACGCACATGACGACTCGAATTATTGTTGCGAAGCGTCTTGGCGCAACCGAAACTCTCGAGCAAGGGGTTCGTCGCGAGCACCATCTCCTTGACGTCCTCGATACCTCCGCCGCCAGACCCTTCACCACTGACCGCCGCGATGTACTGCATGATCCGCTTCGCAGCCTCGGTCTTTCCCGCGCCCGACTCACCCGAGATGATGACGCATTGGTTGTCTCCGTACGAGCGCATCGCGTAATACGCCGACTCGGCGATTGCGTAGACGTGCGGAACCATTTCGAGACGATTCTTGCCGCGGTATGAGCGGAGCGTCGTCTCGTCGTAGATTGGGAGCATGCGGAAGGGGTTGACGGAAATGAGCACGTGTCCGATATAGGTCTGTGGGACGACGCGGTGAGTCTTGCGTAGGGGTCAACCTGGCGAAGGTGCGAACATAGATCTCGCCGTTCTCCCATCTGTGGCGCGGCAGTTGTCAGTAAGGACGCTCGCTTCTCCACATCGGATACGACGTACCGCTTCTTCAAGTTCTCGTTGATCGCGTCGTTCGAGATGGTCGACAACAAGGTCATGTCGCTCACTCCCGCCTGCTTCTTCTTGAAACCCTCCTTCCAGTCCGCCTGATCAAGGTCGCGCGTTAGCGTATTGTGAGAGCATTCCACACCTCGTAGGACGCGCAACGCACCTTTGCGAACTTGCCGCCCGCACCTTTGCGAGATGACGCTGCGGGCGCACCACCTGCCGCACCTGCTGGCGCCTTCTTGCCCTTGCGGGTGGGCGCCTGGACCCCGAGCGAGTGTACAGGGTCAGCTGAGCGTCTTGAAAGAGCTCGATGGGGCTGAGGGGGACGCACCATGAGAGCGAGTCGGCCGAGACGATGCGGAGCGAGAGAAGGGTGAAGCTCGTGGGCGGAGTAGCGTTGGAGATGTGCGAGCCAACCGGTAGTCTCTCAATGCTGTGATGAGTCCAGCAAAGCCCGCGAGCGAGGTGAGCGAGGGTGAACAAGGGAAAGGAGCGAGGAGGGCGGTGCATGCCATGTCAGCGACGACGACAACGTCCAGGGAGGCCGTAGAGTGGCCTGCAGTATCGTATAGGCATCTGAACGGTTGCAAGATGACAGCCACGCGTTCTCGAGCGGATCAACATTGAGTTGCGGAGAGACGACTACAAAGGAGATGCGATGCTTTGCTAGTTGCGAGGGTGTCGCAGCGATCCAACACACGAGACAACAAAATGAACCTCTTTACAACCGCCCGCTCAGTCCAAGCGTCTCTCCGCCTCGAGCTCCTTCCTCCTGACCCTTCGTAAGGCGCCCTCGTACGCCGCCGTGACTGCCTTGACGACCGCGATGCCCTTCTTGTTCTCCAGTTCGACGCAACGCTGGTGCAGCACCCGCAGGTCCTGGAAGGTAAGATACGGCGCACGGTGTCGGTCGAAGGAGGGTGCCGTCTCGGGATACTGCGTCGACGAGATGCGGATCGGAACCCTCGGGAGGTGAGGGTTGCGAGTCGAGGGCAGAGGAAGCGCGTCGGTTGATTGCTGCTGAGCCGGTGTAAGGGGCTCGCGGACAACGTAGGGCGAGAAAGTCTGGAAGAAGCGCATGAGGACATTGAGCGCCTCGTCGACGCGGTAGGCTCTGTGAAGGAAGTATCAGCACAGGTCGGCCAGGCTTATAGAAAATCGTACGCACCTGGCGAGGACGCGAATGAGACCGCCCCACATGGCGCGAACGTTCGCCCCGTTCCTCCTTTCCCGCGTCCACTGCTCCTCCGCCCTCACTCGCCTATCCCGCGTAGTCTCGGCGCTCTCCCCTTCAGACTCCTCGGGCGAGGACGGCGGAAGAGGCGTCTCGGTCCACCTCAGCCACTCCTCCCACAGCTTCTTCGCCGCCGCGATCGCCTGCTTGTCGTTTCCCAGCAGCTCGATGCGCTGCATCAGGATCGAGAACGAGTGGCGGGTCTTCGCGACGCCCGCGCGGTCGTAAACGGCGGCGAAGAAGTTGCTTGCGGCGGCGAAGGAGCCGTGCCTCGCCAGGACGATGAGGTACGAATTGAGGAGGAAACTGGTAGGCTCGACGAGCGGGAACATGGTGGAAGACGAACGAGGTTCTGAAGGAGAAGGAGGAGAGGGTGTTGTGGCGTCAAGAACAGAGGCGTCCACGACCTGCAGCATGAGCTTGCGGGCCTCGGCGAGAGTCTCCGCCGATGTCACAGGAAGCGGACCGGGGTAGAAAAGCGACTCTTCGCCGAGCAGTTCGACGATTTGCGCAGCGCTTGGCGAACCAGTCGAGGGTACTGATGCTGCCGACAGATTGGCCGGATCGTCGTCCGGGTGCACCTCGCCATCCACCTCCACCACTCCCTCGACCGCATCTGTCGCGCTCGCGCCCGCTCCTCGAGCACCCGCCGTCTGCTCGACGGGCGGTATTTGCGCAGCCTTCGCCTTTTCGTCAACTTTGCCAACGGGGCGATACCACGCATACGCCTGGAACACCAATGCGAGCGTACCGTCGTTCGGCGCGACGTCTCCGCCGACGCCAACCATCTTAATGAGCATCCATCTCGCCCTCGCCAGATCGCCGTGCTTCTTCGCGCCCTCGAGGACAGCATGGAACGTATGCCGTGACGGCTTGACGTTGTCGTCGAGCATGCGGCGCATGAACCGCAGCGCTTCGTGATAATACTCGCGCGAGCCGTCACGCGCGCAAGCACGGATGACGCCGTTGTAGGCGAGCTCGGAGGGCGGAAGGCCGTTGTCGTCTGTCATTTCGGTGAAGAGGTCGATGGCGCGTTCCGGGGCGGGGTGGTCGCCTCGCGCGCAGGCTTGGATCATGGTGGAGAACATGGGGACATCGGGTATGGGGTAGGCGACGAGGCGAGAGTGACTATAGAGGTCCCAGCCTTCGCGGACGAGGTTTGGGCTAGAGGAGGTGACGAGGCGTTTCGTGACAGCCGTGTACGTCTCGCGGAGGGGGGTGTAACCGGCGACCTCCATTGCTTTGAGGTGCCGGAGGGCGAGTTCGGGATGAGAGGGGAGGAGCGATGTGAGAAGCTGGTGATGGGCGATGAGCGAGATTGGGAGGTGGTCTGAGGGTAACAGTGTCAGCTGCGCAACTTCGTACAATCTCGCAAGCAACGCACTCTCTCGAGCAAATTTCGCCAAGGCGAGCGCTTCCTGAGGCTGACCTTGCGCGGCGTAGATGGCGAGGGCGTCTTCGAGGACCTTGCCTTCTGAAATGGGTGTTGTTCGCTGCGGAGGCGGAAGTGTCAGGCTCGAGCTGTGGGACAAACAGCCGGAGCCGAGTCACATTCATAAGCTGCAACGCCTTGAAGACGCCTTCTCGGTCGCCGTCCAACGCCTGCGATGCAACCTGGTCAGCGGCGAGCAGCATGCAGCTCGGAAGGGCGACTCACCGATGCCAGCACAAGGTCGCTCCACTCTGCCCTTGACAGTAGACCCCGCGGCAGCTCCGCCAGCTCCGTTGGCGCATCTTGCGGTACAATGGGTTCGTCTTCCGGCGTAATCGTCTCGAGGTAGTCGATTAATGCCCGCGCCGGAGTCGTAGTCGGGACGAGCGGGAGGGAAGGCTGCGCCTGAGCAAGCGCGAGCTCCGCCGCATTCTCTGCCCGGGATCGCCGTAACCGCGCCGCAAGAGACGGCCGAGGTTCTCCTTCTTCCTCCGCTGGTGCCGCCAGCTGCTTTGTCTCTTCTGCCAACTCCGCCTCAAATTCCTGTAGCCGCTCCGCAATCTGCTCTACTCGATCTCGTCTGACGCGAGACTCGACGGCGGGGTTTGGTAAGGCGGGAATGTTGGAAGGTGGAATGAGGAGTGGTGCGAGGTCTTCGGGCGGAGCGAGGATGAGACCCTTGTAGACTGCTTCAAGCTCCTCTGGACTCAATGGCGCGACTTTCCGAACAATTTCCTAACCAGCCGGCAAGAGCGAGATCAGGACTGTCTTCGGCGCTAGTAAGGAGGAAGTGTACGCACCTCGCCCATCTCCTTTTTCTCCTCGACTTCCTGCCTCCTCTTCATCGCCACTTCTGCATGCACAGACTCCTTGTGCACCTGCCGCACCTTGCGCGCTTCCCTGATTTTCCGTCGTTTCTCGAGCTTCTCCTTGCGCTCCATCCATTGCTCCTTCGAGAGCCGATGTCGCACCGGATATGCTGCATTCGTGGACGTAGAGAATGGCTGCTGCTGTGCTTGTTGCGCGCAGTGCGAGATGAAGGTCGCGGCGAGACGGTAATGGCGGTTGAGGAGGGTTGCTGTCGAGCTGGATCCAGCGAGCAAGGACCGGCGCGCGGCAGAGAGCATCGGGTGAAAGTCGGTACAGAGCTACAGACACACACAGCAAGCCAGTCCAGCGCGAGCGAAGGGAGTGAACGAGCGAAAGCTTGCACCGCCCAACTTCGCCAGGCGGGATGACAATGTTGGCGTCAACGACAACTTGCCTCGCAACGCCTTTACTCGTCTGCTGCGACCGCCGTCTTACTCTTCTTCGCCTTCGTCGACTTGCTGTCGCCCCCCTTGCCCTTTTTCTTCTTCACCACCTTGACCGCCGCCCCTTCCTCCGCCCGACTCTCCTTGACCTCCGCAGCCGACTCCGCCTTCTCCTCCTGCGGCGGCTCGACAGGCGACACAGACTGCGTCGAAGTTGGCCGAGGCGCAAGAGGCGCGGTGAGGCCGGGCGGCAACTCGCCCTCGATGTCGACCTCCATCGGCGGCGGCGTCGGTCCTCGCGGCGGAGTTGGTGTTCGAGCGGAAGGTGAGCGCAAGTCGATGTCTAGGTTAACTATAGGGATCGAGTCGACGTCGTCGTCTGACCAGGACCTGTACGAGGATGAACGGCCCATGTGGTAAGGGTGGTCGCGTTCCCCCTCGTACCGCTCAGCTCGGAGCTGCAGGCGAGCGGTCAGTCGAGTCGCAGATGAGTGTAGCAGAAGGCACCGAGCGCACCCCCGACAGCTCCTCATTATCCTCCTCGACCTCTCTTCGCTTGCCCTTCTTCCCGCTCACCCCCTTGGCCTTCTTCTTCTTCCCGCCCCGCTCCGCCTCCCCACTCGCGACGACCGCCCCCCGTAGCGGCCGGCCAAACTCGTCTGACTCGATTTCTCGCTCATCCGCGCCCATGCCGTCCTCCACAGCCCATGCACCCGCATTGATCGCGACGTCCAGGTAGAGACCGTCGGGAACGGCGACGAAACTTTGGGCTTTGGGATTGACCGGGTTGAGCTCGTGGGAGAAGAAAAGCGGGTCGAGGAGGCTGAGGGATGACGGCGGTGCGCGGCTGGACGAGGCGAAGCCGCCCACTTCTTCAGACGGCCCGTCCGCCGCCGCAGCCAAGTCGACCACCGGCCGAGGCGCGTCCAAGCCAGTCCTTACGAGCTGTAACAGCCCATGCAACTCCGCCGCCCGCTCTTGCAACTCGACGTCCTGGCTCTGCGCACATGCGGCAAGCTGGTTCTCCAGCGCCGTAGTGATCGACCTGATCTGGTCGATTGACGACTCGTCCCATGCCTCGGCGAGCGCAGACAGCCAGCTCGCATAGATCTTGACGCCGTTGTGGACGTAGAGGGCGAGGATGCGAGGCGGGAGGGACGAGGTGGTGCTCGAGCCGAAGAGGGAGGCGATGACGGGTCGGGGGTCGTCCAGGTCACTGATCGCGCAGATAATCAGCACGATGAACGTGAACTAAGGGCGCATGACGCACCGGCAGTACTCGCCGCAGATCCACGCAGCTGCTCCGAGCACCTCCGCCGCATCACCGCTGTCTCCCGTTCCCAGCAGATCCTCGTTTTGGATAAGCGTCGCCATTTTCCGCACCGCATAAGGCCGAATCTGCCTCACTCGCGCCGTCACGTCAATGAGCTGATCACGCAGCTGCGATCCCACGTTCGGCGGCGAGTTGGCTGTCGGAGCGGGCGCATTCGGGTCGGTCTGGAGCGTCTGCGAGATGTAGGCGAGCTCGGCAAGTGTATCGATGAGCCAGGCAAAGTTCGAGACGTTTGAATAGGTCCCGCTCGAGGTCATGCGGAGGATGAGGGAAATGAGGGAAGATCGGTAGGCGGTCGAGATGGCTGGTGTCGAGGGAGTCGCTGGTGCGCCGGTCGTCGCGGCTTGTTGCGCTCGCAGGAGAGATGCGGCGGCAGAGGCGGATGAAGCGGATAGGCGGAGGTGGGTAAGGAGACGCCGGACGATAGTCTGCAAGTTCTGCCGGTTGACCATGACCTCAACGAGGTCGAGCGCTCGCATCCGGATCGACATATCGGCATCATCGATGCAGCCGAGAATCGTGTCGTAATGCGTCGAGATAAGGTGAGGATGCGTCGGGGCGATCTTGACGAGGGCGACGAGCGCGATGTACCGCACTGCATGCGCAATGTCAGCTTGCGTGCGTCAAAAGCTGAGATGCAGCACGCACAGTTCTGATCAATGTCTTCGAGGAAAGCGCCTAGCTTCTCTACGCAAGTTCGCGCGAGAACTTCGCCCTCTGGCCCATTCAGCATGCCACCGACAATCGAGGTCTGGATACACTCGTAAAGTAGAGACATCGCGGGCGTCGTCTCGATGAGCTCGGTGAGAGGCGGGACGAGCTTTTTGACGAGTCGAGGTTCCTCAGGAGTTAGAACGGCGAACTGCAAAGGGGAGCTGTCAGTACGGAAGTCTTAGTTGGTGAGATGCCACGCACCAGCTTGATGATCTTGATGAGCATCCAGTTGTTGGTACTGGCTGTCAACAGCCCAAACAGCTCGGGGGCGAGCGACAGGTATTTCCGCGGGTCTTTCCTCGCTGCTTCGCAGATGACGTTGACCGTCGCGCCGACAACACCCATGTCCACGTCGCTCAATTGCTCTCGTATCCGCTCGATCCATGGATCTTCACCCCTTTCTTCCCGGCCCGTCGTCAATTCTTGCACGCCTGGCCAACTCCGCAGGATCCGCCACATCGTCAAGACGGCTTGTCGTCGAACCAAGGGTCGCGTATGCGTTAAGAGGGACAAGAGGTCGGGTCCGAGGTCGCGAGCGAGGGTCGGCGTCAGGAGGAGGGAGACGGAAGAGAGGACGGTGGTTAGATGGGCGACGGTGAGGGCATTCGGTGAGGCAGAGAAGAGTGGGATGGGCGGCGCCAGGAGGTCCTGCACCTCACAAGCTGTCAGCGTTGTCAAAATGCTCCGTAAGTGCAGGAGAACGCACCTTTTTGACCAAGTTGACGACAAGAACCGCGACCTCCGTCTCCCGGTCGAAGCACTGCGACGCGGCGAGGTAGCCGATCGACTTGATGTGAAATTTGGTGCTCGTCATGCACTCTACGATGGCGAACGAGGCGAACGAGATTGAGTACCCGAGCATCTCGAGCTGTCGACGGCCAAGTGGGGGAGGGTCAGCACGACGGCGACGGGGCGAACAGGCGAGAACAGCGCGCGTAGATAAGCTTGAGGATGGCGGCAGACTTGAGGTCAACGTCGCTGCTCTGGATTTCCTTGCGCGTCTCCTCGAGCGCCTGCTCGACCACCCGGGCCTCATCGTTCTTGTTCGCTCGCAACGCCTTGATGAGGCCTGAGGGGGTAATAACGTCAGCTCGTAAGCCTAGCTTCGGTGGAGACAGGTCGCGCGCACCCTGGATCGATTGTTCGAGCATCTCGCCCCAGGGATCCTTCCGTCACCGACGAAAGGGCGGGAGCGAGCGGCGCCGTCGTGGACCGGGATAGAGGAAGCAAGATGACTAGCAGACAGACAGGCAGCGGACTGGGAAGCCTGATCGGCTTCTCGAGCGATGTGGAAGAGATCAGTGTGCGGACAAGCCCAAGGTAAAGAGAGGGAGTGCTCGGGGGTGTGTGGAGGGCTGATTCGACGAGAACGCTCTCAGATGCGACCATTGCGTCCTCTCAAGACGTACCAAGTGCCGCCGCGGGAGAGGGCAGTCCTCACAGAAGAGGGAGAGAGTCGTTTCTCGCGTTTCCCCTCCCTACCCTCATCCGTTCGCCTCCGCTACGAACACCTCCATCTCCAGTGCGCCCAATAACTCGACGACATCCTCACGATTATCAATGCGAAGCCGTCGCCTCACAAGTCCTAGCTCTACCTCGACCTCCCACTTCGCCGACTTGACCTGCGCGATCCGACTCTCCTGCTCCGCCTCAACCTCGCCAAAGACGTCCATCGCCATCTCCTTCTTCCGCTCGAGTACCTCGAGTTGCAGCTCGTATATGGGTAGGTTCGTCTCGAGTGCGGAGAGAAGGGCGTGGTCGAAGGTTTGCTGCCAGTTCAGCCGGCAGGTGAGAAGTGAGGCGAGGTTGGCTCGGTCGCGCAGGTCGGCAGCCCAGTCGTGTACGCGACCTTGTAGCTCTAGTCGTTCGCTGTCGTTGCTGCGCGCGGGATGTTGGGAAGATTGGACGGATTCCGCATCTTCGACATCGGGACGTCCGCGACGCAAAGTTGACAAGGGCGTTTCCTTTTGCTTGCCGGTCAGAGCAGCATCGGCGAGGCCGTACGACGACGATGCCCACCGGTTAGCGTAAAGGTGCAGAAGGAGGCACGCGTCGTCTTCCCGCAAGATCGGGCGGCTCATCCTGCCTGGCACGTACTTCAAAAGCAGCGGCGCCTCGTCACCGCTGTGACTCGAAAGAACCTGGTTGCGTTGCGCTGCTGACGATGGTGAGATTGGCAAGGTTATCCTACCTGTGCTGGAGAAACTGGTGCCAGTCATGGCGAAGTTGGCGGGCAAGACGGACAGCGGTCGCGGGTTGATAAAGTTGGCGCGGAAGGCATGCGTGAAGATGTCGTCTATAGGATGTGGCGCGGCGCGAGAAGGAGAAGGGGTCGAGGGATTCGGTCGGAATAGCCAGGTCGAGTGGTCTTGCTCGACCACCTCGAGCAAGCCTGTTGCAAGCGATGTCAGCGACTCGAGAGAAGGCAAAAGATTGGGAAGCAGACTCGCCTCCAGGTCTCAGCACTCGCAGTGCTTCGTCAAGCAGGCCAGTCCAATCCTGCTCTGCGATGCGGGATGTCAGCAAGAATGCGGCTGGATTAGCGCTTCGTGCCTCACCCTGCAGAGCGAGGTTGACGTGTGCTACTCGCACATAGTCGAAGTCGGCGCGGAACGGCAGCGGTGTCAAGAAGGAGGTCTGGATGAAGCTGATCCGCAAGTCGATGTTGGCTGGCAGGTCGACTGTCACGGATGCGGGCGCGGCATCGAGGCCTTGCGACAAGACTTCGTCAGTATGTGTCGGAAACGCTGGGTGAGAGCAAGCTGGACACACCGACGAACTCGGTGTTCTCCCAGCCCTCCTTGTTCGCCATCTCAAGGATCCAGAAGGGCGTAACGCCGCAGCCGATGTCGAGTACCCGCCTTGGCACTGGGCGCGGATTTGAAGAAGTAGTGGCGAAAGCTGGCGAGCCTTCAAGCGGGCTGTGGACGAGGGCGGAGGTGACGAGGGCGTCCCTGCGTGTGCAGTTCCGCATAAATCACACTTCCGCCTCGATCATTCTGTCTGGACGCACCAGTCGAGCGACTCGTGTGAATGCGAGACGAAGTACGGCCCGTCTCGCCCGTACGGCTGCCTGCCGAGTCCCGCAACTGAATCTGGCTCAACGAACCACGCATCTTCATCCTCCAGCTGCTCTGGAATCCTAAGTGACGCACTCTCCGCGACGCTGCGCGAGTCGCTTGATGCCCGCGAGCGCCACTCATCCAATTCAATCGCAAGCACCTCCTTCTCGTTCCCCTCTAGCCGTACAGACGTTCCGAAAAACCGAGTGCGCCTGTCCGAACCTGTGACTCGCTTCCTGAGCTTCGAGCCGGCCGCGAGCAGACCGCCTGTCCGGGCGCGAGGCCGAGGAGGAGAAGGTGCGTCGGGCGCGAGTTGGAGCGCAAGCTGGGCGGCCATGTCGGGCTGAAGAGTGGACTGCCTTGTGGCTGAGTGCAGCAAGAACGCCGGCGCCAGAGACCGAACGAGCGTGCTCAAGCGAGTCGAGGTGATAGTGAGCGTGAAGAGCGAGATGGGGAGGAGAGGCGCGAGCCGCGCATTCAGGCTGCAGTGAGTGCATGCGTCGGCAACCTCTGCCGATTTGCGCGCGTTTCCAGCTGTCTCGGCCGCAATTGTGCACTGGCGAACAAAGGGCGGAGCGGGAAAGACGGTCGAGGACGACTTTTGCGATGGCGACAGCGGACGGGGCGTACACGTCGGCGCAGCAGACGCTCGACTGACTCTGTCGACCTCCTCAGCTATTCCGCTCGTCCGCCGCGCGAGTGTGTCAAGCTGACCAACTTCATCAGCCGAACGTCGTCTGCACCCATCCCCCACCGCTCATCCTGCTCCGTGCGCAGTCCGAGAGAGCGACAGTCCTTGCTGAGCGTGTTGTCGAGCCGCCAGTGAGCCTCAAGCGCCACCGGCGTGGGCGATTGTCGATGCCGTTGCGTGCTCCTCTCAAGCCGGCACGGCGTCTCCCTCTTTTGGCTCACGACGGCTGCTCGCTCTTCTTGCTCCGGCTCCATCGGCTTGCACCTGCATGCTATGACTGCACCGGCTGATAAACCGCCAGAAGGCGGCCCCCATAAGGACCAGGACGAGGGAGGTCGACAACGCGACCGCGGACCGGCGGCACAGTCAAGAGACGAGTTCGAGGGGCGGGATGGCCCTGCTGGGGACGCAGCGACCGGGGAAACGGCTATCGAAGCCGCGGCGGACATGGGCGCAGGCCCGGGCGGGACAGAGTCGGCGGGAAAGGGCGAGGAGGACAAGGAGCGCGAACAGCTCGCTACGCATCACAAGAACGGCTTGCAGGACCAGACTAACTACATGTGCGTCTAGTAAAGATATATGGGGCCGTGCACGAACCGAGTGGCTGACCGGTTGACGTTGCAGGCCTGTCAAAGTGCGTCGAGCGGAATTCCTCCTCCTCCCCTCTGGCACGCTTCACTCGCGACAGTCGACGCCAGCTAGTCATCTGCCCGACACCTTACGATGCTTCTATGCTAAGACCCAACGCTTCGGGCTCCGCAAGACGCTTTCTTTTCGGAAATTGGCCAGACTGATGCCCGGTCGTCCCCTTCGTCCGCCAGCAAATCCTGGTCGTCTTTGCCTCGATGCAGCTGTCGGTACTGCTCGCATTCCTCGACCAGACGATCATTGCAACGGCATTGCCTTTCATCTCCCAATACTTCAACGCTGGCCGCTCCTCCGCCTTTGTCACCGCAGCCTACTTGCTCACTTCTACGGCGATGCGTGCGTTCCTTCCTCCGCCAAATGCATTTGCTCTCTCACTAATGTCAGTTCTCTCACAGAACCCGTCTGGGGCCGTCTGTCGGACATCTTCGGCCGCAAATACACCCTCATGCTCTGCGTCTTGATCTTCGCGATTGGATCGCTCGCTTGTGCTCTAGCGCGGACTATGGTCCAGCTCATCGTGTTCAGGTATGTTTGATCTTAGCCGGCCGGATGAAGTCGAAGCTGAACAACGCAATGTGCAGGGGTATGCAAGGCATCGGAGGAGCAGGACTTCTCACCCTCGTCCTAATTGTGCGCCCTCGCTCTTCCGTTTTATATGGCTCCACGACTCACTTATTCTGATCGCCATGCCTCATTGCTACTGGCAACCTCTCACTCGTGCTCCCGCTTCCCTCGCTGCCCTTCCCACCTTCGCAGATCGTCTCCGACATCGTTTCATTGAAGGAGCGTGGCAAGTACCAGGGCGTAACGGAGATAACAATTATGGTGGGTAACGGGGTCGGCCCGCTCATCGGCGGCGTGCTCGTCCAGCATGTCTCGTGGCGATGATGAGTTCCTGCCTTACCCGCTCTCTTCGGTGTTCATGCTGACCTTGCGCCCGCTTCTCCGTAGCTACGTGTTTCTGGATCAAGTCAGCCCCCAATCATCGCCGTTGCTCTCACTTCAGGAGATAGGCCGCTGACCCCGCCTCTTACCGCTCGCAGCTTGCCTTGCTGCGCCGCCGCCATCGCCGTTATCGCCTACTTCCTGCCTCTCAAAGCCGTCAAAGGCTCAGCGAAGGAGAAGCTTAAGAAGATCGACTACGGCGGCGCCGTCCTCACCGTTGCGGCGACGGTCCTGCTCATTCTCCCCCTTAATTGGGGTGGTACATCGTTCCCGTGGGTCTCGGGGCCAGTCCTAGGCTGCCTGATCGCCAGCTTCTTCGCCTTCGCTATCTTCTTCCTGTGGGAATGGAAGGCCGCTCGCATTCCGATCATTCCTCGTGCGTACCGACGTCTACGCTTTCTTACGCGATCAGTAGGCTGACGCAACCGCTCCGCAGCCTTCATCTTCAAGAACCAGACCGTCGCTGCCATCTTCGCTTCGACCTTTCTGAGCGGCTCGACGATCCTCTGCCAACTCTACTACCTCCCGCAGTACTTCCAGGTCGTTCGCGGGGACTCGCCGACTCGGTCGGGCGTACTCATCATCCCGCAGCTCATCACGACCACCGTCTTCGTCTTTTTCTCCGGCCAGCTCGTCTCGCGGACCGGCGAGTACAAGCCCTCGATTGTCGTAGGATACGCCATCTGGGCCGTCGGTCTTGGCTTGCTCTCGACTCTCAACCAACATTCGTCTACCGCGCGGATCGTCGGGTACCAGCTGCTTAACGGCGCAGGCCAGGGACAAACGCTGCAAACGTCGATGGTCGCGGCTCAGGCAGCGGTGGAGCGGAGCGAGATGTCGGTCGTGACGAGCGTGCGCAACTTCATGCGTTCGCTCGGAGGGACAGTCTTCCTGGTGGTCGCGGCGACGATTCTGTGCGTCTGCCATTCTACCGTCTCTCCAAGCTTCGCTGACCGTCTCCCTTGCAGGAACAACAACTTGAGCTCGAAACTCACTCCTCTCGGCTACTCGCACTCCACCATCGCCGCCATCGTCAACGACCCCGTCGGGATCTGGCAGTCCTCCTCGCGCGACGCCAACATTCTCTACAACTTCAGCTCGACACAGAAAGCGCAGATCGTCGAGGCCTACGTCGTCGGCTTCAATACCGTCTTCCATGTCCTAACGGGACTAATCGGTGCGAACTTCCTCATCGCCTTGCTCCTCGTCAAACGGCATTCGCTACAGCGGCAGGATGAGGAGGCGCTCAAGCAGCGAGGAAAGGAGTGGATTCAGCACCGGAAGGAGAAGAAGCGAGGAGCGGATGGGCGGAACCTAGACGAGGCGGAGAAAGGAGAGGCAGAAGAAGCAGCGAAGCAGGACGAGGCGCGACGATAGACTCTCATTATCTGTATCGATTATTCAAGGACGTGCCGTCGCATGCATCTCGCTACAAGCGCTTGGCCTTCTTCTTCGGCTGCGTCGGTCCGGCTGCAGCTTTCCGCAAGCGAGCACGCCTCCTCGCCTTCTCCTCCTCTTCCTCTGCCGCCTTCGCCTTCTTCGCCGCTTCCTTCTTGCGCTCCTTCTCAGCCGCCTCGGGGTCTGCTTCTGCCGTCAGCGGAGGCGAAGCATCGGCCTTCCTTTCTTGCGTCGCGGTCGGTGTAGGCGACGCCTCACGTCGACCACTCGTCGAGATATGCGGGACGCCTCGAGGTGGTCTTTGCGAGGGGGAGCGGTCCGCCGAAGTCAGAAACGGAGAGCTCGCAGGTAACGGCTCGTCCTCGTCGGTAGCCGGCTCTTCCTCCTCGACCGATTGATCTGCCGCTGCAATGGGCACGATGTCCATCTTCACCTCCGAGGTGCGATTAACGGGCGTTGCTGCCGGCCACTGCGTCTGCGAGTCCCCCCAGCCTATCCGCTCGCCTTTCGCGCCTGCATGGTCGAGCATGCGGTGCGCGAGACTAGCAACAGGCTTGATGGGCGAGACCGACCCGCGGGGCTCGAACTGCTGAGGCGGCGGTGACGGAAGTCGCGGAGAAGGGGACCGCTCGCGCTTCGAAGCTGGCGAGTTGAGAGCGGGCGAGAAAGGGCGTTGAGGGCGGTTCGGGAGGGAGAGCGTGACAGGTTCTGCAGGATAGGCAGGTCAGGCGGCGTGCTCAAGTGATTGCTACGGTAAATGCACGCAGGTCCTTCTCCTTCGCTCCAAGCGATCGCTGCGTCCACCTTCCCAGCAAACCGGGACCGCCAAGACCCATGAACCGCGTCATGCTGCGACCCTCATCCATCCTCTCCGCCTTCCCAGACGAGTCGACAGCCGACTCGATGCGCTTGAGAAGAGCTGCGTCGTCTGTCGATCCGTCCCGCAAAAGGGCGAGGAGACTCGAGCAGACGCCTAGGAGAGGCGTAACGAGATGCGAGGCGAGTATGCTCGTTGAGCGGTTATCGAGCGAGATGGTCAGGAACTCGACTGTAAAGCGATCGGGAATCGTGACCTTGAGGAAGTGCTGCCGGAAGAGGGTCAGCTTGGCCACGCTCAAGCGAATGGACCTGCCACACCTCGAAAGCTTCGTGCGAAATCTCCGCCTTTGCCGCTCCGCTCGAGACAGCGCTCAGCAAGGTCTCAATTGACTCCTGCCGCAAGCGCTCGCCTTCCTCGCCAATCCCCAATGCAACATCGTTCTGACTGTCCGCATTCGCCCGCAGAGCGTCGCCGAGTCGCCTGTTCGTCTGCCGCCGGTTCAGCGTTTCGAAATAGACATTTTCGAGGTCTGTCGCCATGACGGCGAGAACACCCTCTTTGGCGAGGTAGACGAGTTTGAGTAGGAGGTTGCCTTCTGAGCTGGTGAACGGTGCCCAGGGGACCGGCAAGAACCTCGGACTGATCTGCGAGCGCTCTGATCTGGGTAAACGGGAGTCAACAGACCATACGAAACGTTCGCAACGCACCTCGTCCCAGTCCATCGCAATTTCTGCGCGTCCACTGATGAGATTCGAGGGAGCAGAAGAGGGCTACCGGACCGGGTCGTGCGCAGCGAGGGACGATAAGATCGCTTAGTATTAAGCTTCGAGTGTGCCGCGGCTGTCCAGCAAGGCGCACGAGCTGAGCAAGCGAGCTGTACAGGGTCAACCAACAACTCGACCTCCTTGTCCTCCTCCTCTTCACTCGCCGGGACCGGGAGCCGCTGGTTAAGCGTGCAGTGTGCTGTCTGGGACGTCGGAAGCTCGCAACGCCCGTTGAACTCGCTGCTCGCTGTCGAGACCGGGCGCTCCTCCTCGCAGACCCTTGCGTCGCCATCGATGGCATTCTCGACGCGCCGCCTCCTTACCACCTGCAGGGGCGAGTTCACCGACCATGGGCTGATTTTGCCCCAATCGCGGCGGCTACGACGACGTCCTGTCGCGCCCGTACCTCAGGACTTTCTTCGACTACTTCCTCTCGCGCGAGTCGCCGTGCTGCTTCTGCTTCTACTCGTCCCTCCCGCGCAAGCATGCCTTGCGCACGTTGGGGGAGCTCAACCTCCCGACGGGTGGTCCCGAGCGCGACGAGCGAGATGGCTGCGTCGGACTTCTCGCCGCCGACGACACCCACCCCGATGTTGGCGGCAAGGGCATCAGGGATCACGAGGTCGTCCTTCTGATTCAAGACACACTGAATGCCTGCTGTCCAGCCACTCGGACGCGTTCCTTCTTTGCGCGCCAACATCGAGACTTCTCGGCCTTCAATCAGCTCGCGACTACTTCGCAGCTGATGGTTTCAAGTTCACCACGATATGGATGAACAGGGAACCGGTGAGTACAGGACGCTATTTCAGACGGCCCCGCCCAGCTCTGCACAGCTGCAGGTTGCGTCTGGAGCTGCGCGCTGACCCGTTCTCTCCCCTCCGGGTCCGGTACAGCCTCGTGCACCCCGCCAATCGGTACCAACCTGCGGCTTCCGTGGCTTTCACTCACCCTCACCTTCCCTTCCACCTTCGCAACTCTCGCTTCCTCAAACCCCTCCTCGAACGGCCTCGAGT
>JAMALD010000060.1:0-61063 GCA_023628235.1 Rhodotorula sp. S30-09 | reverse complement strand
ATTCACGCCCTCACACTCGCGCAAACGTCGAAGTGCTGGAGGCCAACGTCGATGTTTGACGCTGGCAGCTCGTCTGGCCTTGTCCCACCCGCCGTGCGGACCCGCGTCGCCCTCGTCGTCTCCCTCACCTCGCCGCTTCCCATCGCCTCGAGAGCTCAGCACAGCGCTCTCGACTCGCACCGGTGACGACAGGGTGGCTGGGCTCTCGCTACAGGGTAGAGCACGGGTGCGCAGGATCTTCCACCTCTCTCGCGCCGTCATTTTCACCTCGAAGCGACACCGAAGGCGAGACGCAACGTGCCCGAGCCACGAGTAGATTCTTCCTCCTCGGTCTTGCGCAGCTTGCAACTGCTTGCATTGGCCATATTCTGTACTGCTGGATACGAGACAAAGACGGCGGGGAGACGGGAAGAGAGCTTAAGGAAGACAGACGGAAAAAGAGGTTTACTGCGAGAGCGAGGGTCAGCGGTCGTTCGCAGCCTTTGAGACAGTCAACGAGAGACTCACAGTGATGACGGTGGGCTCCTTGCGACCGGTGTGCTCGACCAACTTGCTCGTCTTGAGCGCAACCTCGATCAACGGCTTGAGTCCCTCCTGGGTATCGCGCTCGTACTCCGCCTCGTCCTTGCTGTATTTCTCGACATACAGGCGAATCGTCGCGCCCTGACTGCCAGTACCCGAGAGACGCACGACAAACCGCGAGCCATCCTCGAAGGTGACGTACAGACCTTGGTTCTTGCTCACGGACTTGTCGATAGGATCCGTGTAGGTAAAGTTGCCCGTTTCGGCGACCTTGAACGAGGTTGAAGACGACGTAGCGGAGAGGGAAGAGCCGACAAAGTCCGACGAGGCAAACGACGACTCGAGCTCCTTGATCACCTTGGCCGCTGCGTCCGAGTCGACCTCCTCGTAGTCGTACCTGCGAGTCGCCGTCGCTTACCTACATCAGCCTGTCCACAATGAACGCAAAGACGCAGGTTGAAAGACGGGACGATACTCACCGAGAGAAGAACGTCCTTCCGTACTTCTTGTAGTGATCCAGCAACAATCCCTTGATGCCCTTGATCCCCTTGTCGTGCGCGGACGCAAGGATGTTGAGCCATGCTGGGGGAGTGTGCCGGATGTCAGCACACATCGGACGACAGGCGTTGGCCCCGCGAGAACGAAGCGAGAGCAAGCCGCACGCACCGACGATAGCCCAGAGACCGTCCTTCTCGCGAACGTGGTCCGAGCCGGTACCGAACGACTCCTCGCCGCAGATCGAGAGACGTCCAGCGTCCATCAAGTTGCCGAAGAACTTCCAGCCTGTGCGGACCAATGCATAAGCGCAGTCAGTTGCGCCGACTCGAGTGAAACGGACCAGAGCTTGGCGAGACGCACCGGTGGGAACCTCGAAGTGCTCGACGCCCTTAGCCTTCGCGACGCGGTCGAGCGCGGTCGAGGTCGGCATGCTCCTCGCGAAACCCTTGACGCCGCCCTTCTTGAAGTACGGGATGCAGTCCGCCCAGTCGGCGATGATCGCGACCGAGTCCGAGGGGGTAACGAACGCTCCTGCGCCGTAAATCATGTTGCGGTCGCCGTCTCCGTCCGAAGCAGCGCCGAAAGTGATCTTCTTCTCCTCGACGACTTGGACGAGTGAGTGCGCATAGGTCAAGTTCGGGTCTGGGTGGCCGCCGTTAAAGTCTGGCGAGGGTTCGCAGTTCTGGACGGACGATTCGGGCAAACCGAGCTCGTTGACGAAGATGTCGCGAGCGTAGGGACCGGTGACGCCCGAGAGACCGTCGAAGAGGACAGAGACTTCAGGGGAGTGGACGTAGGACTTGATCGCGTCAAAGTCGAAAATCTCCTTCAGGAAGGCGACGTAGGGCTTGATCGCATCGATAACCTCGATCTCGAGAGGACCCGACGTGCTCGAGCCGAGCTTTGACAAGTCGACCTGCGAGCTAGACGGTCAGCACGAGCGCGCAGATGCGTCACATTCTCGTACGCACCTCGGGCAGCTCGACGAGCTTGTACTCCTTGATCGTCTTGGAGAACTCGAAGATAGCCTCCGTGACCGACTCGGGCGCCGGACCGCCATTGTCCATGTTGTACTTGATGCCAAAGTCGGCATTCGGTCCTCCTGGGTTGTGACTCGCCGTGAGAAGGATACCGCCCGTCGCCTTGCGGGCGCGGATCTCGTGCGAGACGGCAGGAGTCGAGAAGATGCCGTTGCGGCCGATGATGAGCTTCGAGACGCCGTTGCCCGCTGCGATCTGGACAATCTTCTGGATGACCTCGGGAGAGTAGTAGCGTCCGTCACCGCCGACGACGAGCGTCGACTTCTCGGGGCCGCCGGGGATGGAGGAGAGGATGGACTGGACAAAGTTCTCTGTGTAGTGCTCCTGCTTAAAGACGGGGACGCTGCGGAAGGGAAACTGTCAGCACTGTTCGTCTCGACGGGGCGAGCGCGAACTCACCGCTTGCGGAGACCAGAGGTACCGGGCCTGTTGCGAGAGGTGATGTCAAGGATGCGAAGGTCAGCGAGCGGCCCCTTTGCCTAGCATGCTCAGCCTGTCCACTCCCAGCAGACTCGCAGCACCCCTCGAAAGCCAATCCCGCCTGCCTCCGTCGCCGTTGTGAGCGCTCGCGAGTGGTGACGGTCCTGTGTCCTGGCGAGGTGGGGGCAGAGTGAGCTAGAGTGAGAGCGCGGCGCACCTCTGGTCCTGGAAGGCCTTTGTCTGAACCGTCTTGACAGAGTAGTCGGGCATCGTAACCGTGTGATACGCTTGAGAGAGTGAGCGGAAGCAAGAGGGAAGCCTCTCGCTCAAGGTGTGGAGGGGCACTTGGGGACACGTCAATCGATATAAAGGTTTGTTGCGTGGGGCGTGCGTTACAGGCTAGATCACACCGTAGATACAGCGTACTCGAGCGAGCGAAAATTTCCCGAAGAGTCGAGACGAGGACGAGCGCATCTTCACGCCGCTCAGTACGGCTCACCGACCGTCTCGAGCCGCTCCTGGTCGTCCCATTCGTGCCTCAGTCCGCCGCGCGTCGGAAGCCCCGGCTGGCCCTGCGCATGCCCGCCCTCCACCGGCGTCCCCGGTCCTCCAGGCGTCGAACTCCCGCTCGCCTCGCCCGTCTGATCACCGTAGCTCGCGCTGGTGCTCGAACTCGCCTGACTGAGGCTTCGACGACCCGCGCCAGGGTAAGGGACTCCGCGCTCTTCGTCCCGCCGCAATCGGCGCTCGGAACGCCCCCGCTCGCGACGCTCTTGCTCGCCGCCTTCTGAGCCCGCAGCGCCGTATTGGTGTGCGTAAGCTGACGAGCGCGACGTAGAACGAGTGTGTGTCGCAAGGCGGGTGCGTGAACGAGATTGGCGACCACCTTTTGGGGTCGAGCTGGCGGCAGGGGTGTGCGAGGCGCCTGTCGACGGTGCAGGAGGCGGGTACAGGCCGTAGTGCGCGCTAGGGTGCGCGGAGGATGAACGCGTCGCCGGACGACCGCGAGACGAAGCACGAGTGGCAGTCGGCGAAGTCGGAGACGGAGACGGACTCGGCGCGAGCGAGCTCGTCGTCGACAGTGCAGACGGCGATGGCGGCACATGTAACTTCAAATGCGCCATCTTGTTCCTCCTGCGCTGCTCGCGCTCGTGCGCGTCCCGTTCGCGAATATGCGCAAGCCACCGACTCTTCCAAACCTGCCGGATCGTCCAGCGTTTCTCGACGTCCTTCTCGAGGCAGCCTTTGAGCACCTCAAGCGCTAGCTCGCGTTCGTGGCGGTCCGCTTCGGATGTCGCCTGGTGCGGGTCGAGCTCGTCCGGGACGTCCCACTCGCCTTTGACGAGCTTGACGCGAAGGCGGAGTTCCCATTCTTCCCAGATCGGGAGACGGCCGGCGACGAGTGCGTAAAGTATGCATCCAAGCGCCCAAATGTCAGTCGAGGGATGGACGATCGGGACGGGCGAGCGGAGCGCTTCAGGCGAGGAGTAGGGGAGCGAGCCGACGGGGTGGAGGAGAGCGGAGAGAGGCGAGATGTGAGCGGGGTGGGAGGTTGATGCATCGGTTGGAGAGGCGTGGTGTTGGTGAAACGCGACGGGCGGGTTGCGGTGCGGGTGAGGGAGGAAGGCTGAGCTGCTCTGCCCAGGTCTAGCGCTGGCGTCAGGACCGATCGACGAGCCGAGTCCGTTTCCACCGCCTCCTCGCTCGCCAGGCGGTCGGTTGAGCGACCATGCCCGGCCAAGGGCAGCGAGAGGCTGGACGTCGTGCAGGGGGCTTCTAGCCGAGGACGGCGAGTCGTTCTGCGGCGGGATGACCTCAGCGAGTCCAAAGTCTGCCAGTTTCCATACTCGCTTCCTCTTCCGCTTGATCCGCATCATCTGAGGCGGACCCTCCTCGTCCATCTGCGATCCACGCTGCCTTGACCTGCTTCGTCCCCTCCCGCCTTCTTGCGCCTGAGAAGCCAGTACGGGCGCCTCAAAGTCCGCTACGGGACCCGAGTCGGTCGACCAGCACCCAACGACGTTCTCGAGCTTGAGGTCCCGGTGTGCAACGCATGCTTCTTCGTGCATCCACCGAACCGCCTCGACTATCTGCGCGAAAGTCTCGCCCGCCTCGTCGAGCGGCAGACCCTTTGGTCCAGACTGGGTTGCGAAGCCTCCTGAAGGAGAGAGCGCGCCAGCGATAGGGATCGACCCACGCGGGCGAGGTTTCTGCGCCCGTCCTCTCGAGGCCGCACGAGAACCCGATCTCGACGTCGCACGACCAGCAGGCGAAGGTTCGCAGCGCGCATCGGGGTTGTTGAGGTATTCGAGGAGCGTGCCGCCTTCGGCGAGGGGCATGAAGACGTAGTCGAACTCGTTCGTCCGGTGCGAGCCGATGAGAGCGACTATGTGCGGGTGTCCGCCTTTGCCGGTCCACCACGTCGGGTGTTCTGCGGCGTAGGCAATTGAGGAGGAAGGAAGGTTCGAGAGTTGTCGCCAGATTGAGAGCTCGCGCTGGAGGAGCAGGTCGAGCAGATCGGACGGGTTCTGCAAATCCATCTCAGGCGGGTGGTCGTCTCTGCTTCCTCCCTGCGCATCAGACCGTGCGCGTGCTGTGAAGAAGCCGTCCTCGTGCTCAGGCGCGCTCGTACACATCATCGCGGCATCTGACCCGTCCGCGCCGTCCTGAGGCGAAGGGCTCGGCGGAGGACTCGCTTCGACGGCCGTGAGCGTCAATCCGCGGGTTACCATGCCGTGTCGGATGGGCGACGAGGCGCTCCTTGCGCGCTCGACAGTGGCAGTGCGGTCACGAGACGGGTGTCGGAAGGAGAGGGAGGTGTTAGAGAGATACGAATCGGTGCGCAGTGGACTGTCGCTGTTGGCGTTTCGTCGACCCTGATATGTGTCGGGCGAAGGTAACGGTGACGGGTGAAGATGATGGACGAAACCTTGCGGCAGGGTTGAGCCGGGTATGCCGTTCCCCGCTGGAGCGCCTGCACCTGTGCCCTGCAGGAAAGGCAGCGAGGCGTGATGGCGACGGGGGATGATCTTGACGGCGACCTTGATGGCGTCGTCCTCGATCTCGTCGTCGACATCGGGGTCGCATTCGCTCTGAATCGCCGAGCTCCCGTCACCCTCCCGCTCCTTCCCTTTTCCCTTGTCGCAGGTACGTCGCCGCCTCCTCACTGCTTCCCTAACAAGACCCATTCCGCCTCGCCCAAGCTCCTTGCCCAGCTCATACTCATACTCCTCCCCGTCCTCACCTTTCGTGACAAGCTTGTACCCTCGCTCATCTCCTCTGAGCGGCAGTGCGCTCGAGAAAGACGGCATCTGCCCGTCTCGCAAAGGCGGAGAGGGCGAGCGGCCACCGACCGAAGAAGGCGGAGAGCGGAAGGCGGAGAGGAACGAGGCCGCCTTGGACGTTCCGGTCGAGTTTTGTCGACGCGGAAGGGAGGAGGTGCTGGCATCGAGACTGATGGCTTCGGCGGACGAGCCTACACTGAGAGTCGGACTTGCAGGTGCAGGGCTTGTTGTCGTCGAGCCGGACGTCGGCGGAGGAGGCTTGCCGATTGTGCCGCCGCAGGACCCGATGCGAAGGCGCGAGAATGCATCTCGTGCACGCAGAGAGGGGTTGCGCTGGAACCCCACGCTTGCAGAGGCAGCGCCGGACGGAGGAGAGACGGAGGGCGAAGGTCCGGGCGAAGCGGTGAAGCTGGACGTATTGACGCGGTTGGCGGCGGTAGGGATAGTGACGGGGTCCGATTGCTGCGGCTCCTGCGAGGTCAGAGAGCTTCAGCAACGGGTAGACGCTGTGAAATGCACAGCAGCACGTGCGGAAACGGAGATGCACCTCGCTCGTCCCCCTCATGCGAATGTCGCGGTCCCTTTTCTCGTCCCCCTGAAGCTCGACGCCGTCCATGGGCTCGGGACTCATCAGGCGAGAGCGAGCGGCCTCCCTCATGGCGGCGTCCTCGTTCTCGGCAGTCGATCCCGCACCGTGTCCCGTTCGAGCCGAAGTCAGGTGAGGTGCGGCCGAGTGCCCTCCAGAGTCACCGCCGCCGTTAGCACGTCCGCCTGAGCCTCGCATGCCGCCAGACCCAGCACCATGGCCCTCCGCGCTGTGCGAGAGGTCGCCGTACGAAGGAGCGCTAGCGAAAGTGGGGGTGGTCGAGTCGTCGGCGCCGTCGCTGGCCGCCTGTCGTTGAAGAGGAGATGACACGGGGTTGGTCAAAAACGCTGCCGTCTGCCAGAGAGACCTGCAAGCCGGACGAGCGACTGTGAGCGGAGAGGACGGACTCTGCGGGCGGGGAAGGTGGACGAGCGGAGCGAGTGAGCGGGAGGGCAGCGGGACTCGGTACGCACATTCAGTGTCCCTCTGTGCGTGTGCTCGTCGTGTGTAAGGAGCGTCCGGCGGTGTGCGCGAGTGCAGCGTGTGAGCGGTTGTATGCTGGGAGGCGAAGACAAGTGTTGGCCTTGTCCACGGCAGCCTCCGCTCGTTAGTTGGCTGAACTGTCACAGCCAGGTTCTCTGTAGTGCTCCCACTGTCGACTAGGCGTTGCAGAACCGCCCCCGATTGCGACCTCGCCTCGCTTACCTCCTCCTCACCACGCAGCGTCGAGTCGCGAAGGTTAGAAGACGGGCAGAACTTGCTTGCAACTTGGCTCGAAGCGATGGACACAGAACCAGCGACCCCAGCGGGCGCAACAAGCGGGCAATCCCTTCTCGAGACCGGACACTCCCTCCAGACCCTCCTCACAAATCGCCTCGTCTCTTCTTCCCCCTCGCTCGATGCCGCATCCAGCTCTCTTCACCCTCTCTCCGCGACTCCGCCTACCTCGGTACCCGAACTTCGTGCCGCACTCCTCTCGACCATCTCGACCCTCCGCGCCGGCATCTCGCAATTCTCCACCCTCGCTCTTCCTCACGCCGACTCAGCGACCGGCGGAGAGACGAAGGACGCAAAGGCCAGACGGGACCGCTACCTCACTCTCCTGCGAGATGCAGCAGGAGCTGAGTCGTCCTTGCTAGCGACGAGGAAGGACGATGCGGAAAGGGCCAGGCGCGTCCTGAAACGGCGAAGACGAGACTATGAGTTAGTGTGGGAGGTGAGGACGCCACGGACCAGCGGCCCGGAAGGCCCGACTGTGCTGAACGTGCTCGAAGGTCTGGCGAAAGACCTCGAGCTCGTCACCTTCCGCGATGACGATGACATCGACGGCGGCAGGGAAGACGGACCAGTTACGCTGAGTGCCGGCGGGAAAGTCATGGTGGTTGACTTCGAGGTCGTGGGCGAGATGGACGTCTCGAAGGTGAAGGTTGCCTACGTCGTCGACGGGCAGGACTTGCTGTGCTCTGTAGCTGCGGACAAGCTGCACGCGCTGCTGAGACGCTCGGCGGAAGAGAAGGAGGATGGAGCAGTAAGGCAGCGGTGTTGGCGAGGCGTCAAGACTCTGCTCGAACAGCTTAAGGAGCTGGACGAGGCCACTGAGCGGCTGGGGCAGGATTGCTTCACGGCGCTAAACCGAACACTGCTAGATAACCTAAAGTCTGCGCTTCCGCCCCCTGCCACACGAGCGGATGCCGAAGAGTGCGTTCCTTCGATTCTGGTCAACTCGCTCACCTCAATCTGACTTGTCTATTCTCTCAGCATTGAGCTACCTCTCCTCCTTGCGACTCCTTCGTCACTGCACCCTCTCCTCCTTTACCATGCCACGCCTTACGCCCGCCTTAAGTCAACATTCGCTTCGACCATAATCTCGGCAACTTCCCCTTCCGACGCGTCCTCCTCTACACCTCCGCCCGATCATTCGCTCAGTCAGCCAGGCGTCTACAGTCTGCGCATTTCCCTCGCCGCGATTGAAGACGACATCGTCGCGGGAACAGCGGATTCGCAGACTTACGTCGCCACCCTCGACCCGCCTGTTCCCTTCGAGGTTGCGACTGGTCGAGCAGTCTGTGAAAGACTGGGCACCGAGATGCGGGTGGCAGAGGAAGGATCGGAAACCCCGCTCGCAAGGGCGTGGAGAAAGGGGAAGGGTCTGACAGACTTGGTGCTTCCGCTCCGGGGCGGCGAGCAATCGGATGTGGATCAGGGGACCTTTGAGACGGTGCGTGCGCGTGCTGCTTAAGAAGAACGTGTGCAGGTCGTGCTCACTCACCGTTCGCAGACTTTCCTCGCTTCCTCCGCCGACTCCGCCATCACATTCCGCTTTACCGCCGCTCCCATCGTCGGGAACACCCCCCAACCCGCCTTCCTCGCCACGCACCTCCGCTTCAAGGAAGCGCGACAGTTGCGGGACACGCTGAAAGTGCTGGAAGCGCAGGTACGGATGAACGACTTGGTCAAGAGCGTCGCGCTTGAGCAGGAGTCGAAAAGGGATGGGGATGGTCAGGATGATGCGACGGTCCCGGTGCCGAAGCGGGGGAAGGAGGTAGGCGCAGCGAAGGCGAAGGAGGAAGTGAAGATCTCGCTGGACGATCTTTTCGCTGGCGAGCTTCTCTCCTCAAATCGTGGCGAGCTCGACGATAGCTTACGACGTTCTCTCACTTACAGCGCCGAGTGCCGACTCGCCCCTCGTCCTCCCCATCTCCGTCCACTTCCCCTCTCCCGCTATCTCTCCTCCCTCGTCTATCTCCGGCCCTTGCCTCGCCCTCTCCTTCCCCTTCCCTCCCGTCTCTCCCTCCTCGCCCCTGACCGGCCTTCCCCTCGCGCTGAGTATCACCAGCCCCTTCCCCTTCGCTTCCTCAGAAGAGCAAACTTATAGCGTCTCGTTCGTCGCGCCTCAGCCTGTGCTCGACGCGCTAGCCGGAGCAGGAGAAGGGAAGGAAGCGCTGGAGAAGAGGGTGGAGAAGGTGTTGGAGGTTACGGGTAACCTGGGTTTGGGGCTAAGGGATGTCGTGCGGGAGCTGAGACGGATGATAGATTGACAAGCAGGAGTCATATATGTGTAGCAATGCGAGAGATCCGATTGAACAGGGGCAACAGACGTTATAGCAAGCAGCGAGTCTCTCGTACGCCTAACTCGGTTGCGAGCCAGAATTATCTGTGAAAAATGCTGGTCAGCGGACACAAATATGCTCTACAACGATCGCTAAAGCTTACTGTGTTGCAAGAATGGAGATGAACGTCGCAAGGATAAGAGCGCCTGGCGACCGACAGTTGCACGCAAGAATCAGCACCGCGCGACCGTCGAATAACTCATGCAGATCAATGCGATATGGGCGCTGGGACGCACCTACGCAGAAGCTGCCGAGTCCCACGCTTCGTCTTGACGGAGGGAATTGGCTCGGTTCTCGCATCAGGGTGAGCTGGATCGCGAAATAGCGGTGAATGCCTGTGAGAGAGTACCTGGTCAGTGCCGGTGGCCGCCTTTGACCAACAGACCGCACGGCTCCTGCAGTGCAAGGGCCAGCGCAACCAGCGCAGTGCCGGACTGAGGGACTGACCGAGAAGAAGGAATAGCAAGGCGAGCATGATGAAGGTCCCGCCGATCGGTTTGCCTAGCTTGCGATACTTCGTCGAGTCTTGTATCATCGTCTGCGCCGCATCTATCTGCGCTTGTTGGGCTTGCAGGATAGGCACGATCGAAGTTGCCAAAGAGGAGTCGGCGGTCGCGAGGGCTGAGAGGGCGGAGGAGAGCTGGGCGGCGGAAGATGAACGGGAGGTGGGTGTTGCTAATTTGGTTGTTGTTGAGGCGGAGGGGAGGCGGAAGAGCTGGGTGATGGCTATGGATGTGGGGGGACCAAGGGATGTCAGTCCCGAGCAAATTGAGGCGTTCCGTCTTCAGCCATTCCATCTGCACTGCGTCGAGAGCGACCGACAGAGCTGACGAAAGGTGAGATAGGGACGCACCGATGCCTATGCTCGCCAGCGCCAGACTCGTTCTCAGCCAAGCAAGGAACGTCCTCTCTCCCGCCAAGTGATCCCTCGCGACCGCGCCTTTGTTCTCGAGTTCCCATACGAGTCCACCCCACCGTTTCCTGTTCTTCGAACCCTGTGTCTTCTGTTGAGCGGTGGGTTGAGGAGGAGGTCCGGGAGACGAAGGGATGTCGAGGGTGTCGTTCTTCTGGTCTGTCGCGCTGACCGCCTCGCACATGCGCAGCGGCTGCTCAGGAAAGCTATTCGTGCTTGTCGCCGGGTCCAGCGAGTCTGCGAGGGGCGAGTCGGCAACTGAACTTCGTCGAGTGGGGTGGGCCGCGAGGACGGAAGCAGAACCAGTGCGGCGCAGTTCGTGTGTTTCCATCGTGCCGTACGATGCTGGACTGGTCGCTAGCCGGTGTTCGTGGTCGCTGCGAGAGGTCAACGGAGGACAACGAGCGGTCCATTCTTGCGCCGGCCGATTTACGGGCGACGACGGCAACAGAGCACTCGACTCGCCAAGTCCCTCGCCTGAGAGCAGGGCAGACATGGAAGCCGCTGTGAGGCAGAAGCATAGGAGCAAGGCGGACACTTCGAGGAGGAGGGAGATGTCATATGTGATACAGACGGGGTCTTATCGCCATGGAGGACGACGATGGCGCAAGCGAGTTCCGCAGCCAGCCTGGCCGGGTGCGTATCGGGCTTAACAGGGTGCGAAGGAGAAGTAGGAGCGGTGTAGCCGAAGCGAGAGAGCGAAGACGGACCACGGGCAGGTCTTTGAGGACAACTGAAGATGCTGCCAGAGGAACTGATTTGTGAGGAGAACAACTGATCGCGGCTTGACACGGGCTATGTACGATAGTGTTGAGGTGCTGAGAGCGTAGTAATTGTCCACTGTGATAACTGCGAATGCGCCAGAGCGCCGGGGTCAGCGAGCGGCGAAATAAGCCCACAAGCCAAGCGGAGTCAGTCTCCCGGATTCGCGCGGCTTCATCGTCGTTCAACTTGTCGAGCTTGGTGTACTCGATGCTGACGTCCTTCGCCATCTGAACGACAGCCTGGGGGACCACAGACGGTGGCCAGGGACCTTGCCTGAACGGAAGCGGAGTGTCAGTTTGACAGACCAAACGCAGAGGCGCCAAGGTATCGTTGAACGCACATCGTCGACATCTTGTGGTTGAATCTCACTGTTCGGGAGCTCATCGTATGCTTCTTGCGCACGTCAAGCGGCTAATGGACACATGCTCCTCCTCAGTCTTCATTGCCACGTCCGGTCTTCTTCCAGCGATCTTCAAGCGCCGGCGATCGAAAGCTTCGTCGAGTCTTCGCCGATCGAGAGCATCGTCGAGCCTCGGCGAAGAAGGACATCTTGGGCGGAAGAGCGTCGTATGAGGGTAGACGAGAAGGAGGAAAAGCGCTAGCCAACCTCGTCCCGACGTCAACGAGCCTCTAGCCTGCTTTTTCTACGCGTCTTCCTCAACGCTGCTATGTAGCGCGCTTTGAGAGGTTCAAGTCCGCTCGGCACATGCGCTACGACCGAAGAAAGCAAGTTGGCGGTCGAGTCGCGCTGTCGACGCTGCCCCGCGACCTGAAGTTGTCAAGAAGCGGTGCATCTGGTCGAACGAAGCATGCGCACCATGGTAGACAGGTCTTGCAGGGTTCCCAGCGGTCCAGTCGCAGCGGGAGTGTGAGGTCGAGGTGCAAGAGGCGACGAGGCCAACTGGCCGGTTCATCGGCGTCCGATTACTGACTGGCGCTGTGCTGCTTTACCGCGCTTACTGAGCGACTGTATCGTCTGCTAGACCCCAAACCAGTTAACAGCAACTCTCCCGGAGCCGTCGCGTCTCTCTCCCCTCTCCACAAGTTCTCTTCAGCGACTCGCGACGCAGTGACACACGGCGCAGGGAGCAGATGGGACGTTCCGGCGGACACAGAAAGTCCTGAGTGTGCGCACACTCTCCCAAACGCGCCTGGACGAGCTGTTGTTTTTTCGACCTCTCGTTGACATCTCGCTCGACTTGGCTCTCACAGGCTTGTATTCCCTTCCGCCGACAGTCCGTCAGCGACCCTCGTCTCATTTGGTCAAACGCATTGCCTCACGCCGATCCCGCCTACTGCGTCCCCAATAAAACCCACAATGCCCAAACGACCGCGCTGCCCAGTCTGCAACTCAAAGAGATGGCACCGAGACGGGCTATCAGGCTCGATCGTCTGCGAAGAGGGCCACTTGATGCAGGGCTACGTGCAAGAGACGACCGAAACGCAAGAAGGGCCCTCTCAGCACACCCAGACGACCCGCCGAATGCGCAAAGGGCGCACAAAGAAGGAGAAGCCACCGTCGAACGACCACTTTCACGGCGACAGGGCAACGTTCCTCGTTTGGCAGTGCATGCAGCTCATCCTGCGTGAACAGCTTCGCGTCTTGATCGACGAGATGGGTTGGCCGGTCGAGTTGGAGGCCGTCGCGCGTGACCTGTGGACTATGCTCGTTGCCAGCTCGAACGTGCCCTCTGCGCCGATCGACTACGAGAAGGGCGAGGAACGGGCGGGAAGCTACAGCGGGCCGAGAGCGGGAGACCGCTACACTCGCGCTGGGCGGAAGCCGTACGGTCGGCGAGGCGCGAAGAAGCCTGTCAAGAAAGAGCTGGATGAGGAGGAAGAGGATGCGGAGGACGGTACGGGAAACGGTGGAGGCGCCACGACGACAGATACGGAAGGCGCGGACGAGGACGAGGAGGAATCGGACGCCGACTCGTACTTTTCCGAAGGTCAGGACGCCGACGATGAGCGACCGCGTGTCGGCGCAGCGAGCCGTACCGGCTCGCCCTTCTCACGGCAATCCTCGCCGCAAGCGATGGCCGGCTCGCAGGAACAGCCTTCATCTTCCACTCGATATCCTCAGCACAAGCGGCGGAGTCTCGTTCCTGCTCCGCCAAGGAGCGACAATCCTCGCGATCATCCTCGAATGGAGTACACGCTGCTCGTCATCTATCTCGCCTGCATTACGCTTCGTCTGCCCGTCTTCCTCGCCGACCTTTTCCGGTGCGTCGCGCGAGCCTCATTCGTTGATTAAGCATGTGCTGACTTCTCTCCGCAGCCTCGCCGAAACCTACCAGATCCGCTACCTCGACGCTGTCATCCACCTACCTGCCAACATGCAGGCGCATTTGCATCACTACAATCGCGACGTGCTCTCGCCCACTGCAAGTTCCTTCAGAACTAGAACGAGGGGGAGCCGGTGACTGACTAGCTTCTCCGTCGCAGTCCGTCCCACACCTCTACTCGCACAACCCCTCGCTCGAACAGCACCGCGAAGAAACGGCGCAGATCTGGCTCGCCCGGCTCGTCGAGTTGTACCGCGAGGATTGGTCGATCGAGTTCCCTGAAGCGAACGTCCCATTGATGCTGGGCCGCCTGTGCGAGGTTCTCGCTCTTCCGCGTATGTTGAGCGCGTCGTCGACTTGCCGAACTTGTGTGGTCTGACAGCACATTCCTCGACAGCCCTCGCCTACTCTCTCGCATTCACCCTTATCGGCCAGCTTCCCGCTTCAGCCTCGTTCTACCTCGCCGACAGTATCATCCTTCCTGCCTCCGCCTCTCCCGCTCACAAGTCCGGCTGGCCCGTCCGGCTCGTCGACAAAGGACCCGCTCAAGATTGGCGGAGTGCACTTCCTGAGGTCAAGATCGCGACTGTGCTCGTCTTGCTCTGTCGGATGCTGTGGACGCTCGATGAGGAGCAGGCTAATGGCCAAGCGTGAGTCAACTTTGCGCTCCTCCGCCAGGCGCTCCTCCCTGACGGCCAAGCTTCGCACAGTCCGATCTTGTCCGCCGTAGCCTCCAAACTCCCTTGCCGCGACAACTGGATCGATGCCGTCGAACGGATCGCGGCGCTCGAACGTCCAGGCGATCAGTCCCGCCTGTGGAGGTACGCGCAGCCAGTCTTCCCCCCCCCCCCCCATCCGCACTATGTTAACCTTTCTCCTGCGCTCGTAGTCAAGAAGTTACCGGCATGCTGCCGGAGGACATCGACGCATACCTCGTCTTCATCGAGACCAAGATTGTCAGCGAAGAGAGAGTTCCCAGTCGTGCGTCGCTTCGTTAACCTCGCATATGTTGCCCACCGCTAAGACCTGACGATCGCCGCAGGTATGCCCGAGATTTCGCGCTTCTTCCCGCCTCAAGACGCGTCAGACTCCACAGTCCGTCTACCGCCCACTCCCGAGTCGTACTTCTCGCAGCTCGCCTCCATCATCTCGTCGCTGTACAGGGCGCCTCCCTACGCCGATGCAGACGACTCCTCCGGACCTGAGACCATCTCCGTCTTGCCGGATAAAGCCTCTCACGAAAATCCATCCGCCCTCATTGCCTCGATCCCTCACGTCCTTCATCGTCTCCTCGCCGTTCTCGCATCCCATCTCACCCCCTTGCCCAGCGCTCTGCCTGCAAACCTGCGCGGCGCAGCTCCCAAGGACTCATTCGATGGCGTCCTCAACCTCCTTCCCTTCGTCGACCAGCTCGAACAGATCCTTCTTCAGGGTGGCGATTCTGGCAAGGCGGCAAAGGAAGAAGTCGACGAAGCGCGTGCGACCGCAACGGAGGAGAAGAAGCGGAGGAAGGTCGCTGAGACCCAACGACGGAAGGAGCTGGACCGACTTCGAAAGGAAATTCACGGCCGCAAGACGAAGCGCCCGAAGGTGACGGTAGACAGCGAGGACGACGAGAAATTGGACAAGTGCGGACAGCGACTCAAGAGCAAGGAGTGGATTTCGGACGGCGACGAGGAAACGAGCGGCGGTGGCGACAGCGAGGAGGCGAGTCTCGGTGGAGAGCTCGAGAAGGGCGAAGTGATCGAGGAGGAGGAGAACGGTACGGAGGACTCGGAGTCCTTTTGGGCTGCCAATAGCGAAAACTGAGCTGTGCATGTTGCCGGCCGTCTCTCGCATCATTCTCGCGCAAGAGACGTAAGAGTTGCAAGATGCGCAGATGAGGGCGTGAGAAATTGCGAGGTTGCGATAAATGCGAGGTGCAGATGAGCAGACTATGATACAGAAGAGCGGGCAAGACCTACGCGCCTTCGTCGTCGCGCTGGCGCCGTCGCTGCCGCTTGCTCTCGTACTCGTGCCATTCGCCTTCTACATCGGCGAGCCTGCGAGTTTGCGAATCTGTCAGCCTCTTCGGGGCGAGCGGATTGACGGTGCACGCACATGGTCGGCATCTCGGCTTGTGGCTCCTCCGAGACGAAGTACGGCATCCTGAGCGCCTCGCCGGCAGTCGGGCGACGAGCAGGGTCGAGCGCGAGAAGGGCTTCGGCGACGTCTAGACCCGCAGGCGTGAGGTATCTGCAAAGTACAGGGGTCAGCGGCGTAAAGTGCGAGAGGGAGTGAGCACGCGCACTTTGCGAACCCCTGGCGCAGGCACGGCTCGGTGACCTCCTTCGGCTTTACGAGCTCGTACCACGGCAACTCTTGCAAACCGGGCCAGTTGTCGAGGTTGGGCGTCCCCGTCAGCTTGAAGATGACATCGAGCTGGTGGATCTCATCCTGTCCGGGGAAGATGGGACGGCGCACAAAGAGCTCTAGGAAGATGCAGCTGCGGAGGAAAGTGTTCAGGACAATAGCACGACAGCCTCGACAGGTTGGCACATGCTCACCCTGCGCTCCACATGTCGACTCGCTCGTCGTAGACAGTCGCGCCGAAGAGCAGCTCTGGCGGCTTGTACCACTGCGTGATGACTCGGTTCGTGTAGTCGTTGTTGCGCCCACGCTGATAGAAGCGAGCGAGACCGAAGTCGGCGATCTTGAGCTCGCCGCGCTTGCTGAGCAGGATGTTCGAGCCCTTGAGGTCGCGATGAAGGACTCCGCGGCGGTGGATGAAGCCGAGTCCCTGGAGGAACTGCTGCATGAGCGATTTGAGGTGCGCGGGGCTGAAGTTGATCGACGGGTGGTGTAGGACGCCGGTAAGGTCGTGATCGAGGTACTCGAGGACCATGTAAACTTGGCCTATCAGGCGCGAACAACCGTCAGTTCCGGAGTGCGCAGCTTGAGAAGAATACGAGAACGCACCCTTGGAGACGAGCATCTCGACGAGCTCGACGACGTTCGGGTGCCGCAGTGTCTGGAGGAGCTTAATTTCCCGGACAGCTGTCACGGGGAAGCCGTCCTTTTCCGCCTCCATCCTAATCCGCTTGAGCGCGACGAGACCGCCCGACTCGACATTGCGAGCTTTGTACACTTTTCCGTACGTACCCTCGCCAACCTGGACGAGCCGCTCGTACAACTCGGTGGGCGGCGGAGGAGGCGGAGCGGCAGCGGCCGCGGGGGCGGGTATGGTCGGGACAGGCGTGGGCGGATTGGATGGAGTAGGCGGGAGAGACTGCGAGTCCACGCGGTCCAACGCTTTTGGCGAAGGCGGAGCTGTGAGGGCAGGCGTGGCAGCGGAGGAAGCTCGAGAGGCGGCACCGGGCGGAGTGAAGGACGCATGGGCTGCGGGCCCAGTCGGTGGTGCGCCCCATTGACGTGGCGCGACGAGCGGAGGGAATGCCTGAGCCGGGTCTCCGGCACGAAGCTGCTGCTGCTGCTGAGTCGGCGCGGGACGTGCAGGGCCGGAAGCTGGCCGCTCGTAGGAAGCTCGATGCAGGACAGCTGGTTGCGGCGGGCCGCCTTTCGCAGAGGAGTTCAGTATCACCGGCTGCGACAGCGGAGTCCGGTCGTCCTCCTCGGGCGGCACGTGTCGTCTTGGCGGCGGGACATCTCCGCCTTGACGAGTGACCCAGCCTCTGTCGTCCTGCATCCGCTGCTGCGCCCCTCCGTCCCGCTGTCCCAACCTCTCCTCCCATGACGGCCCTTCCATGCCTTTGTCTGCCGGCGCTGGCGCAGACGGTTTACGGCTCTTCGCAGGACCCGAAGGCGCGGTTTTCGCGACCTCGTCTTCGTCCTCGTCGCCAGGGAAGAACCGCTTGACATCGCCAGCGACGGGTCCCATCCGGGGACCGGTTGGGATGCCCGTCAAGGCCGCAACTCGCTGTGCGCTCGGCCCGAGTCGCTGTTGCTGATGCTGGGTTTGCTGACCAATGGGTACAAAACCTGGGCGAGTTGCCTTCGGGCCAGTCGGAGCGCGAGGACCGGTAGGCGCGAGCTGGACCTTGACAGCGCCGACCGGTTGCGAGGGCAAGGCGTTCGGGTGCTGCAGTTGCGGACGATGGGGAGGCGGACCGGGAGGAGGATAGGCGTTACTGGGGCCCCCGGACGTCGAAGGACGGGAGCGGTCGTTGACGGCTCGACGACCGGTCGGGAGGGCGTTTAGCGGAGGGTACGAGGCCCGCTCGTGTGCGCCGTTCTGCGGTACTGACGGCGGATAGACGCTGCGAGAGCCGTTGGCATGTAAAGGCGATTCGGCGTAACCTGGCCCGGACGTAGCCGTCTTTGCCTTCTTGTCGTCCCGTTCCTCAAACCGCTCGTGCGATCGCTCGTCCGTACTCCGGCTCCGCTTGTGTCCGCTCCTTCTCCGCTCAGACTCGGGACTGTGCTTCCTCCGACCACCGCTTCGATGCGTCTCCTCATCGCGATGTCTACGCTTGCCCGACCGTTTCCGCCTATCCCTTGACGTCGACCTCGACGACCTGTACCCTCGGTCGCTATCGCTACTCACGCTTGGCGTCCTGGACGTACTTCTCCCTCGTCGCCGAACACCTGCTTTCGCGTTCGTAGAAGGTCCACGAACGCGAGGCGATTCAGGCGAACGCGAGATGCCGGGCGACGAGCATGACGAGCCGCGACGGCGTCGTCTTGGCGGAGGGGAGGGAGAACGGGAGATAGGCGAACGTGAGCGGGAGCGCGAACGAGGTCGGCGGTGGTGAGACCGGTATTCGCGGTGACGATCGTCCTCGTATCCGTCGTGGTAGTCTCGCTCGCGTTCACGTTCGCGAGCTCGGTATGATGGAGAAGGGGAGCGGTGGCGGTGAGGGGAGCGGGAGCAGTCGGGAGATGGACTGCGGTACCGTGACGAGGAGGGAGGACCGAGGTTGGGTCTGGAGTATGAGCGGGGTGGTGAGCGAGGGCGGTAAGAGCTGGACGAAGTGGATGTACGAGAGCCGTTGCGGTCGCTGCGGGGGTCGATCGGTAAGCTTAGCGACAGTTGGGATCGTCCGAGGGAACGCACTCGGGGTAAGATGCTCGTGGTGGCGAGTACGACGCGGCAGCGCCTGGGTGAGGCGGACAGGAAATCTGCGCGCTTGAAGACGGCGGAGGAGGCCTGTGCGGAACGCCCATGTTGCCAGGATTAGGCAGCAGGCCCGCAAATCCGCGTCCAGGGGGCGGAGGTCCGCCATGGTAGTCCCACCGCTCGTCGTGCATTCGTCCTCCTTGCTGCTGCCATCCTGCACCTCCCGGCACGCCCGCTGCAGCACCACTGCTCTTACGCATGGCGGGCGGCGGCATGCGGTCATCGATAGGGAGTGGTGGTCGCGGGAGGGGAATCGATTCGCGCGGAGGGTAGCTCATCTTGGGCGGCAAGGGCAATCCCTGCGGTCCTGGACTCCCATACCCCGGCGGAAAGGCGTTGTTCGGCGCGAATCGCTCGTCGTAAGCTCGCGAACCAGATCCAGGACCGACGGCGGGCGAGTAACGCCCTGGCGGTGCGGGCAGCGATGGTGGCGGGAAATTGGAACGCGGAGAGGTGTACTGCTGCTGGTTTGGCGGGAAAAAGTCGGGGCGCGGAGGGATGCCATGCGCAGTGGGCATTGGGAGACCTGGACGGTACCGGGGGTCTGGCGCATCGGGCGGGTAGCGCCCGCTCGGTCGGGCTCCGCTCATGCTTCTGTTGTTTGATCCGGTGTCGTAAAGGAGTTCAACGGTTAGGGCGTTGTAAGCGAGTCGTGACGGGGAGTTGAGAGGGTGGTGAACGTTGTCAGTACGCGCAGGTTCGGCTGCCAAATCCGTCCAGCTTCAGCTGACCTGGCCTGTGCTCCTGCCTACGCCCAGTACGTGCCACAGATTGTCCCTCTGCGCGATGTCGGCGACCGGCGGTACCGAGCGAACTCGCAGTCAACAAACAACAGAGTGGAGTCTGTGGGCGGTCTCGAGCCAACTGCGACCTCGTATGGGCAGGAGTAGCGTAGTCTGAGCCTTCAGCAGCGAGAAAACGGCGAGAAATGTTTGGTGCAAGGTCGAGCAGTGAGGGAGCAGCTGGGTGGCCTTCGCCCGCTTCCTACGCTCACGGGATAGCGCCTGTAAGGGCTATCAAGGTGTACTGATTGCTTCTGTAACCGCTATCGAGCGCATGACTTGCCAGACGGCGCCCGACTCGCTGCCCACCCTCTCTCGCCCGACACATCTCTCGCCGACTTCACGCTCTTGCACAGCATCAAATCAGAATGGAAGTGGACCAGGAGTCTCAAACCGGGTCAGAAAATGCAGGCGAGGAGGAGGCATGGCAGAAGACGAGGGCGGGGAAGCGGATTGAGGAGCTCAGGGTCGTCGAGGAGGTGCATCCCTCTCTCGCGCTTCGTTACTCGCCGTGAAGCCCTGCTGATCCTCCGAGATGCCACACAGAACGTCGCCGCCCTGCTACACTTTGCCGGCTGCACCCTCGCATCCCTTCACCCGAACCCGCTGTCGTCCTTCACCTCTCGAGAACTTGCCGTGGACGACGACGAGGAAGAAGAGGGCGTGCAGGCGGACGGCGCGGCGTCAGGGGAAGGAGGGGAGAAGCTCGCCGAGTTCAGCAAGTACGCCGAGGGCTACTACGCCACGCTGAATGTGCGTTTTTGCGGTTCTCTCCATTCCCGCGAGAGTTGACGTTACGCACGGCCGTAGGACATCCAACTCGCCCTGCGCACATCAATTCGCCATCTCCGCGTCTCTCGCACGTCAGCGGCACCCTTGATCGACCCGTCGTTCGGCAGTCTTGTCACAGCAGGACCGGCAGCATCGGGAGTCGGTCCAGCAGGCGTTGCGTTCGCCGAACTGCTCAAGCCGGTCGAGCGCAAAGTACCGCTGTGGGACGGCAAGACGCAGAGGGTGTGGGAGGACTCGCGGGAGGCGCAGGCTGAGGAGCGGCTGAGTGTCGCCGCGCTCGACCTGGAGAGGGAGGCGTGGGCGGACCTGGTGCGCTCGCTCGAAGCGGGGCGGGCGGAGTAGCTCATTCGCCGTCGTGTTGTTGTAATCGTCGTTGCGCTGTCGTCGTTGCAGAGAATGAAGCGTTGCAAGCCATTCCCCCTCTTCGAGCCGTGTCATCCTCATTGACCGGACCTTGGCCTTGGTCTCCTCCTCACCCACCTCGTCTGACCTTGCTCGTCGAGGATGCTTGCGCTAACTACAACTGCACTCGCACTGCTCGCGGCGGCCCAGGGCGCCCAGGCTGGCGGCACCAGGTGCGATGGCTCGCCTCCTCCCCACCTCGCAGAGCTGACGATGGCGCGGCCTCGCTCCCTCCCCTCCCGGTGCCCGTGTGCGGATCGTGATGACACAGGATGAAGCTGCACAAGATGGAGCGCACCACCGCCGACGACTTTGGCGTCAACTCGGTCGCCGCGCTCGCCGACAAGTACCTTGCGCGGTACTCGAACCAGCTCGCCTTCTCGCGCGGCAAGTACCCGCCCAGCCGCGACATCGACTTCCGCATCCAGGTCGAGCAGGAACAGTTCCGCGAAGAACTCGCAAAGGGCGGGCACAGCGTCCCAATTTCGAGTGCGTGCCGCCCGCCTTCCCGATGAGGCCTTGCTCGGCGGAGAGGGGCTTGCTGACCGGTTCCGTCGTCTGCAGACTTTGCCAACGCTCAGTACTACCACGAGATCACTATCGGCACTCCGCCGCAGACCTTCAAGGTGCGCGCGGTGGCTCTCGAGTTGTTAGGTGGCTCAGTCTGCTCACTCCGCTCCTGTCCGCGCAGGTCATTCCCGATTCTGGATCGAGCAATCTCTGGGGTGAGTCTGAAGTTGTCGTTGCGTCGTTGGAGTCGTCGCAGCCTCGTCTCGCCGTCATCGGCGATGCTTGACCTTCTCAGCGGCGGCGGCACTGTTGTTGCTCCGGCCGCAATAGTCGTTCCCGCGCTGACGGTCGTCGCGCGCAGTCCCCTCGGTCAAATGCTCGTCGATCGCCTGCTTCCTGCACGCCAAGTACGACTCGAGCCAGTCGTCGACGTACAAGGCCAACGGGTCCGACTTTGCGATCCGCTACGGCTCGGGCTCGCTCGAGGGCTTCATCTCGAGCGACACGGTCAGGGTCGGTGACTTGCAGATCAAGCACCAGGACTTTGCCGAGGCAACGAACGAGCCCGGCTTGACGTTCGCGTTCGGCAAGTTTGGTGCGCGCCGTTTCGCTTACTCTGATATCGGGCGACGCTGACACGGCTTCTGCGCGCAGACGGCATCATGGGCATCGCGTACGACACGATCTCGGTCAACGGCGTCGTTCCACCCTTCTACAACATGATCAACCAAGGCCTGATCGACGAGCAGGTCTTCTCCGTCTACCTCGGGAAGGAAACCGACGACAGCGAGATCGTCTATGGCGGAATCGACGACAAGCACTACCAGGGCAAGATCGAGTATTTCCCCGTCCGCCGCAAGGGGTACTGGGAGATCGAGCTCGAGGCGTTCAAGCTTGGCGACGAGACGCTCGAGCTCGAGAACACGGGCGCCGCTATCGACACTGGTGCGTTTGAGAGTGTTGCTGTGGCAGCGCGTGTGGGGGGAGGCTGACCTTGTCCTCCTCGTCTCGTCGACTTCTTCCTTTTCTTCACGGGCTTAGGAACGAGTCTAATCGCACTTCCTAGCGATGTAGCCGGTCTGATAAACGCCCAGCTTGGCGCTAAGCGCGGTTGGAACGGTGTATGCGAGTAGAACTTCCTCCGACGAGGTCGAGGGGACACTCTATGCGCATCGGAGCTTTCCCTCGGCCTCCTTACGGATCCAGGACCTCCTGCTGACACCAATCAACTCCCCACAGACACGGTGGAGTGCTCGACTGTCCCCTCGTTGCCGAAAGTCTCGTTCACCTTCGGCGGCCGCAACTTCGTCCTCGACGGTTCCGACTACATCCTCGAGGCTCAGGGCACATGCATGAGTCCTTTTACACCGCTTGATATCGGTCCTCCTGCCGGCCCAATTTGGATCATCGGCGACGTTTTCCTCAGGTGCGTCTGCCCGCCGACCTTGGCGTGTGCGAGAGAAATGCGACGGCTGACCCGCCGCCGCTCCTTCCTCCCTCGTTCATAGGAAGTTCTACTCCGTCTACGACCTCAAGCGCAACGTAAGCCGCTTCGCCGTCATTCTCAATGGAAAGCCAACTCGGCGCTAACGTGCTGCTCTGCTCCCCCAGGCGGTGGGCCTCGCCAAATCCAAGTAATTACCGACCCGACTCGTCCGCTCCACATTTTCGCGTGCTTCGGCTCGCTCACGAGTGACTGTATCGGCTTTCAGACGTCGCAACCTCGTCGAACGGACTCTTTCCCTGCCTTCGCACCCCACCTCTCGCAACTTGTACCTCCCTTCCGTTCGCACCAGTTTCTGTAACTTCTCCACTCTGTAGTCGCTCGTCTTGACAAGGCGCAGGGACGAGTTGAAGCCGACGTTGCCTGCAACATACTTTTCTGCTGGTATGTCGCTTCCTCCTCTTCGTGTCGGTCGTTCGATGCTTCGCTCGCCTCGATTTTCCTTTTTTTGATCCTTTGCGTTGTGCTGTCATGTTGAGCGACCCTCGCGCGGGTCGTTCGTCTTGGTCGCTCGACCCTCCTCGTCTCCTCTCGCCTCTTTGCCTCCGTCGCGCTACCCCTTTGTGCCCATCTCGCCGCAAGCGCCTGCTGCTGTAGCGAACAGACTTCTTCTCACATCCGCGCGCTCGCATGGCGACTCCGGGTCCCTCCGCGACCCCTCGTCAACTCGCCCGCCTCACCCCTCGTCTCCTCTTCCACTCGATCACCGGCGAAGCGCAGCGCGACAAGCGCCTCGCCGACGCTGTCGAGCGGCTCTGCAAGTTGAAGGTGCGTGCGGCCTTACGTCTTGGCTCGTTCGACCGTTCTGCACCTTACTGAGTATTTTCCCCTTTGCAGATGAATCGCGCTTCCGCCTCCGCCCCTGCCTCGACCCCTCGCTCGGTGCATCCTTCATTCCCTCCTTCCCCCCCCCCCCCCTTTCACTCGCGCTGACCGCTCGCCCAAACTTCCGCAGCTCCGTCCCGTCGCCTTCGACGCCTCGAACTACCTCGCGGCCGTCTCGTACGGTACGGCGACGACTGGGCCCGATGGGGGCCGGACAGCCTCGGTGCATTCCCCCAGCTCGTGCACTCGTGATCGTCAGCGCCCACCATCGGCCCGACCTGCAGGACCCGTTCGCCGCCGCCGGCTCGAGCGCGGGCGCTGTGACAGACGCTACGACGGACGCTACGGCTTTCGACCCCCCCCCCCCCCCGCGTCCACTCTCCTCGCTCGAGCAGCTCGCCAACGCACCGGCTCGCACCCGCAGACGCCTCCCTCGCAGTTCTACGCCAACAAAGTCGCTGCGCCGGTCGCCTCGATCTCGCGCGGGACTGCCTCGACGACCGATCTCGACGACCGCTCGCAGCGCACCTCGTCGAGGCTGGCCCGCCTGCCCCTCGCTTGTTCTCGACACTCGCATGTTCCACCGTGCCTCCCGCCTGTTCTGAGCAGTACCGTCTGTCGCTTGTCACCCCCATCTCCGCATCACCCGCACGCTTTTCCGTTCCCCCGTCGCATCCGCATCTCCAGCAGACGACTTTTGCCGTACGAACCCGGTCTGCATGGTATGCGACGTACAAAAACATCCATCGCCAGCTGTCGCACGAGAGCGCGAGACGGAGCTTGGCGGGCGATTTGAGCGGGCCCCGGCCCAGGCCTTCCTGCGTATCCAGACCCCCGTCGGCACCGACACAAGTCGTCGAACGTCGAAGGAAGCGCGAGTGGAGCGGAAGACGGCGAACGAGCGCGCCTGGAAGCTTGTCGTCGTCCGCCTCGATCGTCTCAGGCCACGCCAGGGTCTTGCACACATCTTCAAGGTGATGTGCTGAGCGGTGGCGGTCTTTGCAAGGCGAGCGAAGCATCGCAGCGCGACAGATGTCGTCAGCAAAGTGTCCAACGAGGACGAGGTTGGCCTTCTCAAAGGCGAAGGCGAGCTGGCTCCGCGAAAGTCCGTCGAGCTTCCATCCGGTGTGTCTCGGGACTGTTCTAAGGATAAAATGGTTGTATTGCCGGATTGCGAGCGAGGTATGAAGAAGGGCGTCGGGACAAGGGCAAGCGGAGCGGGCGGGATGGACAAGCGTGGCGCAGTCGCATTCGCTTCGTAATGCACGCTGCAGTGGTGCACGGCCACAAGAGCGCAGGCGAGTGGGCGGGCGGAGCAAGAGAGACGCGACTTCGGCGCGACGAAGTAGAGGACGCTCTCGCCCGACGACCACACTCCCTGCTCGGGTGTGGAGCTTGCCGCTGGCAATGATTTTTGCTTTGACGTCCACGGACACGGACGTGGTCATCCCGCCCGCAGACTGCGCCGTCGCCGCGCTCTTACCCGTCGACTTCTTCATCAGTTCCGAACAACCTCGCCCGCATCGACCTCCCGCTCGACACGGATCTCGGGAGTGCGTCAGACGGAGTGCAGAGGAGGGCGGAGTGGATAGGATTGCAGCGATGCCTCCCACCGCAGCAGCTGGAAGGGCGGGGCGGTCGCGCGAGACCCGCTGGCTGGGTTCGTCCCCTTCCTGCTGTCTTACTGAGCCCGCCGTAGGGGTACGCAGCAAAGATTTAGGACGGTTTAAGCAACCTGCTACGCGTGACTGGTAGAATGCTGCGAGCCCACGAACGTGGCCTTTGCTCCTCTTCCGCCTCCTCTCGGAGTGACTCTCTCACCCGCGTCTCTCGCCGTCCTTGCGGGCAACCACACGCCGGGCTATGCTTCTCAGTCTGCTCCATCGATAGTTACAACGGCGGTGCGCCCACTCGCTTGTCCCGCCCGATTCACGCGAGGTCGTTGGCGAGCGACGTCTTCCTGCGCAAGTAGTGTACGTCGCCAGACCCTCCCCCCGCCTCCTCCTCCCCGACCCTCCACGCTGACGTACGTCCCTCCCGGCGTCCTCCTCAGTCTACTCGCTTACGACCTCAAGCGCGAACGTACGCTGCTCCGCACGAAGGCCCGAGAGACCGTGACGCCTGCTAATCTCCAGACCGCTCCCATGCCGTCGGACTCGCCCAGATCCCCGCTAAAGCGTTCCCGTTCGCGCTTTCGCGCCCTCGCAGGCGCAAACCCCTTCCCTCGCATGTTACTCTCCTTCACCCTGTATCTCCCCGCCCCCCCCCCCCCCCGAACCGACGATGCCCGCCTTTCAAAGCAAACCCGACCATGCCCCCCGCTCGCTCGTCGGCCTTTGTCGTCCGGCCTTGTCTCTACTCCTTCCAGTCTCTCTCTCTCTCCAGTTTTCACAAGAATGCCGTTGCAATGCTTTGGTGGACAAACCCTGGCGTGCGTGCGGGTGTTCATTCGGGAAGAGGAACGGGGGGCGGGGCGGGGTGGACTCGACTGGACTGGGTTTTTGGGAGGCCCAGTATCAGACGTCCAGCCCTCGGCACATGAGCTGCGCTGCTCCGGTTGAATGCTGCTACAGTTAGAGAGCAATAACAACAAAAAAAGGGTCTTCTTGAGATATCGAGTGACGGAGCGAAGAACACCCTGGCGTTTCAGCGAGGGCGACTTTCTTCCCTCTCCTCTCTTGAGAGCTTTTGAGTGGGGGGGACGCAAAAGACGCGACGACCCGCTCCCTGCGTCCTCCATGTCGCCAGCGGCGCCCTCTTGTCTGTCGGGGCAAGGCCACGCTCGCGCATCGCGCATCTCTCCTCTCACCTGTGTGTCCTCCTTCTCTCACAGGAATTTGCAAGCGAAGACGACGCAACTTTTCGATTCAGGTTCTGCAGACAGCAATTCAAGCGGCTCCGGCTTCGGCTCCCTTCCCCCTGCCCTTTCTGCCCCTTGCGCCTTCAGTGCGCCTCCCGAGGGGCCAGCTTTTTTCGACACTCAGTAGTTGTCGGGCGAGACGGCCTGCGTGCCACCGGCCAGTCGTGAGCGATCTATCCGGGCGCGGGCGGACCAATGGGCAGGGGAGGGGAGGGGAGAGAGCAAGGGGGCGGGAGAAGGAAAACGTACCTGCTCGGCGTGTTGGCGAGCCTGGCGCCTGGTCTCCTCGCGGTCGACAAAGTCGAGTCCCTTGGTCTCGATGAGCTTGTCGGCTTCGGCCGCGGCAAAGGCGGCGAGAAGCTCGCGGGCCTGGCCGGCCGCGGATCGTGGTGGGTGGGAGGTCAGCGAGCGGGTCTGACAAGAGTCGGGACAGAGGCGAAGAGTGGGGAAAAAGGACAGCGGAGGGAAGGAGAAGTCGCGAAAACGGGCAGGAACCGCGCGGCTCTGACAGGCTCGACAGACGCGGCCAAGCGTACCTTGTTGTGCGACTCGGGCTTGCCGTTCTGTTCGCAGTGTCTCGCGTAGGCCTTCTGAGCCTGTCCATCCGCCACCCTCTTCGTCAACACGAGAGACGAAGGGAGCAACGAGGGGTGGGGGGAGACGAACCTCGTAAGCGGCGGCGGCAGCGATCAACTGCGCATCGCCCGTAGTCAGTAGGACAAGTCGTCGTCGTCGTCGTCGTCGTCAGAAGAAAAAGCCTCTCAAAGCAGAGCTGAGAGCGTACCTCGTGCGAGAGCTGCACGCCCCCCCGCAACACCAAGCCATGGCAGTCAAGTCAGTCGCAAGTTGGCACCCTGGCACTCCCCCGCCGCGGCCGAATGCAGCATCTCCGGAGCGAACGCACCTCGCTCTTGTGCTTGGTCTGCACGTCCTGGGCCGCCTGAGCCTGGTACGAGTCGTTTCCACTGCACCCTCACACGCACGCACCCCCACCCGACCGTCAGTCGTCAGCGAGAAGCGAGCGGGGAAAGAGGCGGAGAGGGAGGGCCGGCGCCCGGACAGACAAGAAGTCGACTTTGGGTGTGCGTTCGACGAAGGTGTCAGTCAAGGCTCGGCGGGGACGACGACGACGACGACGTGGACGCCGACGACGTGGGTTGGTCGACACACGCGCGAGGGAGCAGGGCTACGCACACATGGGTAGTCTCCGCTGTGCTGTGCTGTGCGTGCGTGTGCGTGCGTGCGATGCGAAGGAGCGGAAAGAAACGAGGCGAGCGACGCTGCGACCACGAAACACGAACACGAGTCGATCCAATTCCGTACCGCGCGCGTCGGCGCTATTTCCGTCCTGCGCACGCGTCTGCGACTGCAAACGTCGCCGGTCGCCGGTCGCTGTTTCCTGCGTGCGTGCGTGCGTAGCGAACAGTCGACTCAAGGTGTGACCAACGGCTTGGGGAGTGCGGTGAGGCGGGGAGGAGAAGGCCGGCGCGCAAGGAGCAGAGGGTTAGGAAGGTCTCTCTCTCCCTCTCCTCTCCCACGTCGACGGACCGGCGCGGCACACAACTGGCAATACAAGCACGCGGACACCCGAACAGACACAAGACGAAGTCAGCCAGCGAGCGATGCGACGCGACGCGACGCTGGCTCACGGGAGGGAGAGAAAAGACCGGACAGAGTCGAACGGAGACGGGAGATGGAAGAGTCTCGTCGAAGGGTGTCTAGTCTCAGCGCCACCCGACCGCCGCCGCACCCACCAGGACCGCCAGAACCCCTGCGACCACAGGCGCAGGCGAGCCGAGCGAGCGGAGGGCGGACGAGGTCGTGATGCCCATTGCGACGCCGCCTTTCGAGGTGCTGTACGCGAGCGTTCGGGAGGGTCAGTGGGAGGGAGAGGAGGGTTAGGGAGGCGGGCGTACTCGGCGTAATACCTGTTCGGAAGTGAAAGGACCGTCAGCTTGATCGGCAGGTCGGATTCCCTCGCGCAGAACTCACTTCGGCTTGTCCCCGAACTTGTCCACCTTGTACTCGGGCACGACCTGGTTCGCAGTCCCACACGTACTCCCGATCACGTAGTTGCACGCGTTCCGGCACGCCTGGACGTCTTTCACCCGCGGAGACGCTTGCGGGTTCTGGCACTGGTCGAGGCAGGCAGAGGTGCGGAGGCGGCAGTCTGTGCGCGAGCGAACGCGACGCGGGTAAGCAAGGGAGAAAAAGGGGAGGAGGGAAGCGGGTTATAACGCAACCGTAGGTGTTTACGGGGACGGTGAGGGGCTGCAACCTGCTCTGCGCCTTGTTGTTGCACTCGCAGTTCCAGCCCATCGTCGTCGGGTTGCAACTGTTGCCCGAGCCCCGGGTCAGCCCGACTCGAGCGCGAAGAGAGAGAGCGAGCGGAGCGACGCCACAAGTTGACCGTCACGTTCGCATTACCGGCCGAGCATCCCGCAGACGCGCAGAATGCCGTCGTCTGGTTGCAGATCGACACGCGGGTGGTTTCACTCTGCGTGCGTGCGAGAAGATGGGACAATCGCGATTCGCGGGCAGGAGGCGGAGGAGGGGTAACGAGAAGTCGCCGGTGGAGGGTCAGTTCGAAGACCTCGGAGGCGAGACGGGGGGGGGGCGAGCGGACCTCTTCGGTGAGGTTGTAGGTGTAACTGCGGACGGCGTGAAGCAGGTCAGCGGGCTCGGCGGTCCCAAAGGACAGGACTCGGCGGTCGTGAGCGCACGGAGGCAGAGACGACGCGAGTGCCTTGGCTGTCGCGGTCGCGAACGCTGCGGTGGACTGGGTCGCGTACGACGGCACAGGCAAGAGGTTTGTCGCGGTGGCTGTTGCGTTTCCGGCTGTGCCCGTGTCGCGTTCGGCGAGGTGTCGGTGTCAGCGCGGCGGTTGAACAAGCGAACGAGCGAACGAGCGGGCGCGGGACGGACCGGGTGCTGCGAGTGCGCGTGGGACGAGTGCGACGAGGGCGACGAGGGTGACGAGTGCGGCGGGCAGGCAGAGTGTCGACCGCATCGTGGCGCGGGACGAGAGCGAGGGGAAAGGGCGGGGAGACGGCGGCCGCGGGGGTAGCGGACACCGACAGGGGGAACGGCTTGCGCTGGGCCACTTCGACGCGCGACGCCACGCTCGCCTCTCGCGGCTCTCGCGCACGCATGGCGAGCTTCTTCCACCGGCCATCGTACACCGCGTCCTGGCAGCAGCGCATCTACCCCGTCCGCGATCCCTCCTTCGCCGCGCCGTCACCCTCGATCCGCGCCCCCACCGCCGCACCCGCCGCACCCGGGGACGCACCCCCGCCCGTCTACTTCCCCGGACCCAACAGGCCGTGCGCGACAGGGCCTCACTCGCCGTCGTCGCCGCAGGACAGCCGCCTCCCGCCAGGCCACCGCCCCTCGACCAACACCGCCTCGACCTCGTCCTGCGTCGTCAGGTGGGCCTCGCACCCGTCTGCGCCCGACGCAGTCGGCGGCAAGCGCAGGTGGGCGAAGCGCCTCAGGGTCGGCGAGATCGCGAGGGCGTGGAGCGGCGAGAGGGAGACGCTGTGGGATCGCTGGCCCCGCGAGTTCGGCGGCGACGAGCCGGCGCCTTGGGAGGTCGACGCGGCGCGAGGTGGGCGCGACGACGAGGCGCAAGTGTCGACGACGAGTCCGATCTCGCTCTCCGCGCTCCGTCGCTCCGCAACCGCCGATTCAGGCGTCGCCCTCACACCGCACGCGTCCCGCTCCTCGCCCGCCTCCTCCGCTCACCCGCTCCTCCTCCCGCTCTTCAAATCCCGCATCGCCGACTTGAACCAGACCATCCCCGACGCGCTCGCGGTCACGCGTGTATGGCTCGCTCTGGTCGAAGTGATGGATTATGTGTGGCTGGTGGCATTGGTGGTGGCGTTGGGACAGGGACGCGGGAAACAGACGGGGTTCTTGAAGGGTGTCGAGGTACGCTCGCCCCTTTTTCCTCTCTTCCTCGAGCCTGGCACTGACCGGTGTGACCCGCCGCAGATCGCCCTCGTCCTCGTGATCCTCCTCAACGGCCTCGCCATCAACGCAGTCCGCATGCGCCGCTACACCCTCGCGACCCTCTTGCGCGCTCGAACGAGGGACTGGTCACCGCTCCCCCTCACGTCGTCTACAAACGCCGGATTGATGACGAACTACTTGGATGGAGAGGCCGAGAGAGGGAGGACAGAGAGTATGGCCCCGAAGGACGGGCCGGTGTTGAGGTGGAGACTGAGGGAGACGGAGGTGCGTCCGGTTTTTCCCGCTTCCCTTCCGTCCTTGGCAGGGGTGGGGTGAGCGAGCTGATGCGGCGCATGTTGCATCGTGCAGGGAGGATACTGGCTCGCCTACCGCCCCATCATACGCTGCGAACTTGTCATCCCCTCGTCGTACTCCTACGTCGCGTTGCAGCAGCAACAACTTCTCGCGGCGAGAGAGGCGGATGAAGCGGCGGCGAGAGAGGCGGATGAACTGGCGGGCGCAGGAGAAGGAGGACCGGAGCCGCCGAGGTACGAGGAGGCGTGAGGCGGACTTTTCTCGGACCTTTCGTTCTATCAAGCTCGTTTTCTTCGACTGTGCGCGTGTAGCCTCTCTCTGTCTCTCTCCGTCCTCTTCCATCACATGTAGCACCCCTTGCATCCCCTCACGACACACGACACACGACACACGACTCCTCCCACGTCCACACGTCCCGGCCGTTCTAACGCCCGTTTGTCCCTTGTCACCGTATCTCGCTCCCCCCCTTCACGCCTCCAGCTCGCAACGAACGGGTTCTTCCTTCCCCCCTACCCTCTCCAGCCCGGTACTAGACGAGCGCCGAGCACTGTTTTCGTGCACTGCGGGGGAGCGACGGCCCGGAGGCTTGCTTTCGAGTGGGAGCCTGGGACGCGGATTCCCTCCCAATGCTGTGAATTCACTAGCGAACTGAAGCGAGGGACGTCGGAAGCGTCGTTTTGGGAGCTGGTGGACGGTGCGGTGAGCTGGACGCGCACGAAAAGGGACGTTGCGGCAACGAGACGAGGAGGGAGAAGGGCATGATGATCTCCGCCTCTTCGCAAAGCCGATCGACAGGAGGGACCGGCACAAGAGCCCATCTTGGCGTTGCCTCCTTCCTACACTACAGCCTCTCCCCGCTGGCTCCCTCTCACTTCCGACGACTCCGGACGCTCCCTGATCGCTCGCTCGCTGTATGATGCAAAATTGTATGGAGGAGCAGGGATTTGAACCCTGGACCTCCCGCAGACGTCGGACGAGCCTCGCTGTCGAAGCAAGAACAAGAACGTGCGAAGCGGACGCGCTGCCCCTGCGCTACACCCCCTACGTTGTGGCGGCGGGAGCCAGAAATGTATGTGTGAACCGAGTGAAAAAAATTCCGGGGAACCATTGGGGTAAAGGACGAAAAGCTTTTCGAGGACGCGGAGGAGGAGGAGGAACGGCGCGGAACCTTGTCCGGCTACTGCGTCGTTTCCCCCAGCTTCTCCTTCGCTTGTTCCAGAGCTTCTGAGCGTCCGTCGACGGCCAACGAAGCCGCAGGCTAAGCGAGACATGACTTCGTCAATGAAGAACAAAGGACGAGAACAAGTTGAGAAGGGCCCGGGAGAGGAAAAGCTGTCGACGGCGGAGCTGGCGGCTGCCACTTCGATCATCGTGGGCTTACGAGCCATCACAGCGGTCGCCAGCACCCGAGAAAGAGCACGAGAGCATTGGCCGACTCCGCGGGACAGACTCGGTGCGAAGGGAGGCTACGGGACAGCCTCGCTCTCCAAGTTCTTCTCTCGACGCAAAAGTCTCCCATCGAGCCCGTCACGTCCGAGAAGCAATGCAACGCACATGCGTGATCAAAAACGACAGAACGAACGAAAGTCGAAGAGTCCATCCATCCAGCTCGCAGAGTCACCGCCTTCACCCACTCCGCCTCATCGCAAGCTTCTCGACCCGCCTCGCCAGCTTCGGCCGCTCCTTCGTCGCATCAATCCCGTCAAGGCGAACGAGTGAGGGGACAGACTGGAGGATGGCAGCGCGGTAGGCGGCGCGGCGGTGATACCACTCGTCGGGCAAGGCGCGGCGGAACTTGGTATCGAGCGCTTGCCACGCCGAGCTGTGTGTCGCAGGGTCGGCGACGGCATCGGGCGGGATGGAGGAAGGGAGCGAGTCGGGGTGGAGGATGCGATGCTCCGAATGCGAAGGAAGGAGCGAGTCGGACGGCGGCACGAGAGGTGGGTAAAAGGCGAGCGTGAAGGGGTTCATCCTGCATCGCGTGGGACACGTCATTGTCTGTGCGGCGTTTCTCCATCCATGATGGTGGCACGCACCGAAGATCTACCGATTCGAGCTCGAGCAGGCTTGCGAGAGCCGTGGCGACGGGTCTCGCCTTGGCCAGCCTCGCACCGACGACACTCAGCTTCGTCAGCCGGGAGAGTCCCTGCAACGGGGCCAACTCGTGCAAGAAATTGTAGTCGAGGTTCAGAACGCGGACATTCGGGATCACGCTGGCGAGGTCGGCGGGAAGCGAAGTGAGCTGACACATAGCGAGCTCGAGGTAGACCAGGTTGAAGAATTTTTCGGACGGGAACGAGCTGGGAAGAGGGTTGCCGGAGAGGTAGAGGCGCTTGACGTCGCGGATGTGCGGCATCGAGAGTGAGCTGCGGACGGGTGGGTCAGCGACATCCGTCGTGAGATCCCTTGAGCTACGCACAGTCCTTCGCCCAACTGGTCTCGCAGACTCAGGTTCTCGATCTTCCTCAGCCGGTCGGTACCCTCGAGAGCGCCGAGGCGGGTCGAGTCGGCGTAAAGCGTTCGGAGCTTGGGCGCGAACGAGACGTCGAGGGCGGAGAGAGGGTTGTTGGACAGGCGGAGCACGCGCAAGCGAGGCATGTCGGCGCACGGCTCCATCACGGTCAGCGCGTTGTGTTCTGCAGGAGAGAGGTGTCAGTGGTGGTTCCGAGCGAGAGGATCGGGTCGACGAACCGAGGTTGAGCGTCGTGAGGGAGACAAGGTGCTCGAGCCCGTCGATCGCGGCAATCTCGTTGCGAGCGAGGTGGAGCGTTTCAAGGCGGGTCCTGCGGAGAGCACAAGGTCAACTTGGGACGGGAGCAAGCAAGACAGAGAGAAACGCACCACTTCGTCTTGCCAACGTCGACGCTCTGCAACCGGTTGCTCTTCAGGCTGAGCCGCACGAGCGAGTCCAGCTGCGCAAGCCCTTCAATGCTCGCGATCTCGTTCCCGTCCGCCTTCAACTCCCGAAGGTGCTTCAAGCAAACGAGCTGGTGAACCGATTCGAGCTGGTTGTTGCTGAGGTCAAGTCGTTCAAGATTCCGGAGGTGCGAGAAGGAGGCGAGACTTGTTAGGCGGTTCGAGGCAACGAGGAGGGTCCGAAGAGTCGAGGGGATGCCGGTAAGGTACGAGATGTCATTCTCGTTGCTGCTCAGGACTATACGTCAGTCGCTGCGGCCAGCGGAGAAGAGGAAGCTGAACGTACAGGTTCACCTCGTCCAATTTGGGCAGGAATTCCTTCAAGCGGACCACGCTCTCGACCTTCTTCCGGCTCAGGTCGATGCTACGCAAGCCCTCCCAGTCCGGCTCGAACGGCTCAACGTCGGTAATGAATTGGAGCAGGCGGTCGTGCGAGACGCCGAAGGAGCATTCGGTCAGGAAGGTCGCGTTGCCGTTCTGCGAGTGCGTCCGGGTGAAGCTGCGCGAGCGAGGGCGGACAAAAGCCGTCGCTGGCGAGGACGTGGGAGACGAATTGACTGAGAGCGCGAGGGACGAGTCTCGGTTCGCCGCGCGGCAGAATTGGGCGGCGCAGGGCGACTCTGCGGGTCCTGCGGAAGCGAAAGGGTCAGGAGACGCGCGAGCTCAAGCGTAGACCAACTCACCCCGAGCGTAAGACTCCAATGCTTCGCCAGCCATGCGACTCGGCACGGACGGCGCCTCAGCCCCAATCGCCTGCTCCTGCGTGATCGTCGTGTCGCCCTCGTCCGTCTCGGCAACTTCGCTCTGCGTCTCGAAGCCCTCGTCGAACTCCAACGAGCCTGGTCCGTTGCCCATCTCGAACTTGAGGCCGCTGCCGAAACCGACAGGCGCATTGGACGGGAACGCGAAGGCCTTGTACGGCTCGAGAGGAACGAGTCCTTCGATCTTGCCACTTGTCTTGCCGTCGGAGAAGCTGACGCTGCGAGGCGGTCCGGAAGTCGCGACGATCCGAGCGAGAGGAGTTGTCGCAAGCGGATCAGACTGCGCGCGAGGTGCTTTGAGGGCGGAGCGAGGTGGTTGAGGTGCAGAGGCGGAAGGCGGAGGACGAGTCGCGCTAAAGGGTGTGGCGGGCGTCGGGGCAAGGGTCGTGGGAGGCGTAGAGTGTGAAGGCTGGTGACGGGCGACTAAGGTCGACGCAGGTCGCGCTTCGGCCGTCGTGTCTTCCTCTTCCTCCACCTCGCCATGTGCCGCCTGATACAGCCCGAGCATGCTGGTTTCCGCAACGTCGTCCAGCTCGTCCTCCTCTTGCGCCGCTTCTTCGCCGATGAAGAGCTTCTGCGCCTCCTCGTTCTTCCGCAGGCCATCGCCGCGGCCCCAAGTGGCCGAGTCTTCGCTCTCGAGAACGAGATGCGGGCCGTCGGGTCCCTCCTCCGCAGGTCGCGTCTCAGCTGGCGGAGGTGAGAAGTAGCAGGCACCGGCGGCCGACTGCTGCAAGGCGGAAGGAGCTGGCTTGGTCGCAGTCGTCGCGGTGTCGTTGAGAGGCGGTGTCCCCTTAGTAATGCCAAGACCGCTGACGGAGTCGGCGAAGTGACGAGGAAGACTCCCGCTACCGTCACCGGCGTGTGGAAGGTGGTCAAGGTTGACCGGCGTATCAGTCGCCGAGACTGTAGATGGCGGTAGGGCGATAGACTTGTCGCTTCGCAGCTCGCTGAAGTCCTTGAACGGATCCTCCTCGTCCTCGTCATCTTGAGCCTGGGCGAGCGGGTCTTCCTCGGGTGATGTCTCGACGTGGCTCGATTCCTCGGCATGCGTTGCAAGGCGCCGGGGCGTGCGGATCCATCGACCTTGTTCCGAGTCGAAGACGAGACCTTTCTCGCGAGCGGAAGCGCCGGCTGAGGCGAGAAGGCGTTGTGTCGTTGGAAGAGACGGGTGAAGAGTCGTTAGGGACGTCTGGCGGGCGTGACGGGTTGCAGCGACGGTCGTCGCGGTCGCAGCCGGTTCCGTCTCGAGGGTGGGTGTAGGCGCAGGCTCGACTTCGTTCTCACTGTCCGCATCTTCCGCATCTTTCCCCCATAGACCCTTCAGCACGCCAACGTGCAGACCACTCGCCTTTGCGCTACCGGTCTTCTTCGCACCGACAGGCGTACGGGCAAAATGTCGACGACCAATCGAGCCGCCCTTCTCTTGCAGCAAGGTCGAAGGAAGCCTCGCGCCTGATCCGAGAGAAGAGGAAGATGCGAGCGAGGGAGAGGCGGTTGCGGGTGCTGGCGAGCCGAGGACCGAGCGGAGCGAGGCAGAAGCTGCTGCGGCGAGCTGAGGAAGCGGGACGTGGGAGGTGTCGTCGTGCTGAGCCGAGGAGGCTTCGCCGCGAGCAGGAGTCGCAGAAAACGAAGTAGACGACCGATTGGTCTGTGATGTAACCTTCGGTCAGCACATCTGTTCCGCGGACGAATAGAAAGTAGGGCGGCTCACCTTCTCGATGCGGCTGACGACGGTCCCGTCCTTCGCCCGCTCCTTCTCCTCCTCCCTCTTCCTGATGCACTCCATGACCCGTTCCGCCTCCGCAACCGCTTCTCTGCGCCGGCTCGACCCACCCGGCGAAGTTGGTACAGGGGAAGGAAGCGTTGGAAGCGAGAGAAGTGATGAGGCGGTTGACCTGTTGGCTGTGCGGCGGCACGACAGCGGAGGTGGTCGACGCGCAGAGCGGAGCGGCGTCGTCCGCCTTGCGCGAGGAGAGATCGAGAAGGACCTCGACAACCTCCTTCCGCCTCGTTTGCTTCGTTCGTCTTGTCCGGGAGTCTGGTTCTCCTCGTCCTCCTCCTCCTCGACGCGAGACAATCCACCTTCCCCATCCGCCACAAATCGCGAGACGGATTCACTCCTAGGACTCAGCTTGATCCTCTTCGAGCTCCTCTTCTCGCCTACCTCGCCCAAGAATCCCTCATCACTTACGTTCTCCTCTCGCTCTTGTGAATGCCTGAGCGGCGCAGGCGCACCCTCGTGGAGGTATACGTCGCGATTGGAAGAGAGAGCGTCGATCTCGTCGACGAGGGCGGCGAGGTGGTAGCGGGTTACGGTGTCGTACGTGGGCTGGAAGAGCTTGAGAGGCGATGCGGGTGGTTGATGAAGAGGGGATGCGATGGGGATGCGTGCGGGAGAGGGAGGAAGAGGAAGCGATGATTGAGAAGGAGGAGCGAGTGAGGCGCGTGAGCGGACGGACGAAGCGAGTTTTGTGGCTTCGTAGACGGTTGGTAGAGGCGCGGCGTCAAACGAAGGAGGGGTAGGCAATCGCGACATACTCCTCGAGGGAAAGTTGACCTCTTCATCCTTGCGCGGGAGCGACCCTTCGTCCTCATCGCTGCTCCACCCAAGTCCAGGCTTGACCTCCATCTCAAGCGGCCCGTTTCCTCCTGCATGTCCACCCTCCTGCCGATACTCGTCGTCCATGGAGTCCTCATCTTCGTCCTCCGAGGTAGTCGTGATCGTCCCTCCCTCTACGGGCGCAGGAATGAAAAGCGCATCATCCGAGCTCTCCCCTCCCTCATCCTCCATCTGCCTCTCCTCCGCCCTTACACTCCGTCTCAGAAACCTCTCCCTCCTCCCCAACGCAGGCGGTCTCTTCCGTCCCTCTTCAGCGCGAGGTGTATCGACTTCTTCGCCTCCGAGATGGGGACGGTTCCGGGCGAGGAGGTGGCGGTCTTTGTCGGTTTGTGGCGGGGGAGGTGGAGAGGGGGAGAAGTGGTCCAGAGAGCGCCAGGAAGTTCGGGGGAGGATGGGCGGAGGGGAGAAGGTGAAGGATGAGAGGGAGGGTGCAGGACGGGTTGAGGGTGGAAGCGGGTTCTTCGGCGGCAAGGCTGCATGGCGGAAAACAAGTCAGTGCGTGTTGCGCCTTGTGATGCGAGGCGAAGACGCACCGTCTGGGCTAGGCGGCTCGAACAAACTCAACAACGCCTTGGCCTTCTTCTTCCCAGCCTCGTCCTCTTTCTGTTCCTCAGATCCCTCCTGGCCCTCAGCAGCCATAAACAATCCCGCATTAGGTCCACGCAAAGCCCTGACAGCCGCCTGGAGCTGCTCACTCCCTCTCGCAGCGTTCGAGCCACGATCAACGACCGAGTCGGAGTTGACGACGACCGTGCCTGCCGAGCCGACTGAATCGTCGTTTCCATCGTCGGCAGCTCCGCTTGAGGCAGGCAGGTCCACGCTGAATTCGATGAGGGGTGGGGCGGCGAGAGAGTCGTTGGCGTCGATTTCTGCTTCGGTATGGGCGATCTCGACGACGGACCCGGCTGAAATGCTCATATCTCTCGTGTGGTTGTCCGTATCCGTCTCGGCTTCCGTATCAGTCGCGTTCTCGCGGACCGAGACAGAGGCGATGCTGGATGAGGGCGAAGGCGCGGCGGTGAACGCGTGGCGGAGACTGCTGGGTACGCGAGGTTGGGTGCGAAGGAGGTAAGAGGGCGTTGAAGGTGGAAAGGGAGGCAGAGGAGAGGGGGGTAGGAGTGTAGGGGACTGGGCTGACGGCGTAGCGAATGAAGGCGCGAGAATGGTAATCGACCCTTCGCCGCCGCGTGAAGAGGCGCCGTCGTCATCTGCCTCCGGCTCAGGCTGCGCGATCCACTCTTCACCGAGCTCGTGAGTCACCCAATCGAGCTGAGGAGTCGCCAAGTCGAAGCCCATTCCGCCCTTCAGCGTACTCTGCCTCACTCCCTGGTCCTTTTCCTCCTTGACATACCCATTCCTCCTCGTCGGCGTGTCAAATTGTCTCGTCGGACTTGCCTCGCTGTCGAGCGATCCGTCGCCGAGATGCGAGAGAAAGTCGAGCGAGGGAGGGGGAGGGGTCGCGGGTGACAGCGAGTTGAGCGAGTCGGAGCTCGAGTCGGGAGAAAAGCGGGTTGCAGGCGAGCACAGCAGTGCATGGGCCATGCGCGCCGGTGCGTGCTGAGGTCAGTCGTCGTTCGTCGGTCGTGTGAAGCGGGCGAGAGTCGCGAGTTGGGTGAGACGAGTCGGCGACAGGATGAATGAGTGTGGTAGCCGGGGTTATAGCTCGTCAGGCGTATGTAACGTGTACTAGACCGTGTACTCCTCCAAGCTGCGTGTCAGCGTGGTCTTGGGCGAGTGAGCGACGGTTGTTGTCTGTCGCCTCGTCTCCGCCGATTTCGCCGCACGTGACCGGCTCGACTTCATCAGCTTCTGCCCTCCCGCCTCCTCACAACCACTCGCTGACAGCTTGCTGGGCTTGTTGGCTTGGTCGAACTTTGATATGGCCGCCCTGTGGTCACTGGCGCTCTCTCTCGCCGCTCCGCTGCTCGCTCTCATCCTCCTCGCCTCGATCCGTCGCTACCTCATCCCGCGACGCTCACTTGCCCAGCACCTGCCAGTTCTCGTAAAGCTAGGCTACACCTCCCCGCACATACGCATCGTCGGCTTTTTCCATCCTTACTGGTGTGTCGCCTGCTCTCTTACCCTCTCGAAAGGAGACTCACCCCCTCGGTCTCGCAGCAATGCTGGCGGAGGAGGAGAGCGCGTGCTATGGACTGCGCTTGCGTGCATGCAGAGGGAGATGAAGGGCAAGGCGGCTGTCTTCGTCGTCTACACGGGTGACGTCGGGCCGGGGAAGGCGTCTAAGGAGGAGATCCTCGCGAAAGTCAAGGTGCGCGCGCAAATATCCCCTCCTTCAGCTATTCCATCCTTCAAGGAAAGGGTTGAGACTGATTTAAGCGAATATTCGCTCGCAGTCTCGCTTCGACATCACCCTCTCGCCCTCGACCCTCCACTTCATCCCGCTCAAAAACCGCTGGCTCGTCGAAGAATCAACCTACCCTCGCCTCACCCTCCTTGGCCAGAGTATCGGAAGTGTCTTGCTTGCGCTTGAAGGACTCATCGGGCCAGAGGGATGCGTGCCAGATGTTTGGATTGGTGAGTCGCAGGAAGACCCTTTTGCGCTACGCAATCTTCGGCGCAAGGATGGCAGCTGATGTGGGTTGTCGTCGCGAATACAGACACGATGGGTTATGCATTCGCTTACCCATTCGTCAAGTGCGTCTGCCGCATCCGCGTTGCGAGCTACACCCACTACCCAACAATCAGGTTCGTCTCCGCTCCTCCCTCACCCCTCTATCTCCTTCTCACTGACGATACCTTGGCGCAGCACCGACATGCTTCACCGCGTCTCCTCCCGCCTCTCAACCCACACCAACTCCACCCTGATCGCATCCTCCCGTGCACTCTCGGCTCTCAAGCTCGCTTACTACGTCATCTTTGCGCGGGTGTACAGCTGGAGTTTGAGAAAGGCGGGGGTTGTTTGGGTTAATTCGAGCTGGACGAGAGGGCATGTGGAGGGGTTGATTGGGGTGAATGGCGAGACGAAGAAGGACTTCCGAATGACACAGCTGCGTCACCGACGGAAGGTGCCAAAGGAGGAAACACCCGCTCCTTCTTCCGCCCCGTCTCGCGCACCCCGGCAGACCAGCATCAGACCGCGCATCCGTCTGCTCTACCCGCCCTGCGACACAGTCCACCTCTCCTCCCTCCCGATCTCCACCTCCTCCCGCATCGGTTCCTCCAACCCAATTACCATCTTCTCCCTCGCCCAGTTCCGACCCGAGAAAGAACATCCAACCCAGCTTCGCGCTCTCGCATCCCTCCTCTCTTCGCCGACGCTCTCTCCCGTCCTCAAAGAGCGAGTCAACCTCGTCTGCGCCGGTTCAGTGCGGAACGAAATAGATGCGAAACGAGTCGAAGGGCTTCGCACGCTTGCGAAGGAGCTGGGCGTGCAGGAGAAGGTCGAGTTCGTCGTGAATGCCGGATATGGAGAGATCTGCAGATTGATGGAGAAGGCGAGTATTGGGTTGCATACGATGGTGGATGAGCACTTTGGGATCACGGTCGTCGAGTTCCAGGTGCGTTCGCATCGGCTCACTTCAACCTCGCTTTTCAACGCGCGAAACATATGCTGATGAACCTGCTCTCGCGAGCGCAGGCTGCGGGCTTGATTCCCCTCGCACACGCCTCAGCCGGTCCCTTGTTTGACATCCTCCTTCCCTCCCCTTCAGGCACACCAACAGGCTTCCTCGCTCCCTCCTCTCCCTCTCCCGCCTCTTCTCTCCCCGAAGCTTTCGCCGCCCAGCTCGGATACATAGTCTCACTCCCAACGGACGAGCAAGACCGGATTCGTGAGGCGGCTAGACGGAATGCGCAGGAACGATTTTCGGTGCGGAGGTTTGAAGAAGGGTGGATGAGCGGGTGGAGGGAGGCAATAGGAGACATGGAGGAGTGGTAGAGCGACGAAATAACAGGCTGTAATGACGAGTCTGCGTACTTCGCGATATCCCATCCTCCTCCGTACCTCAATCCAACCCTTCCTGCTCCATCGCCCCACCCGTCCCCGTCTGCGCATAATCCGAGACGAAGAAGTCCGACAGCCGCAAGGGACGGATGTTGAATTTGCCGGCCTTGACTTTCTCGACGTCGATCTGGCCGCCGGTACCGAGGTTCTGGCGCATGTATTCCCGGACGGGGACCTGTGCAACAAGCGCGCGGTGTTATCCACCCAACGCTCGAGAACGGACGGATGAGGATAGTCGCTAGCGAGTACGCACCATTGCCGCATTCCGACACGACTCCTTCAAGTCACTCCCACTGAGCCCATCCGTCTTCCTGACCAACCCCTCCAAATCAAAGCCCTTGTCGAGCTTGATGTCCTTCAGCATGAGCTGGAGGATATTGCGTCGCTGGCTCGCGTCGGGCAGTTTGATCGAGAACCGTTTGGGCATCCGGCGGAGGATCGCAGAGTCAATGTCATTCGGGCGGTTCGTCGCCCCAAGAACGAGGATGCGCGTGTCATTGGTTGTTGTCAGGCCGTCCCACATCGACATGAATTCGGCTTTCCTGCGTGGTCAGACGGCATGGACGATCAATCTCTCACCCCAGGTCGAGCAGGGAAGCGATCGGAAAACTCGGCACGCACATCATGCCTGTCACCTCGTGATCTGCCCGACTCCGCTCACGCAAGAACGAATCGATCTCGTCGATGAAGATGATGGATGGCTGGAGTTTTCGGGCGAGGGAGAAGAGGGCGGCGACGAGCTTGTTAGACTCGCCGAACCTGGTGATCGTCCGGTCGTCAGCTTCGGCTCATACGCTTTCAAGACGGAACATGTACCACTTGTCTGTCAAGGTCGACACGTGCATGTTGATGAAGGTGGCGCCCGATTCCCGCGCAAGGGCCTGTCACAAGCACAAGTCAGCTTGCTCCTCACATTACTATTCGTGCAGGCTTAAGCTGACCTTTGCCAACATCGTCTGTGTAACACGAATAGCACGATTAGCTCCACTCATCGGAAAAGAAGAAGGACACCGTGAAGCGCACCTTTCCGCAACCTGGAGGACCATATAACAGCACTCCCTTCGGCGCGCCAAACAGTCCCGCGGAAGATTCGAAGAGCTGAGGATAGCAGAGAGGGAAGATGACTGCTTCGCGGAGCTGCGAGATGATGGGATCCAGTCCGCCGACGTCTGCGAGGTAGGAGGGTCTGTCAGCGTATCGTTCGACTCGCCATGGGCGACGCGCCGCAAGCGCGCCGAAGTCCTCGAGAAGAACGCACCACTAAATGTGACATGGATATCCTCCGGCGCCACCACCTCGCCCGCGATAATCTCCTCGTGCTCGCTCAGGTCGAGCGTCGCTAGGTCGACGCCCAACTTGCCCAGCGCCTCCTTCGACTTGGCCTTAGACTCTTTCCGCTTCGACTTCTGCGGGTCCATCTGGTTCATTACGACCTAGAGAAGGGAAGGGAGGTCAGCCCAGGACAAGGCGACGAGCAACTCGTGCGGCGCACCTTGAAGGCATAGTAGACGGCCACCTGGGACAAGATGAAGAGCGAGCCATCGAGGAGCAGCTTCTTCGTTTGCGCAGACGGAGGCATCGTTCAGCTGGCGAAGGAACCGGGTCAGCTCTCGGCTGGTTTGAACGCAGAGTGGCATACTGTACGCACAATAAAGGGTCGCCAAGACAGTTGAGATGCTCCACCACTCGCTACAGCCGAATTTCGTGTGGTCTTGAGTAGCCGGACGGGGACGAGGTGTGAGGAGACGAGGGGAGATGCGGCACCGTCGGGCGGGTCGGCCGTACTGTTGTTGCGGTCTAGAAGGTTGCGCAGACGCTCAGTTGAGGCACTAAGGCAGCACGACACTCAGCGAGGAGACGGACGCTGATGACCCGGCAAGTTCGCCTCTTGCACCTCGACCTCACAATCCCGCCGCGACTGTACCGCTAGGAAGCCTGCTAGACCTGTCTGCGATGGTAGACATGCTTCGCTTGAACGGATGCCCCGCATCTCACGTCCTCGAGCTGCGTTGTTGATGATTCCTCGCGACTCGACTGCCAACTTGCTTTCTTTGGTCGTAGCGCATGTGCGGGGCGGACTTGAACCGTTCGCGGGACGCTGGCAGCGATGGCGAGGACGTGTTGGGACGAAAAGAAAGAGGCGCAGTGACGTTGGACGAGGTTGGTTGCGACTGTTTGAGCGAGTCGCTTCTTTCGTCCCTCTTTGCCACACTTTTACGACATTCGCCAGGCCTACATATCCTTCTTCAGCGACGACTCCAACGAGCCGAAGCTTACCAGCGCTTCGTGACCTCCGTGTTCGAGTACAGGGGACAAGCAGAGCAGCTTTTGGGCAAAGCTGCTGCCTGGCGCACTCCAGAACTGTGCCGACAACAGTGTGCCGAAGCGGGGAGACCGACTGACATTGATGCTGTGCGTCCCGCAGCGACGCCGCGAGCATATCGGATCGTGTGCAAACTGACGCGGATCTGCGGTACAGGCGAGGTCGTTGGCTTCTGAGTACGCCGTCAGATCTGTCAAGTCGATCGCCAAAGACGCCGAGATCAACCCTCACAACATTGATCAGGTCGGTGAAGACGCAGCCGAGTCCGTCAGGCATGGCGAGTCCGCTTCCTATCTGCTGGAACTCGGCGCTATGGTTGTTGCTCGCTGACCCCGGACCCCCTGCAGCCATCACCGAAGACAACTACTGAGCACATAACGTCTTCGTCGCCACTGTACATAGCCCGCATCGGTCCGCAAATCAGTCGTTGTCCTTCCATGCGCCTTATCCAGGACCGCTGCGTGCCCACTCCTTTCTCGCTCAGACTCGATGCTCCCGCCCGCCCTGCCCGGAGCAGACTCGTCAGGCAATTCGCTGGACTCGCAATCCTGCTGGAACGAGAGCTGGACGGGCTCGCTTCTTGGGGGATCGTCGCAGCGGGAGCGAGTCCTCTGCAACGGCTGCACCTGCGCCGAACGGGTCGCAGGCGCATCGTTTGCCTTTTATTGCGAACGGAAAGCAAGCAAGATACGCAAACTCTCAGCGAAGACGAGGTTGAGCCGAGAGAGCAACTTCGCAATTGCCAGCACCTTGAGAAGCGACAACTGGCTCTTGCCTGCTGCCAGACCGCTGCTGTACACTCTCTGCGTACCCAGCGGCACACTCGAAACCCTCACACCTCCTGCCAGTTCGCCGCAGTCGTTCCACCTCATCACCTCTCTGAGCACCGCCGAAGGGAGAGCTACGCGCCCCCAACCCCGGCTGCACGCCGCGATGGACTACGAGGCAACGAAGGCGCACTCGGGCATGCACGACTACGACCCCGACGCGCACTTTGACTCGTCCAGCTCGTCCGGTGGCGACGGCGGCACCTCATCGCCCTCGGACGGTTCCTCGCCCGCGTACTCGGCTGCGTCGCAGCAAGAGTGGGCGCTCGACCTTGGTCTGACCATGCCGTGGACTGCTGCGTCCCCCGTCGCGCTCGGCGCGATGGCAGCGATGGATCCGGGCTCTGTCGCTTCGCAGGCAACTGCGGCGTCGAGAGGGGCATTCAAGCTCGCTGCTCGGCACGGGCAGGGCGGGAACGGCATGGGAAGCGATGGTCTCGCTCTCACAGGCGACTTCTGGAGTGCGGCGCCCGGCCAGGAGGCGTTGTCGCCCTCGGGCAGCGCGGGCGGACAGCCGCAGGACCGGGACGGCGCTCAGCGGGCGACAGACTATTTTGGCGTGCAGGGAAACGGCGGAAAGAACGAGATGCAGATGGAATTTGACGACATGGTGCACGAGGACGTCTGCGGGTGCGTTTCCTTCGCCTCGACTGCCGCGTCGACAGGAGACTCACCTTTGTTTGACACAGCCCCTCAACCTTAACCTCGCCGACCCACGCGCTGCCGACTCCCTTGTCCTCTCAGCCCGCCTATGTGCACGCTTCGCTTCCTCTCCACACCGCGCCTGCTTCCGCATCTGCGGTGTCGAACGCCTTCCTCCAGCAGCAGCAGCCCCCTCAACAGCAGCACCCCTTGTCCATCCCTGTCGACCTCCTCGCCGTCAACACAGGCATCGCACCTGCACTTACCAACACTGGCGCACCCTCGACGAGCGGTGTTGCGACACCCTCTCCCCTCCCTTCGCCGACGTCCGAAGTGGCTCCCTCGCCTTACGGCCGTTCGACTCGCGCTTCGAGCGCACGCGGGAGCATTGCGAGCGCGTCGGCTGCATATGACGGCGCCGGCGAGGTCTATGCGCGGTCGACTTGCACTTCTCGAGATCCGAGCCTGTCGCGCCGTTCAGACGGGTCGACCTCGTCTGCGGCACTTCAGCCGAACGGACTTGTCGGAGCGACCGCACCCGCATCGAAAGCGAAGCAGGTCGGCGGACCGGCTCATTCTGTCAACTTCGTCGCGCGCGAAGCAGTCCTTGCCGCGAATCACATCCCCGCCCTCGCCGCTCCTCCGACCTCATACATCCTCCCCTCGCACTCGAACTCTTCCGCCGCGCCTCCCGAGCTCCTCGTCCTCGGCGTACCAGCAATCGGAGCCAAGTCGCGGGTCGAGACGCAGATCAAGATCTCCCTCGCGCTGGTCCGGCCTCGAGGCGGCATCAAGCGCGAAGACATGGACTACTCGGCGGGCGAGTCGCTCGCGGACGAGATGGTTATGCCGGATGGAGCACTTGCGGCGAAGGCGGGAGACGAGCTGGAGCGGATTGGCAGCTGGAACCATATCCGGCTGCCGAGGTATCTTGCGCTGAAGAGTAGCAGGGGAAACAAGGCGGGCATGACGGGACAGCCGAAGAAAAACGCCAAGCCTTGTGAGTTCAATTCTCCGTCCAACCCCGCTCTCGCTCACATTGACTCTCACAGTACCTGATCCCACGCCCGAGACAACTCTTGACCTCGACGTCGCGGTCGTCTCTGCTACCGAGCCCAACCGTGAAGTCTACATCTGCGACAACTGCCAAGCACGCGAGATCAAGCGCTCGCAGCGCAAGAAGGATTCAAAGGGCAAGACGTACACGGCGCCGGCACCCGTTGCGAACGATGAGCCGCAGTTCACGCCTGAGGAGGAGAGGCGCAAGGTCGTCGTCTTCAACGTTACCGAGTTAATTGACTTCACCTCGGGCGAAGTGGTATTGCCGACTCGCGTCACCTGCTACTGCCGCCACCACAAGGAGAAGAAGGGCTTCTGGTGCGTCCGCCTCGCTTCGTGGGCTCTTAAAGCTACTAAGTAGATCCTTTCGCAGCGTCACGTACGCTTTGCGCGACCACCTCGGCAACGTCGTCGCGAGCGGGTCCACCCCGCCGATCATGATCACCGACGACCACAAGACCAACTCGAACAAGCAGAGTGCGGCGGCGACTGCGGCAGCGCAAGCTCTCGCTGCGACAGCAGATCAGGATGCCGATGCGGTCGGCACGAACGGGAAGCGAAAGGTTGGCAAGGCGGGTGCGGCGAGCAAGCGGGAGAGAAAGGACCCTTCGCTTCCCGCTGCGAAAAATACTTCCAACCGTCCTCGTCGTGCCGCCACAGGTCGCTCGCGTCGCGGTCAAACGGACAGCGACGACGAACCTGACGCCGAGCCGGCTTACCACGCTGCCAGCAAGAAGGCGCGCCCTTACGACGCTGATGCGCGCCCGTCTCGCAAGCGTACGAGTAATCAGCACCGCTCACCGACTTTCGCCATGACGCCGCTCCAGTCTGCTTCCAAGCCCGGTTCGCCGATGACCTCGACAACCGAGCTCGTTCCCGAGTCGGTTCAGCAGCATCAGCAGCAGCTGGCACAGCTCAATGGCGTGGCTCTCCCGCCGCTCAACGGCATTGCGTCGTCGTCGTCTCTTGGGTCTGCACTTGGGCTCGGCGACATGGGCGACTCCGTCATGGCGGTCTCGTCTGCGCCGTCATCTGGCATCGTCACGCCGTCTTCCGCCTACTTGCCGAATGGTCGCTCCGCCTCAATAGGCCGGTCATTCTCGAATGGGTACGAGTGGCGATCGAACGTCTCCAGTCCGCCTCACTCGCCTGGCTCGACTGCTCCATCCGACACCTTCCAGTCGTTTGCCTCGGCCTTTCCGTCGCCGAACGCTTCGGTCGTCGAGCCTGCACCTCCGCCTGCGCCGCTTCAACTTACCTCGCCTGCACCAACTGCGATCCCGTCCTTCGCCATCCCTGCGACCGAGCCGGTGCCGGCGAGCTTCACGCCAAGCTGGGCCTTGCAGCAGCAGCCGAACCAGCTGCAGCCGCCTGCCTCTGCGCCTCGCATTGGCCGCCTCATTCCCGGCGAAGGCCCTGTTCACGGCGGCATCGAGATCACCGTTCTCGGCGAGAACTTCGTCCGTGATCTCGTCTGCGTCTTCGGCGATACGCCTGCCGCGACGCACTACTGGTCGAACAACACGCTGGTCTGCGTCCTCCCGCCGTCTGCCAACCCTGGACCCGTTGTCGTCGGCATCAAGGGCGTCCCCCTCACTGTCGAGCGAGGAACCGGCCTTCAGCTCTTCACCTACAAGGACGATTCGGACCGCTCGCTGCTCGAACTCGCGTTGCAGGTCGTCGGGTTGAAAATGATGGGTCGCCTCGAGGATGCGAGCGCGGTTGCCATGCGGATTGTTGGGAACGGACCAGGCGGACAGGGTGCCGCTCCAAGCGGTTCGACCTCCCCGTCGAATGGCGGAAGCGCTCCCACCGACACTGCCAGCCTCACGGCCACCCTCGACGCAGCAGCACGCTCGGTCTACCCGACGCCGGCCACATCTCGCTCTTCCTCTCGCCGCTCGTCCTTCAGCGACTCGCCCGACGCGTCGACCACCTCCCTTCCCTCTCTCCCGGCCATCGCATCCGGCGAGACCCGCAACTTCGAAGGCATCGTCATCAAGTTCCTCTCGCTTCTCGACCTTGATCCTTCCCTCATCCCGGGTGCCGCACCGTCGCTTCCGTCAACTCGCCCGCCGATCTCGCATGCGAACGGTCAGCAACACACTCTTCTCCACCTCGCGACCCAACTCGGCTTCCACCGCCTCGTCTCCTTCCTTCTCGAGCGCGGCGTCGCTGTCGACATGCCCGACCGCAACGGCTACACGGCGCTGCACTTCGCTGCGTTGTATGGACGCGTTACAATCGCGCGTTTGTTGCTTGAGGGCGGCGCGTCGATCAACGTCAGGGTGAACGACGGCCGGACAGCTCTCAACATCGCTCGCGACCGCGATGACGTCGATGTCGAAGAGCTGCTGCTGGCAAGGGGCGCGACAACCTCGCCTTCGCAGGTCACACCAACGATGAGCAGCGCAGGAAGGCAGCAGCTCGTCAGTTTCTCGCCCGCACGCAGTGTGCGCGCCTTGCCCTCAGCCGCATCCGGTCGTCGCAGCAGTCTGGCTAGCTCCTTTGCCGAGGGCTTCGCCAGCGATGAGCAGGACGATGACGACGAGCCGTGGTCTCTCGAGTCGGACGAGTTCCCGAGCGACTGGACTGTCTCGGACGAAGAAGGCGACTCTTGGGACGGGGACGCGGATGAGGAGGTCGACTTGCGGACCTGGTCTCGCTCGAGGAACGCGTCGACGGTCTCGCTGCAGTACCTACTCGAGGCTGAGGCAGAGACCAGAGCGGAACGGCGGACCCCTCGCTCGCGTCAAGTCTCCCTTACCGGTGAGCTCGCTTGTCCTCGTCATATTCCGTTGATTCGCTGACGCGTATGCATGAGCAGACGAAGACGATATTCCAGCCGGACGACCAATCCTCGCCCAGCCCAGGCCTGTGAAGCCTACGACGTCCGCGTCTTGGCTGTCGCAGAAGCTCAAGCCGACTGTGCCGCCGAGCTTGAACAAGCTCCAGCCGATTGCAGGCGTGACGGGCGTGTGGGAGCGGGCAAAGGCGAATCGCTTCGGCGTTCCACAGATGCACATGCCTGAGCTCACTGCCTTCCCCGCCATGCCTGCTGCGCTCACTCGCCACATCAGCGGCGGCAGCATCACCAAGCGACGACGCGCCGCTAGTGTCGGTGAGCCGCAGCTGGCGACCGGCGATGGCGACGAGACGGAGGGCGACATCAACCCATCACCCGGCCGCGATTGGCGATCGGCCTTCTACGGGCCACATTGGTGGCACCCCAAGACGCCCCCGTCACCTCCTCCACAGTACACCCCCAGCGACACCCTCTCAGCCGTGCCCGGGGACGAGAAGATCCCCCTTTCGACCTCGACCGCCGTCTCGCGCTCGCCTCCCAAGGCAACACCTGTTCGGCCCCGCATGCGTCGCCGGTTCTCCGCAACGTCGAGCGCCTCGGACGAGACGGACGCCGAGACGGACGCTGGCAGTGTCATGGGCGAGGCGTCTCGAACAGCAGACTGGATGCTTTGGGTGCGTTCCCAGCCTGATCAACTGCCCGACGCGCCCGCTGACGTTTCCTCTACAGGTCTTCTGGATGCCGGTCCTCCTCTTTGTCGCATGGTACGGCTGGCGACACTGGAGCGAGTACGCTGCGCCCGTCGTCAGCACCTTCGCCGATACCTGCCTTCCTACCGGCGTTGCTCGCCTCCTCACCTGATCTCTCCTATACCCCGTCTCTACTCATATCCCCTCTCGTCTTGTCTCGGAAGCTGTCTCGCTCTTGTTGCCTGTGCATCCTGAATCTCGTAGCGGTCTAATAAGGTGTAGCTCTCTCTGCAAACTCCCTGGACAGTATGTTTTGCTCGGCGTCGTTGCAGCGCTAGTAGAGATGAGTCGCTGCGCCGTACGCGCTACTGTCGAGGCCTCTGCAGATCAGCGCAAAGTCGGAAACCGTCTGCCGAACTTGCTTGCCCGTTCGTGCGCTGCGAGACAAGCTGCGGGTCAGCGTGTCGACGCCGGCACAACATGGTGACGGCTGGACGCACCTGAGTATCGCCCGTCCGAACCTGCTCTTTGCTTCGGGCGTCGCACGTTCGGAAGGGAACCCTGGTTCTTCCAGCAGGTCGTGGAGCGTTGGTCGTGCTTGTTCCGCCAATCGCAGCAAGCAAGCATGCAGCAGTTCGCTGAGCTGGGTGAGGTGCGAGCGGGGAACGTTGCCGCCGATGCCGATCATGAGGGCGCGCAGAAGCGAAGGAACGCGGGGAATCAAGGCTGAGCGGAATGCGGTAGACGACGACGATGCCATCTTCGTCTGCTGGACACTCGAACGCTATAAAGCCATCGTCAGCCGGAGGTGTGAGGGACCGTTCGCAAAGCAAGCGTACGAGAAGCTCGATAGTCGCCTTCAGCGAGAACTGCTCCTGCATCGTCAAGCCTCGCTCGGCGAAGGCGAGTACCGCGTCGAGGTAGTGCGCCGGAAGCACGCTGAAGATGCGAGGGTAAAGCCGCACAACCTGAAAAGCAGTCTGGTCAACGTCCGCTTCCTCCAGACGGGTGTTGCGGACGCACCTGACAGCACAAGCCGAGGAAAGCGGCGACTACGTCGGGGTTCTCAGCCATTGCTAGCAATTTGGCGTCAGTAAGGCGCTGTAAGAGATTGAAGGCGTGGCAAACTCACCCCCGACCTCGCCATGGGTGCCGAGGACGACATTCAGCGCCCCCTCGATCGGCTGTCCAACCTTCGTAAGCTGGTCGTCGCTCATCTCAGCGTCTGTCCTATCCCGTGCCAGCCTCGCCAGTAGTTGTCCTTCGATGCCGAGCCAGACAGACGATGGCGCCAACTGCAGTGCCGCGCTGCAGAAGTTCAGGAGGTCGAGCGAGTCGAGCGCAAGAGGCGACGGGACCGAGTCGGACGTCGAGCGGCGGATGTAGTCGGACAAGGTTGTCACGACTTCCGTATCGCTGGGCCATCTTCGTACGGTAGCTTCGATCGCTTGTCCAAGCCGGCTTCGCATGTCGACGACCCGAGGATCTCGCAAGATGCGCATGGCGGCATCGCGCAATGAAATCGTCTCCTCGAAGCTCGCGTCGAGGTCGACGAGATCGTCTTCGGGATCGGAAAGACCGTTTGCGAGCGCCGAGAGGTACGACAGTTGCTGGACGCAGACTTCTCGAGGGTCTTCGTTGGGTGCCTGAGCATTTCACGAGTTTGTCAGCGAGCGCATCATTGGTACGCACGGGGAAGCACGAACCAAGGCGATCCCTTCGGCAGCCGAGCTGAGCTTGCCGATGATGGGGTTTGTCAGAGTCTGCGAGGACTTGGCCATCAGCGAGCAAGCCTCCGCTGATGAAACTCCGTAACGCACCAGCAGAGGCTCGACGATCTCCGTCTCCGGCAAAGCCTGCACAACGCTCGCAACACTCTCCAACACCTTCGCCAACTCCGCATCATCAATCTGTCCTTCCAAGTTTCCGAGGACCTGCACGAAACTCGCGACGTGCCCGACCAGGACTTTGCGGTTTGCGTCGCAAAGTCCTTTGAGCGCCCTCGCTGCGCCGGGGACGAGGTCCGGTTCATGTAGGCCGGAGACGACGAACGACACGGCTTGTAGGCAAGCGTCGGGGTTGGAGGAGAACCAGGCGCTGTAGGCGCCTACTAATCGGAGGGCGGTCGAGCGGAGAGAAGGGTAGGAACCGGACTGAGAAGGTAATCGACCGAGGATGGAGGGGCCGAAGAGGAGGGAGAGGTTCTGAGTAAGGCGTGAAGGAGAGGCGGCGGGATCGAGCTCGTCGAGAGAAGGATAGAGTGGGACGACTTCGCCAATGGAGAAGAGGATGAAGAGCGATGCCTCGAGGTCTTCGTAGCTGTCCTGCCCGGGTGCTGGAGGCCGCGAGACTTGCTGAGCGGCGAGCTGGACGAGACCCGAGATCATGCCGTCTCGCAAGACGAAGTAGGCGTTCTGGGCGGTCTCGGCGAGGGTGGTTGAGCGATATTGTCGGAATGCTTCTCGGACGTCTGCGCGCAGCCACAGTGACGTCTGATCAGCGCTGGCCGCTCGGTATACGGTGCAGCACCGAGAGCATATAGGCGGAAACGCACCCTTCGGCCACACCTTGACTTCCGCCTCGCTCGGCCTCGTCGCCCTCTCCTTCAACCCCTCCGCAAGCGCCACGAACACACCGCGATACACCTCCCAATCCTTCTCCTTCCCGTATCGGCCCTCCCTCCCCTCTCCCTCGCCACTGACCATCCCCTCTCCGTCCGCGCCGAGTTCCTGCAGGTTCATCCATGCGCTACAAGGGAGCTCGTTGACGAGGTATGATTCGGAGGTGTGCCCTGGGAAGGACGAGAGGGAGATGAGAAGTGAAAGTAGGGTGTGGATTGCGGGATGGGTGAGTGAGAGGACTGCTGAGGGGTCGGTGATGGACGATGCGGGCGGAGGGACGAAGAGGAAGGTCGTGATGAAGTGGTCTGCGAGGGAGGCCACGAGCTTGAACACCGCAAGGGCTTCTTCATCCGGTTCGCTCCCTTCCCGTGCGTCCGAATTCGCCTGCGAGAAGACGTGCCGGACGAACGGGCTTGTCACCCATCCGTTGATCAGCTCCGTCGTTCGTTGGCGGTTGATGAAGCGCGTCAGGCCGCTTCCACCAGTCTCGGAGAGTCCGCTCGAGCGCTCGACGAGTTCTTCGATAGCGCTGCAAGCAGCGACAACGGTCGCGGGATTTGAGAGGTGTGGAAGGAAAAGAGGGTAGAGGGTCGTGAGTTCCGACGAGGAGAGCTGGCCGGCGTTCAAGTAGGAGACGAAACAGGAGAGCGCGGAGTTGATCTCGGCAGGCGAGGAAGGCGGAGAGAGGAAAGACGAGAGAGTCGAGACGAGGTGCGGGATTGTCGAGGAGAGGGAGGACATGTAGGCCATTCTGTGCGGAAGCCGGACACTCTCAGTCCTTGAGCACCAATCGGAATGTCCTCGAGCAGACACCGGCGCGTACGCACCTCTTGCTGCCGACCAACTCGGCCCTCGCAACCTGCTCAATCGCCGTACTTAACACTTCAAGCGTCGCCTCCCTCCTCGCGCCGCTCGCCGCAACCCTCATCACAACCTCCAACAACCAGTCTCTCCACCTATCCTGCAACCGCAAGCTGAGAGCCGTCGCTGCGGCCGTCAACTTGCTCAAGACGGGTTTCTCGCCTTGCACCGCTTGCGCGGCTGCAGAGGCGGGTGGGAATGCTGCGACAGCGCTTTGGGCGAGCCATCCAAGCAACGAGTCCTTGAGCTCCCTCGCCGGCCCACTCAACTCCTCTGCTCCTCCTCTTGAACTCCCCACCTCCTGAACAGGCTCAACCTCGCCCCATCCACGCGCGATCTTCCCCACGAGCGTATTGGCAGCAAAGAACCTAATTGCTGGATCTTCATGGGCGATGAGCGGGCCGATGAGCGACCAGGCTTGAGGGGAGTGCTGGAGTTGCGTGAGGGAGTGTTGGAGGGTTGATTGGAGAGAGGGAGCGGTGGAGAGATTGTAGAGCGCTTGGATGGCTTGTATGACCTGCGAGAGGTCGCCTTCCATCGATGGCGTGCGGGGGCAAGCCGTGATGAAGCGGTGGAGGCGAAGGGACGGAGTGAGGAGCTTCCATCGGCGGTGAAGCGACATCGCTCGCTCTTAATAGTGACTGGGCCCAGCGAGCGTACAGAAAACTCAAAGTGGGCGCTCGATGTAGGTGAAATGCTTGTCAGGCGAAGAGGGAAACCCTCGTCCCTCAATTCTCGCAAGAGGGAGGACTGAGAAACGCCGTTTTGCATCGGCAGCCTCGCCGGTTCCACACTCGCGACCACTATTCTATCCGTCCCACTTCACGCGTCTCCTCGAGGAAGCCGTTTACTGCACGCGAGAGAGAGGCGAAGGGAGGAAGGAGAGGAAGGAGCGAGTCAGCTCGATGTTTCTTCGCACAGGCCAGAGGTGAGAGAACGCACGTGGTGGTTGCTGCTCAGGGGAGAGCGAGGAAGAGCGAAGGAACGATTCGTCAGTACAGGCCGGTTATCGCCAGCCATGAGAAAGGGGAGGGTCCGCTTCGCCGCAAAACCGCTCGCCAACTCACTTCTTGTGGTGCTTAAGGTGCATGTTGTCTGTCGGGGTACGGAGAAGCGTCAGCAAGCGATCTCTCCTGCCACTCGCCGCCCTCTCCTCCAGCCTCCATCCACCTCCGCCAAGAGCACGAGGAACGCCCAAACGCACAGTCGATGGTGTAGCCGAGGAGGAAGAGGCCGCCAATGACGTGGAGGAAGGGGGCAGCCGAGGCGTTGGGGCCGTCGAAGTAGCGGGCCTTGTAGCGGGCGAGGGGCGAAGCACCGACGCGCTTCTTCGGTGCGGGGCCCTTGGGGAGCTGCGTGGCCGTTCGCCGTAGGTCACAACGGTGTGAAAGAGGAGTAGAAAAGCTCTTCGTCAGCTCGTGTATCCCGTGTGAGCCGGTCGGGAGGAGGCGCGGGTGGTGATGGGAGGTGAGCGGTGTCGTCCCTCCGCAACGACCGCGCCTCTTCGGCGGATCTGAAGTGCACGTCGAAGTCAACGCACCGCAGAGTAGAACTCGACGACCTTGGCCATGCGGGCCGCCGACGAGGGCGCACCAATCGCCGAGGGCGACGCCAGCTTTGGGGGGATCAAGGCAGCGAGGCGGGCTGTGGGCGCGATGAGGGGAACTTAGAGGTCTCCAGACGTGTCAGAGCTGATTCCATCACTCACAAGAGGCCATCGTGACGATACGACAGGTGGTGGGACGAGTGCGAGAGGACCAGAAACGAGCGAGATACAAGCTCCTCAACTTTTAGCTTCTCTGGGGCTTTGTTGCCGCTATGGGTGGCCTATGAGAGCCTCAGTGATATTCCCGCTCACAAGCGAAGGCGCCAGCTGGTGAAGGAGACTACCTCCTCCTCCTCGACTTCGAAAAATGTTGGGATGCCTCGGTCGATTTGCGTTCTATTCTAGAAGCTGTACAAGGCCTATGTGGTACTGTTACCTGTCTGCGCTGCCCCTGCTCGAATTTCGTGCCTGCAGTCACATGCCGCGAATCCTTGCTTCCTCGTCCTTCTCCCGAACTTCCCTCTTGCCTCGCTCACAGCTTCCTTTGCCTGCTGCTCTTCACTCTGCACTCCACACCAACGCCACACATATCCAGCCCATGCTCACACGCCACCTAGCTCGCTCATTCCGCACCCCTCTCCCCGCTTCTTCCGTCGTCGGGCCGTCATCTCGCCTCGCGCGCACAACTCCAGCAGCCCTCTCGCTCGCCGCGGACCGTCACCCTCCATCCGCGCGCACCCTCTCGACCACCGCCTCGCGCTCACAACGCGGTGGCGCACCTCCTCCTCCTGGCTCGGGAGGCGGAGGAGGAGGAGGGGGATTCCCTATTGGCAACATCTTCGGCGGCGGGCAGAAGCGTGAGCCGGGACAGGCCCTCAAGGACAACGGGATCGACTTGACCGAGCTCGCGAGGAAGGGAAAGTTGGATCCGGTTGTCGGGAGGAGCGACGAGACGAAGCGCTTGATTGAAATTCTGTCCAGGAGGAGCAAGTGAGTGGGGCCTTTTCGTTGGGTGTGATTTCTGTGCGAGTCGTCTGGCTGCTTGCGGAGCGGCCTTTCGTCTTCGAGCGTCCAGCCAGCAGGATAATGACCCTTCCTCGACTCGCAGGAACAACCCCTTGCTCGTCGGCGCAGCAGGAGTCGGCAAGACCGCCATCGTCGAAGGACTCGCACAGAAGATCGTCGCAGGCGAGGTGCCCGAAAGCCTCAAGAATAAGCGCCTCATCTCGATCGACTTGTCGACGCTGATGTCGGGGGTGCGTCTCTTCCGACCGTCTCAGCGCTCTCCTCCGAATTTGACTGATTGACTCGTGTCCTTGCACAGACGGCCGTGCGCGGCTCGTTCGAGGAGAAGATGACCAATCTAATCAAAGACCTCGAAGAAGCAGACGACGTGATCGCCTTCATCGACGAGATCCACCAAATCCTCAACCTCGGGAAAGCGGAAGGCTCGCTTGACGCATCCAACATGCTCAAGCCGTCCCTCGCGCGTGGGTTGCAAATTGCGGGCGCGACAACGTTGAATGAGTACAGGACGTCGATTGAAAAGGATGCGGCGTTGACGCGGAGGTTCCAAGTGCGTTGCATGTTTCCCCTGGCTTTGGTGCTTGGAAAACGGGCGCTGACGTCTCTTCGTGGTCTTCCGACACACAGCCCGTTATGGTTGACGAGCCGTCCGTCGAACAAGCGATCACAATGCTGCGCGGCCTCAAGCCCAAACTCGAAGTCCACCACGGCGTGACCATCTCGGATGCCGCACTCGTCACCGCAGCCGTCATGTCAAACCGGTACATCTCTGACCGACACCTGCCGGACAAGGCGATCGACCTCGTCGACGAGGCGTCTGCTTCGCTTCGCCTGCGCAAGGAGTCGCCGCCTGAGGAGCTGGATGCTCTCAAGCGCACGATCACGACGCTGCAGATCGAGTTGTCGTCGCTTGGGAAGGACATGGACCCGGTTGCGGCTGAACGGCGCGCGACGATTGAGGAGGAGTTGTCGACGCTCAAGAAGGATGCGGAGGCGATGGAGCGCAAGTGGAGGGCCGAGCGGGAGCGGGCGGAAGAGATCCGCAAGACGAGGGAGGAGATCGAGCTGAGGCGGTTTGAGCTGGAAGAGGCGCAGCGGAAGGGCGACTACCAGCGGGCGAGTGAGCTGCGGTACTCTGTCCTTCCCGAGTTGGAGCGCAAGTTGCCTCGCGACGGCGAGGGCGACAAGGGCGGCGAAGGCGCGAGGGTCACGAGCGACGACATCGCGCTCGTACTCGCCAAGGCGACCGGAATCCCTACCGCCACCCTCATGCGCGGCGACCGCTCGCGCCTCCTCGACCTCGAGAACGTCCTCTCCTCCCGCGTCAAGGGACAGGAACCCGCAATCTCCTCCGTCGCTTCTGCGATCCGTCTCTCCCGCGCTGGATTGCACGCGGGCAACAGGCCCGTCGCGTCGTTCCTCTTCCTCGGCAGTACGGGAACGGGCAAGACCGAGATGGCGAAGACGCTTGCGGCCGAGTTGACGGGCACGGAGAAGAACCTCGTCGTAATCAACATGAGCGAGTTCCAGGACAAGCACACCGTCAGCCGCTTGATCGGTGCGTTCACGCCTCAGCCCCGACTTCGATCGCGAGCTTCTTACCCAGTACTGACGCATTCTGTTGCACGCAGGTGCACCGCCTGGGTACGTCGGCTTCGAGGACGCGGGCCAATTGACCGAAGCGATCCGTCGCAAGCCTTACAGCGTTCTGCTGCTTGGTGCGCTGCGCCTTCCTCCCTTCCGCTCGCTGCAGGCTGCTGACGCTTTCGTCGCGCAGACGAGTTCGAGAAGGCGCACCCGGATGTCGCCAACATCCTCTTGCAGGTGCTCGACGAGGGCAAGCTTACGGACTCGCAGGGCAGGGCGGTCGACTTCAAGAACAGTGAGTCTGACAGCGTTCGGTGCGATTGTATTTAATTACTGACAAGCGACCACCGCAGCCACCATCATCTTGACCAGCAACATGGGATCCGACATTCTCGCCGAGGACGGTGCGACACTGCCAGACGGCACCGTAACGGACAGCGCGAAGGATCGCGTCCTCGCCCGCGTCCAAAGCATGTACCCACCCGAGCTGGTACGTCCACTCGCCATGTCTCCCGCCGGAACCTCGACTGATGAGAGCTGACCCGCAGCTGAACCGCCTCGACGAGCAAATCGTCTTCAACTCGCTGTCGCCCGAATCCATCGCCAAGATTGTCGAACTGCGCCTGTCCGAAGTCCAGCACACGCTCAACCACTCTTCCGCCGCACCCGAACGCCGTATCGGCCTCCTCGTCGAGCAAAGGGCGCGCGACTGGCTTGCCCAGAACGGCTACCAGCCTCGCTGGGGAGCTCGCGCCCTCAACCGCCTCATCAGCACGCACGTCCGCCGACCGCTCGCCGAGGCTATCCTCCGTGGCGAGCTGGGTAACGGCGACACGGCGCGCGTGCGCCTCAACCGCGACGGCAGCGGACTCGAGGTCGTCCCCATCCGCGCGAACCAGCCTGAGGACGTCAAGCTCGCTGAGGAGGTTGAGGGCGACCTGGATCTCGCCAACGAGGTGGCCGGCGGCGGGGAGAAGTGAGGCGCAGCAACGGTCGTTGCCGTCGGTTGACGACCGCTGCTCGACGTCGACGGGGAGCCGCCGCCGCCGCCCCCGTTCCGCAGCTTCTCGGTTCGTTGGCGATTGTATTCTAGCCTGTCCCCACTCTCTTTGTATCTTCCGCCGCACCCTTCGTTGTAGCCCTGCATCATCATAGCTTGTCTAGCGTCCGGCGCCCATGTTCTCGCAACCCTTCCGCATGATCTCCACACTCGTCGGTCTCTGCTCCGACCCGTTGTCCCGCGTTCTGCGCCGGAGCGTTGCCGGCGTTGGTTCCGGCGGGAGAAACGCACCGACGAGCCCGCTGAGGAGCCCGCTGCCAGAGGAACCCGCTGAGGAGCCCTTCGCCGCGAGAACGCCAAGAAGTCTTGCGATCGCCTCAAGACGTTCGCGGCCTCGACACGGTGTGGGGGTTCCTGTCACTGCTGCTTCTTGTCGCTTGGAAGCGGCGCAAGTGGCTGAATTGGAGCGCACGCAGTGGCGAACACCCCGAGCGCACGAGCAGCCCTTCGCACGGCGCACCGCCCGCGTCGTGCAATTCTTCCGCCCTCGTCTGACCTCGTCTCCGTCTGCCAAGCGCTCTGTGATCAACCGGGGGCCCGCGTTCAAACAGTCCGGGCCTCCGCCACGTCGCTGCATCTCCGCGGGGCACAAGGATCAGCCCCCCCGCCGCTGTTCCCTTGCCTCCTTCTCCTTCTCTCCTTCCTCCCGCCGCTCTCACTCCACACACGCTATCCGCCTCGTACTCGCTAGACAGACCCCTTTCGACGTTCCTACGACACCCAACCTCGTACTGCGACGTTACCATGTCGTTGACGCCAGACTCGGCCAGCGAGAAGCAGCACATCGAGCAGAAGGAGTTTGCGTCGCGCCAGCCGACCAACATCGACGCTGAGGGCCAGTCCGTCGACCCTGCGTTCGCAAAGAAGATTATGTGAGTCCCGCGGTCATGCCCACGCCCTCGTCGCTTAGAGGGCGCCGACTGGCGAGAGCCTGCGCCCTCGTCGCAAGATAACTTGATCGACGCCGACTAACGAGATGTTTGGTCTTCCCTTCCCTGTCCCACCCTCCAACGACTCAACAGCCGCAAGATTGACTGGCACCTCATCCCCATCCTCTCGGCACTTTACTGCATCAGTCTTATCGACCGCACCAATGTCTCTGTCGCCCGCCTTCTCGGAATGTGCGTCGCTTTTCGCTGGCTCCCTAGTTCCCTGGGCGTTCCCACGTCGTCTGGGCCCCGAAACCCGCTTCACGAAGTCGACTGCTGACTCTCTGCGTGCGCAGGGCGAAGGAGCTCGAGCTGACCGTTGGAGAACGCTACTCGATCATTACCCTCATCTTCTTCGTGCCGTATATTCTGTTCGAATTACCGTACCTCACGTTCGCTCGCGCTTCACCCAGGAACATCTCGCTGACCCCCCTCGACGCGCAGGTCCAACCTCATCATCCGCAAGCTCGGCCCCCGCAACCAGCTCGCTGCCATCACCATTCTCTGGGGAAGCGTCATGCTCGGAATGGGCTTCGTCCAGACTTGGGAGCAGCTCGCTGTCTGCCGTGTTTTGTTGGGCATCCTCGAAGCCGGTTTCTTCGTGCGTTCCCCTGCCTCTCCGCTTCGCGTGCTGAACGTCTCACTGACCCTCGGCTGAACCCGCAACAGCCTGGTTGCACTTTGTGAGCGCCTCGCGAACGGGTACATGGTCGACCCATTCTTACACGTTCTCTCGTTCGCAGCTTGATCTCGACCTGGTACCTTCGCGCTGAAGCTGGACGTCGCATGGCCTGGTTCTACCTTTCGTCGATGGTCATCAGTGGCTTCTCGAACATCATGGGCTGGGTACGTCCACCTTCGCTTTCCTCAGACCTTCCCAACTCCGAGTCGCTGACTCGCTTTCCGTCTTGCAGGGTATTGGCCAGCTCAGCGGCAAGCACGGCTACCTCGGATGGCGCTGGGTGTTCATTGTCTTCGGCGCCATCACGGTCGGCCTCGGGTTCATCTCGTGGTTCATCATCGTCGACTTCCCCGACCGCGCCAAGTTCCTCACCGACGCTGAACGCAAGTACGCTATCGACCGCGTCAACGCCGACCGTGGTGACGCTCTTCCCGACGGCGCGACTGCTACCAAGGTCTTGAAGCACCTGGGCGACTTCAAGATCTGGCTCTTCGGTCTCTGCTTCTGCTTCGCGACCACCGGCTCGTGAGTGCTCCTCATCCTCCCCATCCTCACGGCGTATTGACGCTCGTATGTCGCAGCTACGCCTTCGCCTTCTTCCTGCCCGTCATCCTTGCCGGCGGCGGATACGACACCAAGACCTCGCTCCTTCTTTCCGCTCCTCCTTACGCCGCTGCCGCCATCTACACTGCGATCGTCGCCCACTACTCTGACAAGACCAGTCGTCGTGCGCCCTTCGTCGCCGGATCCGCAATCTTGTGCTCGGTTGGACTTCTCATTTTGGCGTACGGCAAGCCGCTTGGTGTCCGCTACTTCGGCGCCTTCTTCACCATCATGGGTTGCCAGAGCAACGTGTGAGTCTCGTCAAAATCGGCGCAAGTGTAGGAGACGTTGCTGACTGCCTTGACCAACAGACCGGGAGTCCTCGCGTACGGCTCGACCAACGTCCTGTCCCACTCGAAGAAGGCTGTCAACAGCGCCATCATTGTGGGGCTCGGAGGAGTCGGAGGAATTATGGCTTCGTACGTCGACTTCAGTCATCCGGCGGCTTTTTGAGAAGTGGGCTGACCCTTGCCCTCGTCATTTCCAGAACTATCTTCCGCCAGGCTGACTACCCCAAGTACATCCCTGGTCTCTGGGGTACTAGTACGTCCTCTCGAGCTCGCTGTCATGCCCACGAACGTCGTCGCTGACCCAGAAAATCTCTTCGCAGTTGGCTGCCAGTGGGCGACCTGCATCATCCTCGTCGGCCTCTCTATCTACTTCAAGCGCCAGAACGCCATGGCCGACCGAGGCGAGATTGTCATCGAGGGCAACCCGTCGTTCCGCTACACTATTTAATCGTCTCCCCCCTCCCCGGATTCGTTGTTCTTGTTTTCTGTTGTCCAAGGTCTTCTTCCGTCGAGGGCTCTCGTTGCAAAGTTCCTCTCTCAGGTTTACTCGTCGAGTCTCGCGAGGCAAAGCGTTAGAGGAAGATCGGGCGACGCGAGCATTGACAGCGAAGGAGGCGACTCTACGTCCCGCTACCGCTTCCACCGCGTTCCATCTCCCTCAATTCCACCTCCAATCCCCGTCCCAATCTCCCCCGCAACATCCCCCAACTTCTTCCCATCGAACGCCCCGCTCCCGCCCGCCATGAACCCCCACCAAAGCGCAACCGCAAA
>JAMALD010000059.1:0-65380 GCA_023628235.1 Rhodotorula sp. S30-09 | reverse complement strand
CTCCTCGTGCTCGACCAGCTCCGCCTGACTGGCTTGCGCGACTGACTCTGCTCCCTCTATTCTGCTGCTCGCAAGCTGCTCGACTCGACAGATTCAGCGTTCATTTCAACAGGACAAGAGGGATGCGCTGGGGAGACGGAACCTGCGACGGCCAATCCGCTTCTCGCTGACTCGTCTTCGAGCGCTGCTGGCGTCGTGCTGGGCTTGTTCTGGCGTCTGCTGCTGGACTGGCTATGCGGCAAAGCGACTGACCTCCTGCTCGATTCTATGCATGTCCTATGCGCGTGCGGTGAGGGTGGGTTCATGCCGTCCCACCGAGAGGAGGCGGACTTGCCCTGCTCTTTCTCTTCTCCTCCCAGCTCCCCTCACCACGCCAACCGCCGCAACCATGTCCACCCCCTTCGGCGCCCAAGTCCCTTCTCCAACGACGACCAACCTCTCCAACGGTCCGGACAAGGACAAACTCGATCGCTTCGCCATCCGCGAGATTTGTGAGGGCTGGCCGTGCCATCGCGACGCGAGGAACTGGAGGGCGGTGCGTTCCAAGTCTCTTCTGCTTGCTCCGGTCACGAACAGCGCTCACGAGGGTGTGGGGGAACAGTACCGCTCGATGTTCACGGATGACGCTCAGGTTCGTTCTCCCGCCCAGCTCTTACACGTCCCGGAGCAACTCGCTGACGCCCGGAGCACATTCTCGCAGGTCTTTACCACCTGGTCCGTCCCCTCTCACGCTGCGGAACGACGTCTCGAGCTCACACTCCGGCTCGCTCCTTCGCAGGTCCGCCGGCAAGTCCATCGACGACTTCATCTCCGCCTCAATCGCCGGCTTCAACCGTGGGGAACGCATCATGCACGCGGCCATGGGCTGCTCGGTCGAGCTCAGCGCCGACTCGAAGCGCGGTATCGGCATCTTGAAGACCTGCATCGACCAGCGCTTCGAGCTCGACGGCGAAAAGGGTGGGAAGGTAGAGGTCGACGCGCAGTGCCTGAACAGGTTCTGCTTCTTCTGCGAGAAGAACGAGGAGGGCGAATGGAGGGCGCGTTCCCCGTTGCTTGCTTCCGTCGAGAAGCGGAGTTGACTATTCTTCGTGTGCCGTCGCTCCGTCTAGGTCGCCTACTACAAGGTGCGTCGTCGTTCTGCGTTCAGTGTCGCACAGAAGCTGACCTTGCTCGCCTCGCTTGCCTCACAGGTCATCTACGAGAAAGACAGGCTCATCCCCGTCGACCCGCGCAAGCTCCCCAAGGTGCGCTCGCCTGCTCCGTCTTCTGTCACTGACCCAAGGTTCCACGCTGACCTCTGGCTCGCTCTCTCGTCGCACAGATCGACGACGCCCTCCTCTCGCGCTTCCCCTACGGCTACCGCTACCTCGGCTACTGCCAGTCCCTCCTCGGCCACGACGTCATGCTCGACCTCCCTATCGCCTCGGGACCTGAGCACGAGAAGCTCTACGAAGCGATGAGGGCTTGGACGGATCAGGGCGCTGACAGGAGGAGGATGGACGAGCTTTTGCGCGTCAAGAGGGCTTAGAGGGAAAGTGCGGATGGGTAGAGGGAGAATCGCGTGCATCGCTTGACTCGCTTACGCATCGTGACCATTCGTTCAAGGAGAGAGTTCTCGTTTCGCCCGGTATCTACCGCTTCCTCCCTCTCTCGTTCTCCCGCTCGATGTACTCCAACACTTCCATCAGACTCGCCACCGTGGCCTCGCTCCGCAGACCCGTTTCGTCGTCCTGGTAGCTCACCCGAGCGTGCTGGCCGTTGGCAGTCTGCCGTCGAAGGAGCAGGCTCCGCAGGCCTGCTTTTCGAGGCGCCTCGTAGTCCCTGTGGGCTCGCGCTGTCAGCACGTAAACTCGAGAACGAGACGAAGTCAACGCACGACTCGAATTCGTCGCCGACGACCAAAACCTCGCTTGGCGCAAGCTCATCCTCTCCCGCTTCTTTCGTCGTCTTCCGCAGCCGCCGCATTACTTCCTCCCAGAACACTACGCTGCGCTTCTCCTTCTCCAGCTCCCATGTCGTCCAAATCTCGTCCTGTTTGATGCCCGCCTCAGAAGGCTCGAAGGTCGCAGCCGTGACCCCGAGCGAAGTAAGAATCTTGAAGACGGCCGTGTCGGTGTTGCTGACGATGGCGGGGGGAGGGAGGGCGAGATTGTTGTGTAATGCTTGGAGGAAAGGCACGCAATCGTCGTGGAGCTCGTAGCCTTCTTTGCCCCAGAACTGTCGGACGAGGGTATGGCTGAGCTTTCGCCCCACCGGCTCAAAGTCTGTTCAGCCAGCTAAGTCAGCCTCGCGCGATTCCCAACATAGCTCTGAGAGGCTTACCCCGGGCGGAAACGCCAGCTTGTAAGAAGGTGTCGCCAATCACGCCGGACCACCATTGCGACGAGTCTAGCGGCGGCGAGCTGTGCTTCCCGTACAATGGGTGCAGCTTCGTCCACTTCTTGAAGGCTATAAGAGGGACGGTCGGTAGTTAGAGACTGCCTCTCAGTCAGCGGCGCAACGGGAAGAGACTGACCTTCCTTGAAGGCGTCCTTCACCTCGTCCTCCTGGACCTGTAGGCCGAACGAGCGAGCGACGGCGGCCTGAGAGCACTAACTGTCAGGCAAGAAGTGAATGGAACAGCATCTAGAAGGACAACAACGCACATATTGCCGGAAGACAGGCTCGCGAGGGGAGAACACGGTCCCGAACGCATCGAGCAAGACGCGGCGAATGACCATGCTGCTCGTACCACCTCGATGTGAGTGAGAGCCGTCCGAACAGGGCGCTCGTGCACCTCGGAAAGCCTCTCAGCTGCCGTGCGAAGGCGATTCCTCAGGAAACTGATGAGAAAGCGAAAGTCGGGCGAAGCGCTCGAGGCGGTGTAAAGAAGGCCAGAAGAGTCTGCAGTAGTCCTCAATGGACCCTTTGAAGCGTAGGAGGACAAGATGGTGCGGAGCAAGCGAGATGCAGGAGGAGAGGTCGTCAAGGAGGTGCGGAGGGCAGGCTCTTCGGAGCCGCTCTTCTTCGCGCTCATCACTGACGGAAGTACTGACGCACAGTCACGAACACGCTGCTTTGCACAGGGGATGCGAGTTAAACGAGAGCCAGGGTTGTCTACGCGGACGGAGGAGACAAGCGAGACTGGGACGAGCACGTCTACCGGACGCGGACCTTGAGGTAGGGGACCTGTGTAGAGGTAAGCAGCGTTATGCCGAAGAGAGGGGCGTAGAGGGAAGACGAAGTGGGGGAGCAAGCGAAGTCAGTAATGGGAGACGGCAGAAGGTTCGCGACGGCAGCGAGCGGTGTACTGACCTCGACGTCGTCGTCGGTGTCCATGTCGTTGCACATGATCTCGAAGACGATGTCGCGGACGTGCTCAGGGATCGGCTTCTTCGAGACCGTCTCGACGAGCTGCGACAGCGGCATCTTGAGGCGCTCCTCAAGCTTCTTCTTCGGCATGAAGCCAGAGTACAGCATTGAGACACTGCGAGGAGGAGCGGGATCAGTATGTGCTCGAGAGAAGGCCGAGTACGGCGGACGCACCCGCTGGAGAGCATTGTGATCTCGAGCTTGTACTTCTCCTTGAAGTGCTCGACGAGCTGCTCGAGCGTGATGTCGCCCTCAATCTCGAAGCGGTCCCACAGCGTGTACTCGGTGTCGCGGTACTGCACAGAAAAGAGTGTCAGAGATGTCCGACGCAGGATAGAGTCATGATCATGCACCTTCATCTTAGGCGCCGCGATGGGCTCCGAGAAGGCGAAGAACGGCAGCGCGAGGTTGCAGAACGAGTTCTTGTATCGCTCGAGCATGTCGACGCCGCGCTTCTTCTCGTCGAGGAGCTGCAGATTGAGGATTGTCAGCAAGCTTCGTCTGACGACCTCCATAGCGGCCTACCTTGTACAACTCGATGCAGACGAGACCAGCGACGACAGCGGTAGCTGGAATGACGGACAAGGTCAGCCCTGAAGAGCAAAAGGAAGCGTGCTAGAGGACGCACTGGTCGCAAGCGCAGGAATGATCTTGCCGGCAATGCCCTTGGTCCTGTGCCGGTCGGCAGGCTGGATGCCGTAGTTCTGCGCACGCAGATTGGCTACGAAAGTGGGATCTAGGTCAGCCGAGATGGCTACGCGGCAAGAAGAAAGGGAGGCCGCGCACATGCTGCGGTGATGAAGTCGATGTGGTGGTTCGTGTCGTCGTCCTTCTCGAACTGCGCCGGAACCATGCGGTAGCCAGCGAGCGTCGACGGAGGCGGGAGGGAAGCAGCAAGAGAGGTGAGGTCGTCGGCGTCGGTCGACGGAGGCGCGTCCTTGTCGTTGTTGACGGGCTCGTCGTCCTTGATCTGCACCTGGACGCCAGACTTGGGCACAAACTCCGGAAGGTGAACCTGGTCGAGCACTCGCTTGAACGTCTCGAGGTTCGTCTCCCCCTTCAAGCCGTAGTTGTACGCATGCAGGTTGGCCGCGGCGACGATGAACTCCATGTGAATGGGCTGCGAGAAGAGGGGGTCAGCGATCGAGTAGACGGCATAGTGGGCTAGCGACTCACGTTGTTGTAGTCGAACCGCAGGGGATCAGGGGCGCGCTTGGGGCCGGACCAGAAGGGCGTGCCCTCCTTCGTGAGCTGGGGGAAGGGACTGAAGTCAGCATCGCTTACGCTTGTGAGCCTGAATACAATTACACACCAAGTCCTTCGGCAACGAGAACAGCAGCTGCTTGATCTCGTTGACGTATTCCGTCTCGAATTGCTGGCGCGCCCAGGTGATGCACTCCTCAAAGCCGAGCGGCTTGTGGTCGACGAGGTAGCTCTTGATCTTGAGGAGCTGCACTGTCTCGCCCGTCTGTTTCGCCGCCTCGACAAAGTTGGGCTGCGAGAGGTACGAGTTGACGACCTCGGCCGGCTTCTCGAAGAACTCCTCGAAACGCTCCTTCGCCCACTGCGTGTCACCAGGCCGTGTCAGCTTCACCCGGACGGCAGTGAATGAGGGCCACGCACTGCGATCGTGTGCTCGATCTGGTTAGGGAAGTTTTTGATCGTGCAGCTCGGGTGGCTCTTCTCGGGCGGGTCCTGCGACGACGAGTACGATTCGGTGACGTGCGGAAGGACGACCTGAACGTTGCCCTTTGTGCCGAGCGTGCCAGACTCGAGGAGCGGCTTGGCATAGTACACGCAGCGCTGATCCATGTATTGGCCTGTAACAAGCAGGTCAGTCTCCCTGCTGCAGAAGACGCGCGCGAAGGAAACATACGAGCCGAGACGTTGTCGAGCGCGTTGGTGACGCAGTCAATGCTGTCGAAGAAGGAGTCGCCGAAGACGTCTGTGGAGCGGAAGGAGCGTCACGTGTCAAGCCAGTCAGAGTCACTGCGGACAACTCACTTTCCGTGTCCGGCCCGACCGCCAGCTTGAAGACCTCGACCTTTCCGTCCAATCCCGCGTTCATCTCAGTCGCCGCACGCCTTGCTGCCTCACTCTTGAACGACCCAACATCCTTGGGCCTGAACAAGAACTGTCGGTTGAGGTTGCTCTTCTCGATCGTATCGAGGTCGGTGATGTAGACGTGACCGTTCTGTCCGTTCGCAACGCCCATCATCGCCCAGTTTTTGAGCATCTCGCAGCCGATTGCGCCCGAGCCGACGAGGAACTGGCGGTTGTTCTCGATCTTTTGCTGGAACGAGCGGCCAAAGACAGCGATCTGGTTGTCCCAGCGACTGGCGGGGTTCGAAGGCGCGCACTCCTCCTCGGAGGGAAGGTCGACCGGCAGAGCTTCGAGCGCGTCGAAGTACAGGTGCTGATACAGGGGCGAGAACTTGCCCGAGCAAGCCTTGAGGACTTCCTGCGCGACGAAGCCACCGATAACGGCGTTGACGGGCGCGAGGTCGCCAACAGCCTGGAACGCAAGCTCCTCGAGCACCTTCTCGTCGAGGTCGCCCTCGAACTTGACATGCGCGGCGATATCCTTGGCGAGCTGGACAAACGTGGCGGCATCGGCGGGGTTGCGGGGCTGCGGGAGGCGGTTGTGCTGGGTGCGGTAGGCGGAGAGGGCTTGGAAACCGATATGGAGTGTAGGCGGGCGATCGAACTTGGCAAAGTCGGTTATGAGGAATTCGGGCGCAGTCATCGACTCGCGCAAGGGTTTCTGCGGGCAAGCTTTGTGAGCGACTCGCTGTTAACGCAGGAAGGAGGCGCAACTTACGAAATCGTACATCTTGGGCATCTTGACCTGGTGGAACCACCCGCCGCGCTTGTACTGACCGAGTCCTCGCGTGTCGCCGATCTTGAAGGTGTACGGGCCTGTTGACGCACTATGTCAGCCTTAACCATGGGATGTTGGGCGACGAGCGAGCTACGCACCGGTCACCGTAATCTTCCTCGCGCCCTCGACGCCGTCCGAGTTGATCTTCATGCCTTCGACTTCGGAGAAACGGACGTAGTCGCCGTCCTCAAGCCCGTGCCGCGACTCGTCCAAGCAAGTCACGAGCGCATCCTCCGCCTCCTCAATCTCGACGACCATGCCAGACAGCGGGTTCTCGCCCGTCTGGTCGACGACCGGGAACTGCTCGCCAAAGTCGCAGAACGCGGAGGCGAAGAGACCCGCAGTCTCGGCCGCAATGAACTTGATGCCGTTCGCATGGGTGAAGTCGTTAAGCTTGAGCTGGTCCTCGGTCGAACCCTGCACCAGGACGACAACAGTGAAACGCTTGACGGCGTCGAGATTGAGGTCGGGAAGGACGGAGACGGGAGTGTAGGCGTTCAGTTCGGCGAGGCGGGGGCGCGTGGCTTCGTCGCGGCGCTGGCCGACGTCCGAGTCGTGCAGGAAGAACTGGGTACCGAGGTCGGGGAGTGAGACGGGAGTCGGGTCAGAAAGGGTGACCGACTTGACGCCTGCAAGACAGATGTTCTTCGCGATCTCGACACCGAGGCCGGAGAGACCGATGACGAGAACGTCGGAAGCGGCCATGCGCTTCATCGCTGCGCGCAAGACGAGATCCCGTCAGCCCAGTTCGAGCGAGGTGGAGCCGAAGGAGGGGAGGCGAGAAACGCACCCTCATGACCCAGGACATAGCTGCACAGCATAGACGCATATTGTCAGCTGTCTTGCATCCCTACGCGAGCAATGGCACCCTTGCTCGACTGGTGTGAGCTTTGCTGAATGAGCCACCGTCCACCGCCTTCCGCAAGGGCAGCTGCTTCTGGAGAGCCGGATAGCGCCGTATAGACGCGCCGAAAGGCCCTCATACAGCTCCAGCCAACCCTCGCAGTAGTCACACCAGGTTCATGCGCGGTTGTCCCGTCGTTCTCCCCCGATGACCTCGTCTCGATGCGACGAGACGACGTGAGCCGAGTGAACGGGACTTGAACGCACAGCTGCCGACTGTAGAGACTCTCGTCGAGTTCCTCGTCGTTCGAGACAGGCTGCTGAGCTGGTGCTGCCATCGTGGTGTGTGTGGTGAGCGAGAGAGTCCTCTTCGCCTCCTTCTCTTCCTCAGCCCCAACACGCAACACGCAAAGCTGGCTTTTGACGCTGTAGACGGTCTCTATGGGCAATCAGTCGCTACTGGTACGTCCAAGCGTACCGCCAGAGTCGCCGCTCGAGCAGCTTTTCTCTCCCCTCGCTGGAACACGGTGCGAGGGCATCAAGGTGGCGCACTCGTTGTGCTGCCGAATGGTCCGAACTAGAGCACATAGTTGCAAACAGCAACCGAAACGAGCAGGCAAGCGACGGGACGAAGACCTCTCCTCGCATCTTTCCTCCCTTCTCCTTCGCCTCCCGCCGCGCGGTGTCGGGGCGCCTCGCCTTGTCAGTCGTTTCTATCTTTGGCTCAGCGTCTCTTCGGTTGTCACGGGCATCGCCCGCTGGACGTCCAGCCGGCTGGCCACGGTTGTCGCTTGGAGGATCCGGTCGGGGGTCCGGTCGAATGTTGAGACGTTCACCTCGCGGCCTCGTACGACTGGGGAGTTATGCAGACGGCGGGAAGTACGTCCTCATGTACAAGTCACGCGGCGGACAGCACGGTCTGGCTGAGCGGGGCCGCGGCGAGAGTCCAGTTTTGGTTGATCACCTTTTTCCCCGAGCGACCAAACTGCCGAGATCGCCTCAGCGTGACATTTGGAGTCTTTCCACGACGACGGGCAAATAAGAAGAGCTCGTGTTTCTCCCGCGTTTCCCGCTCGCCGCTCCAGTCGCCCCTCCGCCTCCTCTCCTCCTCCCGCTTCTCCCGCTCTTCTATAGCTCTCCTTGCGTGCGTGTCGGTGCTACAGGCTTCCTCTTCCTCGCCAGGAGCGACCACGCTGCCCGCCAACAGGCATGTCGGCCTCGCAGTTCCGGCCGAACACGCTCGACGCCTTGAAGGTCCGCGAACGCCTCGCAAGCGTCCGCAGCTTCTTCTAAACGCCGCCGACCGCGGGCCTCACTGTTCACGTTTCATCCTCATCGCCGTCATAGTAGCGTGCCTCCGTTCAGCACCTCGTGTTCGGCACAGCGAATCGAGTTGACGTTGCTTCGTATTGCACCACCGTGGCAGAACGATCGTTTCCGCCCTTCTTTTCATCGCCTTGCATATCTACCACACTCGACGAAGCGGCAACAAGGTCTGGTTCGGACGGCGGATCGAGCGACCCAGCGGACGACTGTTGGTCCTTCACTCTCGGACGACACGGACGCTTTCGCTCATCATCTGGCGCGGCTACAGCATCGCCTACTCCGTCGTCTTATGGCTGGTGTACGCGAAGGAGTACTCCCAGCGACCGCTGATCGTCATGCGGTCGTTCCAAGGCATTCCGCTCTACCTGGGCGGCTGGTGTGTCTCGTGGTCCGGCTTGCAGGTTCGTCCCACTCCTCTTCAATCCGCATGTTCGAGCTTAGGGCTGACTATAAGCCTGTAGGCGTTCATGCTGGCGACGGAGTCGGCGAACGAGGTCCTGCTCCCTGTCCCCGTCGCAAACACGCTCTGTCTCGCCGGCGGGATCGTCAACATCTTGATCGTGATCGTGCGCACCTTATGTTTCTTCCAATATTCGTGTTCGTGCTGACGTATCGTCTCGCAGGCCCTAGCAACGGCCGACACCGTCTATTTCGCCTCCACGATCGCTACCTCATCCTCGTCAACGCCCTCTAATCGTTAGAAGCCCGCTTGAATGGTCGTACACCGACTCTCATCGACCTCTTCCCGCTGCAGGCGCCTACGCAGGCAATGCTCGATGCAGGTGCTGCTGTGCGGCGGTGAGTCTGCTTTCCTTCTAACTCTCCTCCGGCCCTAGGACTGACCGGGCATTTCGCAGTCTCTCCACCGCTCTTTTTGCTTTCGGGACCAGCATGCCGGTCATGTGTCTCTCGGTGAGGCTGGCCGCCAGCCTTTCGACGACTCGTAGAGAGACAGCGAGCTGACGTTCTTCGGACGTACAGGTCAACCTCGGCGGATTAGCCCTCGTCCGCAAGCTGCGCGTACAGATTCGCGACAGCGTCTGCCTCATTCCCTTATCCTCCGACGACGATTTCTCAAAATCGGCTGGTCGAGTTCCACCCGCACAGGCGCACGAGTCGGCCCCGCCAGGGCGGCGAACGACGGGAAACTCGAGCCTGTCACGTCTCTCGCCAAGCAGTGCCAGCGACAGCCCGGTCTTGCTCGACCTCAAGCGCCCATTCTCCTCCTCCTCTTCCACCGACAAGTCCCCTATCCCGTCTCCACGCTCGGCTTTCGCGCCCTCTCGTTCGGCGATGTCAAGCGCATGCGAACCGGGACTTGGAGAAGAGCGCGGGACAACTTGTCAGTCCGGCGAGTTTGCAGTCTAGGAAGGTTGTCGAGCTGAAGAAGGCGGAACGCGATCTGATCCTGGTGCTTGCCGGCTTCCTGCTGTGCAAGCTGCATTCGATTCTGCTCGGCAATGCTGACGGTCCCCAGTTTTGCAGGTCACGCACTTCCTCGCCATCACTCGCGCCTTCCTCGCCGGCTACCTGCTCTGGATCACCGTCATCTTCTCTGGCGTCACTCTGCCTGCGTCTCGGAGCAAGTGAGTCGTCTACTATTCCCGTCTCCGACTTCCGCTGACGGTTTGCGGCGCACAGGATCGAGTTTGCCTCGATATTCGGCAACTGGTTCTTCTTCAGCATCGCCCTCCTCGGCAGCATCTACCTCAATGTCACCAACTTTCGCGCTCGACAACTCGCATACCAAGCGTGCACGACTGAACGAAGGCAACAGCGGCAACCACACATACTTTATCTCCCTCTTGCGCCAGATGATGCTGGGGTCGCAGTCGTCAGAGCTTCCGCAGACGGCTACACTCAATCCCGGCGATCCAGCGCATACACCGTCTGACGAGGAAGTAGGCATCGTAGAAGAAGCGGAGGGAGGCAAGCCGGACTGAGCGGACATGGAATGGCTCTCCTCAACCTCGATGCGCATCAACATGTTGTGACATATACTTGCATTGCCATCTGTTCTGCACAACGAGTGACGCGGAAGAAAACGAGGAGAATACATCAACAGTAAAAGGAATGTGTCCGCGAGAAATCTCCGCAACCTCGTTTCCTCAGGCCCGACCAAACACCTTCTTCGGATTAGGCGACCTCGTCCCTTGCCCCATCAGCTCGCCGTGTAGCTTGTCAAAGTCGCCACCCTCATTGTCCGTGCCAAACTTGACTGTGACCGAGCTGTCCTCATGCGCCTTCCTTGGCCAGCGACGCGAGTTCGAAGCGGGCGTGGCGGACTTCCTCGCCGACCTCGGAGGCGACGTGGCGCGCCGCGCCGTGGACGCCCGTTCCGCACCGTGCTCGGCGGTCGTCTGTTTCGCGGCCTTCGCCCGCCTGCGTCCGGGCGTGACGGGCCGATCCCTCCCAAGCTCGAGGCCCGGAAGCTTCTCGCCCGGTGAGAGCGACGGGCGACGGTGCGTCCCGAACGGCGAATCCTGCGCGACTTTGACGGGTTTGGCGGATCGTTGCCCCGGCTGAGCTCGAAGAGGCGAGGCCTCGGGCGGGGCGGAGGGGAGCGAGGACGAGGAGAGGCAGGGAGAGAGCATCGCGTGAGAAATCGTGGCCTGGGATGTGGAAGACGTGCTCGACGTGGTCGATGCTATAGGCTGGACAGCTTGGTCTGTCGAGATGGCGACGCCGAAGACGGCTGTCTCAGTCGATTCCTGGGTTGCGGCAAGGCTTGACATGCGCGGCGGTAGGGACCCGTCCCCACGGAACACGGGCTGTCCGGGAAGAGGGGAAAGAGGCGAGCGAGCTGGCTGGCGGGATTCTGCGAGTAAGGCAAGGTCGCCGGGAACGGACTGTGACGCTGTGAGCATGCCGCTGTGACGAAGCGTGCGAGTCGGCAAAGGCGACCAGTCCGGCGCGGGCGGATGAGCGGCGGAAGACGAGGACGAGTTGGCGAACGAGCGAGAGGACGGTAAGACGTGCGGCGTGATAGGCGAGGGTGCACCGTTCGCTCGGGCAAACTTGTGCTTGAAGGCGCGATCGAGCACCTCGTTCAAGCCTTGTCCTTCGCGACCCGCGGCCCGCAAGTCGTCCCTCGTCTTCTCCTTCGGCAAACCCACCTTCCGCAGTTTGCCCCTCTTGCCGCTCAGCTCGCTCAAGAACACGCCCATGTCGACGCCATCGCCGATGGTTGAGTGTCGACGCTTCGCACGTTCGGGTATAGCGCGCAGTGCGGCTCGAGCGGATGTGAGAAGCGGGTGAGGCTTGTTGGCCGGCTTGGGAGGAGGCGGAGGCGGTGGCGGCGGAGGTGGCGGAGCCGATACTCGTGGTGAGTTTGCAAAGGGCGATCGAGGCGGTTTCTGTGCCGAGAGCTGATGGGGTGGACTGCGTCAGCACAATGTGAAGGTCGAGAGACCGGTAGGAGAGATGCACCTGTCCTCGCAATCTCTTCACCTCCTCCTCAAGCTCCTCAATGCGTCTCCTGTCACTCTTCCGTCGCTCCTTCTCCTTCTCCTGACCCCAAGCCCTTCCTACCACTTCACCCACCTCACCAAGCAAGATCGTTCCGACCTGCTCAGTCTCCTTCCGCCGCGGGGCCTTCGGGTTGGCCGACGCCGAGGCAAGGTTGGGAAGCGACGAGGAAGAAGCGGTCGTCGCGCCGAACGTCGCAGGCTGAGTGCGAGAGTTCTGGAGGATAACGGCAGAGGGTAGATTGGCCGTTGTCGCTGTGCGCCGGTGCAAGCCGCGTCCAGCGAGAGCTGAGGTGGTCGAAGCAGCCGAGATCGGACCCTGCGTAGTGCTTCGACTCGCCTGCTCTGCGCTCCTGCGAGTCCGTGCAGCGACGAAAGAAGCGGCAATTCCCTGGTCCGTCGTCGCAGCGTAAAGTAACGTGTCCTCGTATGACGCGTCAGCGTAAGGTCGCAAAGCCTGACGAGACGCAGAAGGTGAGGTGGAGGAGTTGCGGAAGGAGACGGGCGAGGAAGATGCGTTGGAGTCGGATCCTGGCGGGAGCGGGTTCGCTTGTGAGATGGGCGGCGTGAGTGGTGGGACTGTGTTGCGGACGTCAGCACGAATTGCCACGACAGGTTATTCGCGCGCCTCACCACCATCGAACAAGACCTCGTCGCGGAACTCGACGCGCCTTCTCTTCCCGCCGCGCCCATTCTCCCGATCTTTCCGTTCTTCCACAGCCTCTGTCTCCCTCTCACGCTTCTCTCCCGTCTGAGCAGCCACATCGACCCTGCCCGCTGGTGCACCGCCCCCAGACAAACCCCTCGTGAAGCCCACGACTTGCGACCCCGCAGCCGCTTTCAAGCCCCTCCAGAGGTGTGAAAGACTGCTGGAGAGGAAGCTGGACGAGGGTGGGGCGGCTGAATGCGGCGGAGAGGGCGTGACGGACTGGAAAGAGGAGGTGGAAGTTGAGCGAGGGAGAGAGGCGGAGGAATTGGTTGGAGCAGGCTGGCGGGTCATAGTTGGGGCATAAGAGCGTGATTTAAGCGTGTCAAGGCAGCTGCAGGCCCAGTTCTGGGTGAGTGTGGGTGGACGAGGACGGGATCGCCTCTTCGACAGAGCGATGAGAAGAGGGACGACGTACAAATCGCTTCGTAGGGCTAGCTGAGCGCGTCGGACTCGTCAGAACATGGCTGCTAACACCGTTTGTCTGTGTGGTGCGAAGCGGGGGCAACGCCTTGTCAGCCGTCCAGCTCCGTGGCACCTCCTCCGAGTCGTCGAAGTCGTCGAACAAGTCTGCAAGCTAAATAGTGTCTACGAATACAAGAACGACATGATTCCAGTATTCCTACATGCGAGTCTAAGTCTGCGCGATGCCCTTCACGTTTATTACACCCTGTATACTATCCTGCTGGCCTCCTCACCAAGTGACGACCTCCTCCTCTTCCCACCGTTCTTGGTCTTTGCTGCGTCGCTTCTGATCGGTCAAGAAGGTCCGGTGCAGGAGGGTGAGGAGGATCGGGTGGAGTGAGGGCTGGATGAGGGCGGAGAGGATGAGTTGGGTTCTGCAGAGGCAGTTAGTCGAGCTGGACAATGGAGCGCGAGACGGATGACGCACGGTTTGCCCGATCGTTCGAGCACAGAGACGACGGTCTCCTTGGTCTTGTCGTCGACGAGCTATCGAAGCGAAGTCAGCGGGAGTTCCTCCCGAAGCGGAGTGAATTGGAGCGCACGGTGTAGCACTCCTCCGAGTCCTTCCCCTTCTGCCACTTGTACTTGCCACCTCCCACGCCCTTCCACGTCGCCTCGCCGCTGCCGAATACAGGCTCCCTGTAAAACTTGCGCCACTTGATGTTCTTCCCAAGCGGGAGGAAGAGCGTCTCTTCCGTCACCAGTCCAACCTTGGCCAACTGGTCCGACCCGCGTTCGCGTGCGCTCGCACTCGGTACTTCGAGCAACAACCACTCGAGCCCTCCGCCTCCGCCGTTGTGCGCGTCAAACCCATCGAAGAAGTCCGCCCAACCAGCTGCAGCACCGGCCTCGTCCTCCGCCTTCTGCGAACCCTTCTCGCCTTCTCGTCGCAGGATCCCGTCCCGTCCGCGATGGTACTCCCTCGCGACGTAGTTGACGCGTCGCAATTGAGCGTCGACGAAAACCGATTCGAACTTTGCGCGTCCGGGGAGGGGCGAGGATTGCCAGAGAAGGTAGAGAGAGGGAGAGACGACGTGTGACTGGGAAGGATGGATGGACCAGTCGGACGGGTTGAAGGGAGGCGCGAGAGGAGGAGGAGGAGCGCCGCCGTGTTGGCGGTGGTTTGGCGAGCGGGACTGCGATTGCGAGCGCGGCGAATTGAGCGAGGTGTTCGATCCGTTGGGGTGGCCTGGGAAGGAGGCGGTAGTCGAGTGCGAGCCGGTCGAGAGCGAGGGCGACGGGAGAGGGGAAGCATGCGCGCTGCCGGCCATCGCCGTTGAAGGAGGCGGTAGCGACCCTGGAACACCCATACGCGACGTTGTACGGGGCTTCCAGGTCGTGTTGGGTCGCAGAAGGTCGGGGTCGGATGGGTCGCGAGGAGGAGGGCGTTGGGAAGGTGCGGCAGGGTTGAAGAGCGGTCCGGCGGGAACAGGCGGGTGAGGGTGGCCATGAGGAGGTCCACGCTTCGACAGCTTCGTCGGCGAAGATTGTCGAGGGTGCTGGTGTCCTGCATCGACGGCACGCCTGTCTGTCTGGACGTGCAGAGGTGCGGCGCGCGTGGCCTGGGGGGGAGGCGGTCTCGCGTGAGGATGCGCCTGGCGAGGTTGCATGTGCTGGTTGACGAAAGACGAAGGTCCGCCGCCGTTCATCATCGGTGGCAGCGAAGGTGCGCCGGGGGCGACGACGGGAACTCCGCCAGCTCCGTTCATGTGAGCAGCCGCGTACGGTCCCCCTCCTCCCCCTCCAGTCCGTGCGTCGTGATACTGTCCTCCTCCAGGATGCGAATGAGGAGGCTGGCGACTCGCAAACACCTGATACCCGTTGGGCGGCAATGGGGGAGCACTTGTCGAGAGCGCTCCCCATGTGTTGTGCGCAGGGTACTGGTGTGCGCGGTCGGCGTGCGGGTGGGCAGGGTACGCGCCAGCGTCTGCGTAATGCATCGGAGCAGGCGGCATCATGCACGAGCACGAGCACGAGCGAGAGCAGCGGAGGGAGAACAACAGCGGGTCGAGTGAATGGATGCAGCACAAGAACGCGATCGAGGGTGCGCGCGTTTGCCTCCCGGCGTCCTTTTTTGCCCGGCCTGTCTCATCGCAGCTCGCGTGGCAGAAACAGAATCGCGCACTCCGTTGCAAAGCGGACTGGCTGCGAGGAGGCGACGAGAAAGGCGAGAGGGCAGTGGCCAGGCGCGAGGACGGGAAACGGGAAAGCGGTGAAGACGAGATGCAACTGTGGGAAGGGCGCGAGGGCGCTTTGTCGAAGGGAGTCGGGAGTCGCTGCGACGTAGGCAGCGAAAAGGAGACAGTAGTCGACGTCGAAGGTCGTCGCCGTCGTCGCCGTCGCCGTTGTTCGAGGCGGACCGACGCAGGAGCAAGAGCGTGGCACTAGGATGGCCGTACTGAGTGCCAGCGGAGAGCAGCCGTCCAAGACGGATTCTCAGCAGGAGACGAGGGTCGTCTCGAGTATCCTCGACAGAAGAGCGAGGCCACTGTCAGCCCGAAGCCAACGAATCAGCTTCAGCCCCTCATCACCTCCCTCCAGCAAGCCGTCCATGCGTGCCAACCCGCGCGCCAGGCGGAGCCAGCGTCGAGCGAAGCCCGGGTCGTCCAGGAGCGCCTTCAGCAGATGCAGGTCCTAGTGCGAGTCAAGTCGGGATGCCGCGCAGTCACCGAACAGAGTCGTCTGAGCACATGGTGCACGAGTACAAGCCAGCATGAGCTGTTCGAGCGAACCGGTGTGAGCGGTCGAAGCGAGAGAGACGTTCGTCCGCGAACCGCTCGCACGACCTCGCTCGTTTAAGCTGATACGCTAGCTTGGGAGCTCCAGAGCTGGTTCAGACTTCGACTCAGCCAGCTGGACTCCGCCCGCTCTCTTCCACTCCACCGACACCGACCACGCGCCTCGACGCTCTGCGGCTCCATCTCACACCTTGTACACGACTCGAGCCGGAAGGACGAGGCTCGCAGTGTGTTGCGACTAAGCCCGTGTAGCCAAGAGACCAGCGTTGCGGGCAGCCAGCGGCGCGACCAAGCCAGGTCGAGGTGGTGCCCAGGATGAATGTGCGTTCGTCTGCCATCGTGGAGTGGGCAACAGTCGTGCTAAATGAGGCTTGCGTGCACTCTCCAGTTCGACTCGGACGACGAGGACCTCTCGGTCTTCACGCCAGGGCACGAACCCGAACCCTCCTCCTCCTCTCGCCTCGCCTCGCGCTACGCCCCGACCTCCTCCGCGAACCCCTTCTCCAACACACACGGGACATATGACCCTGCGCTTGGCGGGCAGAGCCAGAACCCGGCGAGTTATGGAGGGGGAAAGGCGGCGAATCAGTTCGGAACGGCGGTTGACAGTGGACGGGGAGCGGTTGGAAGGTATGATGCGGCTGAGGACGAGTATAACCCGTACTAGTGAGTGCGAGGAGCGGTACGAATTGACGAGGAAACCGCTGACGGGGTCTCATTCCGCAGCGACAACGAAGAAGACCTCGCGACAACGTCTTTCGGCGTCTCGCAAACCGACCTCTCGCGACCCGACTATTCCCGCGCTGACCGCTCCTACTCCGGCTCCGCTCCTCTCACTGCACACGCGCAACAACCCGCCGGCTTCGGCCGAGGCCAGCTGGGCGAGCGCTCGGCGCCCAAGAACATGCTTGACGACGACGACGAGCTCGTGCAGGCGAAGGCGCGGATTGCGGCGAGGCAGGCTAAGAGTCAACGAGCGCTTGAGGCGCGGGGAACGCTTGAGGGACTGTGGAAGGATGTCAAGCGGATTGCGAAAGGCGGGCCAAGGGTGTACCAGGGAGAGAGGGTCGTACATCTCAATAATGAGACGATGAACAAGGCGGAGAAGTGGCCTGGGAATAGCGTCTCGACGAGCAAGTACAACATCGTCAGCTTCTTGCCCAAGTTCCTCGCAGGCGCGTTCGACTTCCCTCATCTGCCTTTTCGCGCTTGACTCGCGATGCCTTGGGGCTAATGTATCCCGTCGACGTGCAGAGCAATTCTCGAAATACGCCAACATCTTCTTCCTTTTCACCGCCTGCATCCAGCAGATCCCGAACGTCTCGCCAACGAACCGGTACACGACCATCCTCCCGCTCGGCATCGTTCTCATCGTCGCGGCGCTCAAGGAGATCAAAGAGGACATCGTGAGTCACCTTGCGCTCGCTCGCGCCTCACGACTGAATCAAGTCGCTGCGCGCAGAAACGGCATCAATCCGACGCCGACCTCAACTCGCGAAAAGCCTCAGTCTTGCAAGGCTCGACATTCGTCGACAAGCCCTGGCGAAGCATCAAGGTTGGCGACATCGTCCGTCTCGAAGCGAACGATGCGTTCCCGGCCGACCTTGTCTTGCTCAGTTCGTCCGAACCTGAGGGCCTGTGTTACATCGAGACGAGCAACCTCGACGGGTGCGTCGGGCGTCGATCAATTCTCACCGCCGACTGCTGCATGACCAGACGCTGATCTGGATATTGCCGTGCCTGCTTACAGCGAAACGAACCTGAAGATTAAGCAAGCGCATCCTTCGACCGCCTCCCTCCACTCTCCGCACGCCCTCGCCCGACTCGCCGGCCACCTCCGCTCCGAGCAGCCCAACAACTCGCTCTACACCTTCGAAGCGACGCTCTCGATGGGCCAGCCAGGTCACGCAGCCACGTCTTCCGAGACGCCGCTTGGACCGGATCAGTTATTGCTACGTGGCGCGCAGTTGAGGAACACGAGTTGGCTGTACGGGCTGGTCGTCTTTACCGGACACGAGACGAAGCTGATGCGGAACGCAACGTGAGTTTTCCACTTCAGCCTTCCCGATCGCAGACTTACGTCGCCCCCGCTACAGCGCCGCACCGATCAAGCGAACGGCGATGGAGCGCATGGTCAATGTCCAAATCCTCTTCCTCCTCGCCATCCTCCTCGTCCTCTCCCTCGCCTGCGCAATCGGCTCGACCATCCGCACGCACGTGTACGGCGACGACATGTGGTATCTCTTGCTCGACGACGGAGGGGAGAGCAGTCCAGTCTCGGCAAGCAAGTTCGTCAAGGACGTGTTGACGTTCATCCTTACGCTCAACAACTTGATCCCGATCTCGTACGTATCGCATTTCCCTCACGTCGCGTTTGTGGCGAGGTTGCGTCGCTCTGCACGACTGAGCGGATCGCTACCTGCGCACAGGCTCATCGTGACCATGGAAGTCGTCAAGTTCCAGCAGGCCGCGTTCATCAATAACGACCTTGGTGCGTGTATCCACTCAGGCATCGCAGCTACCCTACTAACGCCTCCTGCATTTTGCAGACATGTACTACGCGCCTACCGACACGCCCGCTTTGTGCCGCACCTCATCGCTTGTCGAAGAGCTTGGCCAAATCGAGTACATCTTCAGCGACAAGACCGGCACGCTCACCTGCAATCAGATGGAGTTCCGACAATGCTCTATCGGCGGCATCCCCTACGCCGACATCGTCGAGGAGTCGAAGCGCGGCGAGGTCTTCTCGTTCGACCACCTGCGCGACAACCTCGCGAACGGCCACGAGACGTCCACGGTCATCGAGGAGTTCTTAACACTGCTGTCGACCTGCCATACGGTCATTCCCGAGCGCAAGGACGAGAAGATTACGTACCAGGCGAGCAGTCCGGACGAGGCGGCTTTGGTGCAGGGCGCAGATGTCCTCGGCTACACGTTTACGGTGCGCGCGCTATCCTTCTTCAACTCAACTCAACACGAGCCCAAAGCTGACGTCATCGCGTCTCGACAGACCCGAAAGCCTCAGTCGGTCTTCGTCAACATCGCCTCTCGCGGCTCGCGCGAGTTCGAGATCCTCAATATCCTGGAGTTTAACTCGACGCGGAAGCGCATGTCTGCGATCGTCCGTACGCCCGAAGGCAAGATCAAATTGTACTGCAAGGGCGCCGACACCGTTATCTACGAGCGGCTCGCGAGCGAGGGTCAGGTGTATAGCGAGGTGACAAGCAACCATCTCGAGGTGCGTGCGAATAACCTCATGCCTGTCGGGGAGCTTTGACTAGATGAACGTTGACATGCGAGGCTTGCGCAGGAGTACGCCACGGAAGGCTTGCGGACGCTTTGCATCGCCATGCGCGGCATTCCCGAAGACGAGTACAAGAAGTGGGCAGTCATCCACCAGAAGGCCGCCGCAACCATCTCTGGCCGCACCGAAGCGCTCGACAAGGCGGCCGAGATTATCGAGCGCGACTTGTTCCTCCTCGGCGCGACCGCGATCGAGGACAAGCTGCAGGAGGGCGTGCCCGACACAATCTACACGCTCCAGCAGGCGGGCATCAAGGTGTGGGTGCTGACGGGCGACAGGCAGGAGACGGCCATCAATATTGGCCTGTCTTGCCGCCTGATCTCGGAGTCGATGAGTCTGGTGCGTACCGTTGCCCAGTGCATTGCACGTCTTTCCCCGCTCACCCAATTCTTGCAGGTCATCGTCAACGAGGAGAACGCGCTCGATACGAAGGACTTCCTCGTCAAGCGGCTCGAGGCGGTCAAGAACTCGCGAAGCGCGGGCGACTTTGAGGAACTCGCTCTCGTCATCGGTGCGTTGCTTGTGCGGATTCCAGACGAGCGGCGCTGACAGTACCCGTGCAGACGGTAAGAGTCTCTCCTTCGCCCTCGAGAAGGAGCTTTCGAAGACCTTCCTCGAACTCGCCGTGATGTGCAAGGCCGTCGTCTGTTGTCGCGTCTCGCCTCTTCAGAAGGCTCTCGTCGTCAAGCTTGTCAAGAAGAACCTCAAGGCGATCCTGCTCGCCATCGGAGACGGCGCGAACGATGTGTCGATGATCCAGGCTGCGCACGTCGGCGTCGGCATCTCGGGTCACGAAGGTCTGCAGGCCGCGCGGTCGGCGGACGTGGCTATCAGCCAGTTCCGATACCTGAAGAAGTTGCTCCTCGTTCACGGCACCTGGAGTTACGTGCGGCTGAGCAAGCTGATCTTGTACTCGTGAGTCGCGCTGCATCCGCTTCGTCGCTCATAAGCTGATCTGCATGCCTTCGTAGCTTCTACAAGAACATCGCGCTGTACATGACTGGCTTTTGGGTGCGTGGAGTCGCCAACAGTCTCGCCCAGCTCTCGCTCACCCTTCCTCTCCGCAGTTCGCCTTCCAAAACTCGTTCTCCGGCCAGGTCCTTGAGGAGGGCTGGACTCTCACCTTTTACAACGTCGTCTTCACCGTCCTCCCGCCTATCGTTCTCGGTGTCTTCGACCAGTTCGTCGGCGCACGGATGCTTGACCGCTACCCTGAGCTGTACAAGCTCGGTCAGAACAACAAATTTGTGAGTTGGCAAACCGTTGAGCGTTCAGGAGTCATCAGACGATGCTCATCATTCCTGCCTCCCCTCGCAGTTCTCGGTCCGCATCTTCTGGCAGTGGATCATCAACGCGCTCCTCCATTCCTTCGTGAGCAGCCAGAATTTTGCCCATGCCCATGGCTTCGCGCTAACTCGGATGCCTCGCAGGTCATATACGTCTGCACGGTCGCCATATTCAACGAGGGCCTCATCCTCGTGCAAGGCTGGATCAGCGGGCAGTGGGTCTGGGGAACGACGCTCTACCTCACCGCGCTCGTCACCGTTCTTGGCAAGGCCGCCATCATCTCCGAGTGTGTTGCGGTCTTGTTTAATCGGAGGCGCTTTCGCTGATTTCGATGGTTGCGCAGCATCTGGACAAAGTACACCCTCCTCGCCATTCCCGGCTCGTTCGCCTTTACTATGGTCTTCCTCCCGCTGTACGCCTGGATTGCGCCCATGCTCGGCTTTTCGCTCGAGTACACCGACATCGTCAGCCGACTATGGACGTCGCTTATCTTCTGGCTCACGATCATCGGCATACCCGTCCTCCTGCTCGTGCGAGACTTTGCTTGGAAGTCGTGAGTCAATTCTCCATCTCTCCGAATGTGTCAGCAAGTACTGATGTCGCTTTGTGCAGGTACAAGCGGCTGTTCATGCCCGAGCCGTACCACATCGTCCAGGAGATTCAGAAGTACAACCTCCCCGATTACCGACCTCGCATGGAGCAGTTCCAGAAGGTGAGCGTCGCGTTCCGTGTCGAGTCGCGCCGATACTGACGCTCTTCTCGTCGACTTGCAGGCTATCAAGAAGGTCCGCGCGGTGCAGCGGTTACGACGGAATCGTGGTTTCGCTTTCTCTCAGTGGGTCGCGCTCCTTCAATATGTTCCGGCTGCGCCAAGTCTGACTCATACATCGTGATACAGAACGGAGGAGGGACAAGAGCACCTCATTCGAGCTTACGACACCTCCGTCACGCCAGGAGGAAAACGGCTCGAGACGTGAGGGAAGAGAGGTTTCAACGGGCTTTGCAGCGGGCTCTAGACTCTTCGCATGGACGCTGGCTGTCAATCGTATCTCGCAGTATTTCGCAGACCGTCCGACGTTGCATGAGAGCGAGAGTGTAAGGAGGGGAGGGGGAGCGGGTCGCTGAACGAGGAATCGCATGTCGGGGATTAGACGGTGGTGTACCGGAGGTGCACGCTCGTGATGAGGGTGTAGCCGTCCTGCTTGAGCGGGCCAGCGCCCCAGGTGGGGTCTTGCAAGACGAGACGAGTCAGTGCCGACGTGAAGAGCAGCCTCCGAGGGTGAACAGCTCACACCCGAGCTGCAGCTGGTCGCGAGAGAAGAGGAAGCGTCAATATCCGAGGGTGAACAGCTCACACCCGAGCTGCAGCTGGTCGCGAGAAAAGAAGCGTCAATAGGAAGCGTCAATACATCCGAGGGAGCCTTCTGGCCGCGATGGACGTACTTGGCGCAGGCAAGCGACGGCCCAGCCGTCAAGAGAGCGAGCAAGGTGAAAAGGGAGACGCAGCGCATCGTAAGGGCGGATGACGATGGAGAGGAAGGAGGAGGAGAAGAGGCCAGGAGGAAGCGAGAAGCTGGCGTCGACTGCTAGAGGGATCCCGAGCCCTCCGGATACGAGCCAACAGCCAGACAACTGACGAACTTTTCCCGGACAAATCGGCTGAGCTGCCAGCTTTTCAAGCGAAGAGGAGGGCAGACGGACATGGGTGCGCGCGTTCTTCGGGTCAACGAGGTACGAACGGGCTTCAGGTGACCTCTGAGGGTCTGCGCTGGGCTTGGTACACTACGCAGGACCGTCAACGATCCGCATCGAGACGGCGGCGCAGCGTTGCCGATGTCTGCGCACCTCCAACTGATGAGGAGGCTAGCCGGAGTCGCAACGAGGACAGCTGGCTCGCGGTGTGATACGAGCAGTTCTCAAGCATAATCGAGTAGCCTTCGCGCCAGCTGGAAGCGCCTCAAGCGATGACGAACGTAGAGGGGGAGGGAAGCCTGGTCGAGGAGGTCTGGCGAAATCTCGGCGTTGTCCACCGCGCTCACCGTGCTGTGCTGCTCCAGCTATGGCTGGTGACTTATCTGTACCACTCAATGAGCTGATTTCGACCAAGCTCGGCGCTCTCTCGCTGCGGGACGACGAGGAGATGGTCGACTTTGTGAGGGGGTTGGTTGAGGAGGCTTCGTTCGAGCCAGAGGTCCGTCCAGGCTGCGTGACCGACTAAGCATGTTCCTGATATCTCTCTACCGGCAGGATCGGAAGAGCGCCATCCTGGGCATGCTGGAGGCAGATGAGGAGGACGGTTCGTTGTCTTCCTCCCTTCTTTCGAGCCGGAGTGAAGTTCGCTCGCGTTTATAGAGGCTGAAGAAAGTCACAATATTCGCAGAAACAACGTCGAATGTCGTGGACGAGCTGCTGGGCGAGACAACGGCGTACCAGGACGCCATTGCGGCAAGACGACGAGAAGAGGAGGAGGCGAAAGCTCCAACGAAGGGTGTGCTCCTTGTGCTGGACTTTCTCGGCGATTTACTGACGCCAATGCGACTTTGCAGCGGAGGAGAAGGCGAAGAAGCCGTTGACGCCCGAGGAGGAAGCGAAACGGAAGGCTGAGCTGCTGAAGGTAAACCTGCCGTCGCCAAGTCTCCTTTCCGTGATGCCGTGAGACTGACGAGCATCTCACAGGTCTATGGGTATATGGAGGAAGAGACCGAGGCAGAGCGGTTGGAGCGGGAGGAGGCTGAGCGACAGATGCAGTCGGACAAGGCGTACAGAGACCCGTCGCAGATGAGCCGCAAGCAGCGGAAGAAGGCGCTTGAGGGTGTCGGTGCGTCATGCGCTTGCTGTTCACGCCTAGGGCGGCGTCTGACGAGACTGGCCGACAGACTTGCTTGCGCTTCCCAATTTAAACAAGCATCACGTGCAAGAGCAGGAGCGGCAACGACGAGAGGCTTCCTCCAGTACGTTGCGAGCTGCTGCTTCTTCATCTCACCACTCACAGTGACTCATCGCAGAGGCAGCGCAAGCGAAGAAGGCGAAGGACGATGCGGACCGGCGAAAGCAGAAGTGCGTTGAGCTCGACCCGCTGGTTCTATACCAACCAATGACCTATCGTCCATACAGAGAGGATGCAGCAAAGAAGCTGGAGGAGAAGCGGAAGCGGGCGCAGAAGGTAGAGCGGAAAGGCTGAAACGCGCAAACACGCTCGTGTCTCCGCCGCGGGCTGTCTGAGGAGTGGAGCAACCCATCGAGAGTGAAGATAACAACAAGTAGCTCTAGGCAAACTCGTACACATTATGTTAGAGCGAGGCCGAACCAGCAACTGCGGGAAAGGATTCGACTAAGTGGCGATGGCCTCCTCTTCATTTTCCTCCTCCCGCTTCTCCTCGATGCCGACGGCGCAGACGAGGTACACAGGTCGATGATCCGACGTCGCGCCCATCTTGGCCATGTCAAGCACCGAGTTGTACTCAAGCACCTCGATCTCGCCTGGCCTTGGTCCGACAAGCTCCCTTTTCTTCTGTACGACCTCGGCACCCGATCCGCTTGTCGCATCCGCGCTCTTCGCCGTCGCAGACAGGAAAGGCAGAGGGAACGAGTTGAGAAAGGTTTTGAAGCGGGCATTGAGCGCCGTTCCGCTGGCCGACAGACTCGTCCCGCTACTCCGCAAGTTATTGAGCGAGTTGCCGATCGACCGCTCGCGGTCGTGCAGCTTGTTGAGTGCGGCCGAGAAGGTGCGAGAACGAGGGAAGCCGGCGCCGTCTGCTGACGAGGGCGTGCTTGTCGGGTCGATGGACGCGCCCGTGATTGTTTCTGAAGCCGACTGCACAATGGGCGGACGCATGTCGGAGGCTGGAGTGAGAGGGCCCGCAGAACTGGTGGTCCGCGAGTTCTCGGGCGAAGAAGACGATGGCGAGCCAGAGATTGTGAACTTCTTCCGTGGCGTACGTCGAGGGTGGAAGAAGGACGGCTGCGAAGCGTTAGGGCTGGTCGGCGTAGTCGGGGTGGACGAGATCTCGGGCGACTGGAAGTGCGAAGAGGCGGTTGAAGCCAGCGCGGAAGGGGAATTGTGCAAGCTGGCGAGCGCCTGGAACGACTTGACGCGCTTCCAAAGCGACGTAGACGGCTGCGTTTCAGCCGAGTTGTCTGTCTCGGTCGAGCCGGCGTTCGAGTCTACTCGTCCGAGATGCAGGCCTCCGAGACTCCTTGTCCGTCCGGACTGAAGGTCGTCGCGGCGGGATGAGGGGTGGTCAGGAGCGGCGAATGAAACGAGCGAGTCGCTAGAGAGGCTGCGCGGAGTCGACTTCGCGAGACTGCGGTCGAAGCGCAGGTGCCGAATACCGTCTGCTGAAGTTGGTCGTCGAGCGGTGGGCGCGGACAACGCAGGTTCGACTGGAGTAAGCGAGGGTGCAGGAAGAGGGATGGGTGGAGGAGGCTCGGACACCACCGGGGGTTTTTCGGGCGGAGGATCGATGCTGCTGTAGAAGAGGATACGGTCTTTCGGAAGCTGAAAGTCAGCAAGTCCCGATAAAGAAGGCTCAAGATCCTGGCGCACCTGTCCAGCTCTGCACCCGCTGCTTCTTGGACGTATCGAACGTCGCCTCGACGATCGACTTCTCGCAGTCCTGCTCGGCCGCCTCGTCGTCGTCTTCGTCGTCCACCGGTGACCGCGCCTCATCTTCGCTGTTTGGATTCGAGGAATGAAGCGTCCCAGCCGTCGGTACCGCGAGTGCCGATTGGCTGTTCTGCAAGATCGGACGGGGCGGAATGAACAGCCCGCCGAGCCCGGGTCTCGCTGTCGCGCTCGAGACTGTCCTCTCTCGCCCCTTGACCGTCCCTTCGCGCTCGTCCTTCTGCCGCTTTGCGTACTCCATCGCGGCGGCCGTCGAGTTGCTCTTGACGAGCGTGAGGAAGCGGACCTGCGCCTTTCGCACCGCGTCCATCGAGGTCTCGCGACCTTTCACCGGAGGAGTGGGGAGGCCGAGTTGCGAAAGGTCCGTCTTGGAAAGGTCGTTGCGGGTGACTAGAGAGAGGTCGACGGCGGAAGCGGCTGCCGTATCGACAGTCGAGACAGTTTCGACGGACGAGGTGACCGAAAGCGAGTCGTCGTTCGTCCGCAGCGCCGCGGGCATGACTTCCGGGTCGGTAACGGCACCGGCATTTGCGACAGGCGGGTCGAGGTGCGGCGGAAGCGAATTCGACTTCGTCTGCTCGCTCGCCGCGAGCTTCTTCGCGACCGACTTGCCACTTCGCAACAGCATCGAGCGCTTCTTGGCAACTTTCTTCGGCAGGTCGAACTTGTACGTCGGGCCGAACTTGATCGGCGCTTCGTGGAAGCCGCGGAACACTGAGTCCGGCTCATCCATGACGGAACGAAGCTGGTCGAAGCGGAGGGCGGTCTCGTAGTCCTTGCCGCGCACGAGCCAGTCGGCGTGTAGTCGCGAGATGTTGAGGCGGAAGCTGCGGAAGTCCGCCATCAGTGCCCTGGTAAGGCGGCCGACAGAGGGTGACGCACTTGAGGTCGCCCATGAAGAACGTCTGGTCGAACCTGTCGACGAGTCGTTTCGGCTTCGGACCCATCCGCCCCTCATCGCACCAGAAGTCGTCCATCTGACCGCCTAGCTCCTCGAGGATCTTCTGCGCGTTGGTTTTTCGGATCTCGAAGCCGGAAGCGTGCGCGGCGAGGTGGGCCGAGACGAAGAGGAGGCGGGTCGAGGCGAAGTTGAGGGAGATGCCAACGCCTGTCAACAGTCTCCGTCAGCATACGCAGAGTGAGCAAAGGAGAAGCGGACGCACCGCCTTTGTTCCCGACCCTCCCGCCTATCAGCCCAGCCGTGACCTTCCCCGTACTGACGCCCTCGACAAGATCCTCGCAGCACCGCGCCACGAAGACCGCACAGTAGATGCCCATCAGCCGTTCTTTCTCGACCAGAACGTAAGGACCGCGCGGTTTCCGGTTCGACGAGTTGGACGATCGCGAGGGAGCGAGATGGGAGGAAGTGAGGGACGCGGTATCGGCGGCCGTCGAGCGCGATGGGTCATCGGTGTCGGTCGAAGGAGCGGAGTTGTCGGTCGTCGGCCGGGAAGTTGGGTCGAGCACTTCTTCCACCTTGTCATCCTGGCCAACTTTGCTTCGTGTTGGAGAGACCGCCTCGGCTTCATCCGAAGACGAGGGCTCCGAGTCCGAGTCGTGCGAGCAACCGCCACAGAGGTATTTCTCCAGCATACTTGTCCAGCCTTTCCCGTCGAGGGTCCGTACTCGACCCGCCAAGACGCCTGACGCAGTCGGACCTGTGAACGTGGTCAAGTCAACTGGAGTGGAGCGCAGACATGCGGGAAGTCCAACACACACTCCTGACCGCAGACGACGACGATATGGCACGGATGACCCTTCGTCAACGGGAACTTTGGCACCTTCCCGTCCTCCTGCTCGGTCCCCACCGCTCCGCCCGCACCTTTCCCACTCGAATGCGACCCAACCTTGGAGCTCGCACTACTCTGCCTCCTCCTCTTCCTCGACTGTCTCGCCTGGTCCCACTCCTGTCCCCACTCGACCCCCTCGAGCGAGCCCAAGAAATCGCTCAAGTCGCCGTCTGGCTCGGGAAGGGACGAGGCCATGTTGAATGTGCAGATACGGATCTTGAGTGCGGAGCGTTGGACGGAGGTATCGGTTCGAGCGAGCGGCCGGGGTAGGGAGGACGTTCGTGTACGGGAGCGAGGGCGGGAGGACGGTGCGGACGAGGCGGGAGTTGCGAAGGCGGGTGAAACGCGAGAGTCTCTGCGTTGGTGCGTGTGTGAGGGAGACGAGGGCGAGGAAGAGTGGCCGGGGTGAACGAGCGAATGCAGTCGGCGGAGGAGGCGACGCGGAGCGTGTTCGTGATGCTTGAAGTGGTGGTGCGGTTTCGGGACGGGAGAAGGTGCGCGTGAAGAGTCTTAGGGAAAGAATCAGCTCTGCAGACGCGTACACCACCTCGCCAGGAGAGCAGGTACGCACATTCTGACGGCGCCAAACTCGCCCGCTTCTCCACCGTCAATCCCGCGACTTCTCCCTTCGGCGTATCACCCTCGACTTCCCGCACATGGTTGCTGGACGACGGGGATAGCGGTGCGGGAGAAGCGACGGACGGGCCTGGCTGCCGGTACGCAAAGTCGGTGACGATAGGCGGTGGGAGGCGGGGCTTCGTTTCGGCTGGTGCTGGAGTTGACTGTGCGGTAGCTGGGGTCGTCAACGGAGAAGTCTTGCCGGAAGGTGCCACGGTGGACTCGTTCGTCGAAGGGGTCCCTCCGGACGAAGCCATGTCGTCCTGGCGTCTCTCGCCGCTGAACGTGATCCCAGGAGCCCCGTCCCGGTCCAGCCGTCTTGCGTGGCAATCCCTGCGACGCATTCGCGCCGTTTCGCGAGTTGACACTCCCGCTGTGGAGTTGGCTGATGAGGTCGTCGCAGAGGAGATCGCTCGTCTCGCGTTCGCTTTGAGCGGGCGGGGCTGGCGTCGCAGGGAGCAGCGGCGTCGGTCGCACGCAGCTCTGGCGTTCAGACGCAGCTCAAGCGAGAGCAAGGGTGTGAGGGTGCGTGCATGCCGCCGACCCTCAGCTTCCCCCTCACCCGCCCCCGTCCGCTAGTTTCCCCCTGTCAATGTCTCATCGTCCAAGTCGCACGCGTAGCACCGCCCCAGACGCGCGCGCCCCCGTTTGCGTTTGCGGGAGGAGCTGCTGTCCCTCGTCTCGTCGCTGTCATGTCCCGCTCTGCTTCTCGGCCAGACACGGAGGCGTACCAGCTCCTCGAGGCCAAGGCGCCACACGTCGGGATCAGCGTGGCAGCGAGCGACGACGAGCAGGAGGACGACGACGACGCGACGGTCTTTGGGAGCGACGACGACAGCGACGACTGGCTGGACGGGTTGGACACGCACAAGGGGAGGCTACGAAGGCTGGGGGACCAGGCGAGACGACCGCTTGTCGTGCGGGTCGCTGTCGCCGTCGCCGTCGCCGTCGCCGTCCTCTTCCTCGTCGCCGTCCTCGCAACCGCCACCGCACACCCTCGATCTCGCCCCGTCGCCCCGTCGCCGTCACGGTGGCCTGTGTCGTTCGGAAAACCGCCACGAGTCCAGCGCGACCCGACAGTCTCGCTCGCTGCCTACCTCGACTCGCAGTTCGGCCGGGACACGGGCAAGGAGGGAGAGACGGTGGTCATGTGGACGATGGCGACAGGCTCCTACGTCCCTCAGGCTCGGAACTGGGACCTGAAGCGCGCAGAACTCGGGATGGACGACGCGGTCGTGGTTCTCTGCCTCGACGCGGACTGTCTGGACGAGTGCGAGCAGGGCGGGTTGAGGGCGTACGGAGGATACTTGCGCGAGTACATCGACTTGCCACCCGAGACGAGCGGGAGGATGCGGGAGAAGCGAGGTGCGGAGCGAGGGCACTTCATGGCGTTTCTCAAGTTCAAGGCGATGCTCGAGATGGCGCAGAGCGGCTTTCCCTCGCTGTTCTTCGAGGTGCGTGCGCGCGGCAATTTTGTACCGCTCTTTCATCGTCGGCCCTCGTCCGTTTGACGAGACTTGAGGGCTCGCACAGGGCGACACCTTCCTCACGACCAACCCTTTCCCTCACATGCTCCCGCTCGTGTCCCCAACCTGGGACCTCCAATTCACCGAAGAGTGCGCCCTCGTTTCGCTGCTTTCGTCGACCTTCGTTGACCAGGAACGTCGCCCCCCAGTGTCGGCTACATCGTCAATTTCGGCTGGATCTTTGCCCGACCGAGCGAGGGGACTGTCAAGCTCTTCCAGGCCGCTTTCGACGCCTACGTCGCTCACAACGAGTGGGATGTGCGTCCCTTTCCCCCCTTCCCCACGATGGGTCTCGCGAAACTTACAACAAGGGTGACCCTGCGTGTACACAGCAACTCCTCCTTTCGAACACGATCATCAAGGAGGGGGGCAAAGAATGGCGTGGCGACAAAGGCGACGAGCATTGGTGGATTGTCGAGCCGTTGGGTACGAGGATTCACATGTTGCCGCTGGACAAGGTGCGTCAAGAAGGGCCCGTCCTTCTCCCCCCACGAAAGAAAAATAAGTAGGCAGTCGTCGTCGATTGTTTCGTCTTCTGCGCTCTCTCTCGCCCATCTCATCCGCGTTTTCCGGTTCCGGTACCGGTACACCCCCGCTGACCTTGGGGGCTCGCGTTCCGCTGTCCCGCCAGTTCCAAGCAACGCACCCGGTCATGCTCGAGTGGTAGTACGTCCTGCCTTCCGAACGAGGGACCACTGACCACTGACAACTCGGGGGTGGTGGAAACCGCAGCGAACCCGACCCGAATGCGCCTGAACCGGTGATGAACCACTTGACGGCGTTCTTCTTCGGTTGAGTCTCGTTCGCCTCTCGTTTCTCGTTCTCGTTCTACAGGGGCGCGAGGGATTGGCCCCGAGTATGCAAGACGCTCGCAAGCTGACTCTCGGTGCAACTCCTGGACCCCAGCGAATCGACAATTCTATCCGAGTGCGCTTTCTCTTTTCGCTTCCCGGGCTCAACAACTGTGCGAAAGCCCTCACGCCCAGCTGACGCTGACGAGAATTCGCGGGCGTCGTCGTCGATTGGCGATTGGGGGGAGCAGAGGAGCGCGGCTGGGCGACCAACATCGACTCGTTCTACACCCGTCGACGACCGGTCCTCTCGCTCTCGCCCGTCTCGGGCCGAATCGGATCCATCACGAGGTACGCTCGACTGGCGCACGTCCTCGCGCGCAAGACGGGGATGGCGCTGCAGGTGCCCGAGAATGTCACGGTTGAGTGGGAGAACGCGGAGGCGGGCGAAGAGGGCTCGTGGACGAGGGAGTGGACGAGGGTCGTCAGTGTCGAAGCGGCGATGGTGCGTCCGCGGTCCCCCCCCCCCCCCCCGTCTCTGATTTCGTTCCCGGGTGCGTGGGGCTGAACGCCCCGTCTTCGCTTCAGGAGCTCGACCTCGATCTTCTCGAAGCCGGCTTCTTCGAACACGCAGCACGGTACCTGCCTCGCACCACGCTCTCTTCTTGGCAGTCGCACACCCGCACGCTCTCGTTCGCCGACTTTGACTCGCCGACTGCACTCGTCGAGCGTCTGCTCGAGCTGAAGGACTCCTCGGAGGACGACGAGGAGGACGACGACGGCGAGCGGGGGGGACGGATAGTCCGGCTGGACGGGTGGGAGGCGAGCGACGCGGAAGAATGGGACCTGGATGAGATCGAGGGCGTCGAGGACGAGTTGAAGAAGGTGGCCGCCTGCGAAGGGTACCACATGGACCACCTCGTGCGTCGCGCGCACTCCCTTCCTGGGTTCCACAGGGCAGCAGCCTGCGGGGATCTTTCCCGCGCTTCTCGACCTGGCGGGGGGGCATCTGCTGCTGCTGCTGCTGCTGCTGCTTTCCTGTGGGTTTCTGCTGACGCATTCGCATCCGCGGTCGGGTGTGCAGCCGTTCCCCTGGTGCAAGCCGCTGCCGCTCGACTACGCATAGAACGCCGTTGGCCCTGTTGGCCTGTTGTGTTGTCCTGTTGGCGTGTTCGCTGTTGTCGCGCCCTGTAGCATGCATAGCGGGTCGCTGCAATTGGCCGTCGGACTGGGGCCCTTCCCGCGGTGGCAATCGAGGCGGGGTTCCGCGGGCGCACGGTGCCTTGGCGCTGGAAGCCTCGGCCCGGCGACTTCGGGCCCCGTCCGCGCCGCACTCTGCACTGCGCCCGCGTCGAGCCCAGACTCGCGCGCGGTCGCACTCTGCCGCACTCGCACACCGCGTCGACTCGACACTCGACGACACTCGACACAGCCGACTACGACCACGACTACGACCACGACCACGCCCACGCCGACCCCGCGCACCCGTCCTCGTCCTCGTCCTCGTCCTCGTTGTCTGGCGGCTCGTGGCGTTCCCGCGCGAGGACGAGCGACGGCCAGGCGAACATGGCCACCCTGTCCTTCGACAACCCCGACAACTCCACCGTCCCAGACATGCTCGCCCTCCTCGACTCCAGGTTCTACCCCACGCCCCCGCCCGGCTTGACCGCCAGGATGGGCGTCCTGTGGGCCTTGACTGCAGCGTGCGTCTCTGCCTCCTGATCTCCCCTGGCCCAGTGCCGCAGTGCCGCAGTGGGCGACGTCGTGACATCCGGCATCCGATCCGCAGGTACATCCTCCTGTCGCTCAATTACCTCTGGCTCCATGTCAAGCACAGCAAGGAATCGCCCAGGTGGAGGAGTCTCTGGCTCGCCCGCTTCGTCGACCGACCGAGCGGGAGGTTCCTCGTCCTGAAGTGCGTCGCGTTTCCCCCCCTCCCCCGACGTGCGCCGACCCCCGCCTTCCGACCGTGCAAACAGTCCGCGACCAACATGGATTGCCGTCGTCGTCTCGTACGGCGTCTACGAGCTGTTCGCGACGGGCATGTTCTGGCGAGTGTACTACCTCGGCCGGCATCAGGACGGCTGGGCCGGCGTTCGATCCTACAACGGACTCGCCTTGTTCATCGTGAGTTCGAGCGACCGACCGGGCCTTTGTGACTTGCGGGCCATCTGACTTTGTTTCGCTTTTTTTTTTTTTTTTTCTTCCCGCAGGGCGGCTGGTGCATCTCCTGGAGCGGGCTGCAGGTAAATCAGGCTTGGGGGGGCTTTTTCCCATCATCGACTCTGTACCGATCGCGCGGCGCGACAAAGTCCGCTCACACTCGTTTCCCCATCTCACAGGCGTTCCTCCTCACGACAGAGTCGAACGACTCGCACCTCCTCCCCGCCTGGCTCGCGAACGGCCTCTTCATCGGCGGCGGAGCCTGCCTCACCCTCCTGCACATCGTGAGTCCGCACCTTCGGGCTTCAGCGGCTTCAGCAGCGCGAGAGCGAAGGCCTGATTCCCGCATTTCGCCACCCCCCCCCCCCCCTCCCACAGGCTCTCGCGGCGTATACGACCGTCCTGACGGAGCAACTTCTCAGCCACTACTACGCGCTGCACGCAGCGCTCGCCGCACTGAATCGCCGTCTCGCTGGCGCGACGCCGACCTCCATCGACCTCGACCCGATCCGGTCGCTCTTCCAGCCTTTCGAACGCGCGATCGACCACTTGCTGACGTCCGTTTTCGTTTCTCTCTCTCGCGAGCGCGCGCGCCGGGGAGTGCGATTGACATTGACCCACTTCTTCTTACAGGCCGAATTGCGTCCAGTACGCCTTGATTGCCACTCTGCCGTTCGCATGCCTGATGGTCAGCCTGCGGCCCCTGTCATTCGACTGCTTTTCTCCGTGCCAGCTCACAAAAACGCATTTTTCTTTTGTCAGGTCAACATTGGAGGACTAGCGCTCGCGAGGAAGCTTCGATCGCAGATCAAGGACAGCGTCTCTCTCCTCGCGCTCCAGGACGCGCAACACCAAGGCACGCAGCAGGCGGCCGTCTCGCAAAACCTCGCCGCCGAAGACTTTGCCTCCTCCTCGTACGACGACCCGGTCCCCGTCCGTCGCCTGCCGTCCGACTACGACACCACGCACCCGCCGGGAGTCCACAGGATGGTCTCGATCCCGATCCCGTTGACGAACGTGATCACCCGGACGACGGCCGACGGGCACGGGAACGGGAACAAGCGCAAGTTGTCCGTCGGTGTCGCTTCCGACGACTCGGGCAAGCGCAAGCCGTCGCTCACGACGAACGACGTCAAGCTCTTGGCCAGGCACGGCAACATGAAGGGTGGGACCGCCGCGAGGTCCCAGGCTCGCAAGGTTCTCGCGCTCCAGAAGGCTACTCGCGACCTGATCGCTGTGCGCTCCATTTCGTTCGCTTTCTGACGCTTGGCCCGGCGTCTGCTCACACACTCGCGCGTGCTCGACAGGTGACGGTCTGCATCATGTTCATCACGCTCTCGCTGTTCGGCTACTGCATCTGGGTCGCCTGGCTCGCCGGGACCGACAGGATCTACGAAGGGTCGTGGGGCGTCACCGAAGGATCCGTCATGATCTGCCAGTGGATCTACGCCGTCTTCGTCTGCGGCGCCGTCGGTTTCCTCAACTACAACGCCTGGATGAACGGCCGCGAGTGGCTCGCGGACGACCTGCCCACCGCCACCACCATCGGCCCCGGCGCCACAACGTTTGGCGCAGGCCCAGGCGCAGGCGCAGGCGGAGCGGGAGAACCGAGGCCAGCCATGGCCGCGACAGCCGACCAACACGTCAGCTACATCAGCCATTTCGTCAGGTCCGGAAGCGGCGAACGACCTGCTCGTCCGCCAGCGCACTACCCGCCCTACTCGCCGAGGACCCCGAGCCCATCCTCCGCCATCGGCCTCACCTCGAAAAACATGTCGCCGACGACCTCCGCATCGTCCACCCCATCCTCGACGACTCGCCGGCACATCGTCGGTGAACGCGAACGCGGACGCGAACGCGAACGCAAGCCGTCCGCGACTCGGTTCAGTCTTCCTACTCCGCACTGGCCTTTCCTCCACCACCGTCAGAACAACTCGGACTCGTTCTCGTTCTCGAACGGTCGTCGGAGAGGTGGTGGCGGTGCTGCGTACGGAGGAGGAGGAGGAGGAGGAGGAGGAGGTGGTGGTGGTGGTGGCGGCAGCGCGACTGCCTCTGCGATCATGGTCACCGTCGAGACAGACCAGGTTTGCGACAGCGACACGTGCGCGCTGTGGTACGACGACCAGGACAAGGCGGAGAGAGGCGAATCCGCTCGGTGAAGGAAAGGTCGTGGTAATCCCTTGTCCCCGTTCAGTTGACTCTCGCTTTAGTTCAGGCTGTTGTAGGAAAAGTACCCCCCGGGGGGAGGGGGGGGGGTGTCTGTTTTTCTTGTTTTTTTTTTTTCCTGCTCTCGCGCAGCATTCGCATCGTTTGTTCACTCTCGTTTTGAAGCGCAGGAGAGTTAACGAGAGGCGATGGATTGCTTGCACGTGGTATGGAAAGCCGCAGGGGGATTGACTGAGAGACCGGGGAAGGACGAAGGGGCGATCAAGGGGGTAGCTGAAAGCCGCAGTGCGAGCGGTGGACGCGATTTGAAAGGCGAATGTGCGTAGGATGCGGTGCGAGAGGCGGGCGGCAGCGGAGCAAAAGAGAGGGTGAAAAGGAGGCGATCACTCCTCGCTGTCTCGATAAAGCTGCACCTCGCGCCCGAGTCGAGAGATGGCCTGTAGGGAGGGAGGGGTGCGTTCGTCAGCAACGTGTTGACAACACGCGACAACCGACGTGGCGCACCTGGTTCAGCTCCTCGATCTTGGCGGTGTACTCCCGCTCGACCTCGCCAAGCTTGGCCTCGTGCGCTGCGTGCAGAGCCTTGATGTCGACGTCGGTGACGGCGCCGGCGAGCGACTGGCTCGACTTGAGCGCCTTCTGCTGAGCATCGACGAGCTCCTGCCTGAGGTGCTCGCGGTCCTCCTCGACGGCGAGCAGCTTGTTCTGCAGCTCGACGAGAGCGGTAGCGTGGTCGTCCGTCCGGCGCTTGAGCGAGTTGACGTGGTCCTCCTCCTTCGAAGCCAGCTCGCGCTCGTGCATCTTTTCGAGCTCGGTGAGCTGCGCGGCGGTCGACTCCTGCGTCGACTGCAGACCAAAGCGCGCGTCCTCGAGCTCCTTCTGTGCGTCAGCGAGGCGGGCCTCGAGGGCGGCAAGCTTCTCCGAATCGGCGCTGACCGCAGGAACGGTAGCAGCGGCAGCAGCCTGTTTCTCAGTCTCGGCCAGGGCATGCTGTGCCTGCTCGAGCTTGTCGCTTGACGACCGAGCAGCCTCTTCGAGCTCGACGATCGCCTTCTTCGCCTTGTCGAGGTCGGCTTTCGTCGCGTCGAGCTCGACCTTCAGGCTGTTGTCGTTGGCAAGTCGCTTCTGTTCCGCGCCGGACTCGGCGTCTGCCAGCTGTTGACGCAAGGCCGCGAGCTCGTCGGCGTGAGACGAGCGGAGTTCTGCAAGCGAAGCGTCGGAGGCCGAGCGGAGCTGTGCCAGATCGGACGAGTGCGTCGACAGAAGCTCTTCGCGGCTCGATGAGAGGGCTGAAGCGTGCTCATCGCGGAGGGTCGAAAGAGCGCGGTCGTGCTCATCGGAGAGCGACTGCGGGGAGAGGAGGTCAGGACTGTCGGAATGCGAGCGAGTCGGCGCGACGCACCTTGATTCGGCCCTTCAATTCCTCCTCCTCTTTCGCCCACGAGTCCTTCTTCCGTCGCAAGGCTTCGAGCTCACTCCTGATTGCCTCGACCTCCTGAGCCTTGCCCTCATCGCCGCTGCTCGCGTGGGCCTTGACACGCTCGACCTCGACCTCGTGGTCCTTCTGGAGCGTAGCGAGCTTCTCCTGCCACGTCTGCGCCTCGTTGGATCTAGTCAACTCGAGTTCGGAGGCGTGCGAGACCCGCAGGTCGTCGAGGTCGGAAGACGGGACGTGCGAGAGCTGGATCGAGTTTAGCTCTTCGGCATGCATGGCGCAGAGCTTGCCGAGTTCGTTGGCGTGAGAGGAGCGCAAAGACTCAAGTTCCTCGGCATGCAGAGTTCGGATTGAGTCGACCTCGGAAGCGGGGACGTGCGACGCCTTGATCTCCTCGACCTCCTTCGCAAGCTTGCTCGACAACTCCTCGAGCGCAGTAGCGTGCGACGACTTGAGAGCCTCGAGCTCTTCGGCGTGCGACGAGCGAAGCGCATCGGCTTCGCCTGCCTGCGACGACCGAAGCGCCTCGAGCTCCGCTCGAAGCTGCTCAACCTCCTCACGGTGCTTGGCCGCGAGCTCGGCAATCTGCTCGGCGTGAGACGACCGCAGCGTGTCCAGCTCGGATGCGTCGACCTGGGAAGACTTGCGCTCGTTGAGGGCGGAGGCATGGCTTTGTCGGAGAGAGTCGAGTTCGGCAGCGTGCGAGTCGCGCAGGGTGTCAAACTCGGTCGAGGGCACGTGAGAAGACTTGAGCTCGGCGATGGCGGAAGCGTGGGCCGTGCGAAGGGTGTCGAGCTCGTCGGCGTGTGAAGAGCGGAGGGTGTCGAGTTCGGCGGCGGGGACATGCGACCTGCGCAACAGTCACCGGTCCCTCCAATCAGTGACGAACACGTGGATAGTCGATGCGGCTGTAAAGACGAAGCAGTGAACGTACGATTTGATCTCGTCCCTTTCCCGCTTGGTCTCTACGAGCTCTTTCTCCAGCAGCCCAACCCGACTCGTCAGATCCTGCAGCTCGGCGTCCTTCTGTATCGAAAGCCACCCGCTCGAGGTCAGCTGCTCGTCGTCAAACGAGAGGACACATGATGCCATAGTTCGAGCCGCACCTTTCCAGCCTCGTTCTCGCGCCGCGTCTCGACCCTCTCTCGCTCCGCTGTAAGCTCCTCAATCTGCTTCTCCAGCTCCTTGATTCGGTCATCCTTCTCCTTCAGCGCTGCTGTACCCGGTGCTGCGGAACGCCCAGCAACGCCAGTCGAGGCAGACAGGCGAGTAGAGAGGGACGAGCCGGGACGCGCGACCGCAGTTGCCGTAGTCGAAGGACGGGCACGAGCGATACTCGCGCTTGACGTCGTCGAAGACGAGAGAGCCCTGCGCACTCCGGCTCCAGCAGCGGTTGCAGAGCGCGCGGACGAAGTAGACGAAAGAGGTGGCTTGGCGGTCGAGACGATTCCGCCGACTGGTCGCTCGCGACTCGAGCTGATGGATGAAGGGAGTGTGGCGCGAGTCGTGCTTGTCGAGCTGGCGGAGGAAGGAGCGGGCCTGGTCGTAGACGAAGTCGAGGCGGAAGAGAGGGTGGAAGGACGGCGAGCGTGTCCTGCGCCAGGTGTCGGACCTCCAATTGACGGAGGAGCGCGACGAATGCCTTTGGTAGTTGAACCCGCAGCAGCCGGCGCGCCAGGAGCAGCCGTCCGCCTCACTCCGCCAGTCGCCGCGCCAGACCCGACAGTCGACCGCCTTCCCGCTGTACTCGTCGTGACACTTAGCGGACGACGAGTCGCTCCCGCGGCAGGAGCGGCCGTAGAGGGTGCGCCGGGACGCGCCTTGACGCCCGGAGCAGAGGAAGGCTGGAGAGTCGAGGGTCGCCTCGTCGCGGTGGTGAGCTTTGCAGGCTGGTTCGACGTCGCGGGGGCGACATCGGGGATGGGGGGAGCGAGAGACTCGGGTTCGGCGGTGCTGTTGGTGCCGGAAGAAAGCGTCGGGTCGGCTGCGGGAGGAGCGGAGTCTGCAACAGGGTGTGACGGGTCAGGACGGAGCCACCTTCTATGCGCGAGCATGCCCAGAGTATCTCGAAACAGGCATCGCTTTCTTCTCCGACGCTGATGACCACGCCCGCTCACCGTCTTCACGAAGTTGAGCGATGAGAATTCGAGGGTACCCACCTTCTCCCGCCTCCTGCTGCACGTCCTGCTCCACCGAAAGCTCCGTAGGCTCTTCCTCAACATCTTGAACTCCTTCAGTACCCTCCCCCGAGACTGCCGTCGCGGGGACCTCCTCCTCGACCTCGCGCGTGTTGGACGAGTCGGCAGGCGCGTTAGTGTCGACGGGCGGCTCGAAAGGCTGGTCTGTCGGCATAGACGGTGCAATAGCGGTGTCGGCCATAGCTTCGGTACTCAAAGCGGGTTGAGAGCGATGCGACGAAGAACAAGGGGTGTGGGAGGTCGGGAGGAAGCGAGGGGACCCGACAACCTCCATCGTAGGCCGAAATGCGTACACTCCTAGCCTTATCGATGGGCATGTAAGTGGCTGGCAGCTCCCTGGAGCCGCGGCAACGCGTTGGTGTCTTGCCTCTCCCCTTTGCCTCGACCTGCGGCACATCGCTTTAAAAGATGCAGGATAAAAAGTCACAACAACCACTAAACAACATACACACCTCTACCCTTCAACAAGAGTTCTCCCAATCTCTCCTTGACTCCTCGTCACTCAGACTCACTCCATCCGCAACTTCCTCCGTCTCAACCGTGATTTTGACCTGCCCAAATGCCACAGGTCCCGGTCTAGCCCGTCTAGTGGTGGGTAGGACGAACCAACTTGAGTGGGGTGTTCCGAGGCGCGTTGAGGAAACTTGAGGGCGGAGGCGAGGAGGAGGAGGAGGTTTGTCGAGGTGAGGCGAAAGTTCGGAAGGCGAGTCGGGAGAGGAAGATTTGTCCGACCCGTCGTGTTCGTGCGTCTTGGCCCCCTCCTCAGGCGGAGCGGCGGACGCAAGCACCGGCGAATTCACCGCCTCCAGCCCATCGCGCTTCGACATCCCAGTGTCGCCCGGAACGCGCCGGGCGCGGTTGACCGAGAAGGCGTTATAATTGAGGCAGAGTACTGCGCAGAGGGTCACGGTGAAGAGGATCCATTTGTCGAGCGTGGCGGAGAGTTCGGTTCTGCGGGCGGTGAACCCGAAGACGACTCGTCAACTCGTTGCAATCTCGCGCGGTGGAGAGAGAAGAGAGAAAAGCGAGAACGCACTGCTTCCACCCCCCACCTCCGCACCTCAAACCCCCCTTCACGACTCCCACCATCAACCAAATTACATCCGCAATCAACAGCGTACAAATGAACACGATCGTGCTCGTGACCTGCATCCCGCGCACTCACCAATTTCTCAGCCCACGGTAAGGGTAGAGAGAAGGGGGGAAGGGAGACGCACGAGTACGAGATCCCGCTTGGCTTTCTTCAACTCCGCTAATTTTCGACCCTGCGCCGCGATCCAATCACTCGCTCTTCCTGCCCCTCCTGCAGCCGACATGATCGCCCGCTCCGCACTGTCCAACTCGCGCTGAGCCGCAACGCCCTTCTCCGCCTCCTCCCCGTACCCAAACGCCCCACGACTCGCAACCTTCCCCCACCCGCTCGTACTATCGCTTGTAGTCCGCGTCGTCACCAGAGCGAGGGAGACGTTCACAGGAGGAGGAGGAGGGGAAGTGGTTGCTGTACGGGTGTGCGGGTGGAGGGCGATAAGGCTGGCGTTGTCCCTGATGTGGACATGGATTTTACGTGTGAGGGCGAAGCCGCCGGCGTTTACCTGTGCCATAACCGCGCGTACAAGATCAGCGGGGAGAGAGAGGGGGGAGGGAAGGAAGAGGGAGGGGAGAGGGACGCACGATGAGGCAGGCGATGAGGAGCATGATCGCGAGGCAGTACTGGGCTACCGAGAAACTGTTCCTCCCGATCCTATCAGCCTCTTCCCCGCTTGGCGAAGCGCAAGAGCAAGGGAAACCGCGAAACGTACTTTCTCAACCTCCCCGCCGCCATCTGCAACTTCCCAGCTGGCTCTTGCAACGCCGCCAGCTGTGCCAAACTTGGTGTCCTGCCTCCGAGCTGCGCCTCGAGCGCTTGTAAGGCTGAGACGAGGTCGAAGTAGCGGTCGTCGAGGCGGAGGGCTAGGTGGGAATTGATAATCGCCAAAACCTGCGGGGGAGAGAGAGAAGCTTTTTTGAGTTGGCATAGGGAGGCGAGGAGGGAGGAAAGGGGACGAACGAGGTCCGGAAGGACCAAGACGAAGCCACCGAGGAGGAAGAGGGTGTTTGCGAGGTACGCCGGGAGGACGGGCGAGTTTGCCGATTCGCTGGCTGCGAGGAAAGCCTGCTCGTTTCTCGTCAGTGGGAGTGCGCGGATGGAAGAGAGGGGGAGGAGGGCACGCACTTGCAGACTCGACCAAGTCCCCATCCACCCTCCTACAAACTGCAGCACTGACCGCAACGTCTTGAGCGCCATATACGTCCTCTTCGAGTCCTCGTGCGCGTAGATCTGCCAAAACAGCGCGACGAGGACGAGGACGAACGAGCCATGCCCAAGGACCGCTAGTGACCAGGTCACGCGCGGATTGAGGACGATGAAGCGACCTGAGGGACGCTCGATCAGGCGGATGAACCAGATGATGCGGGTGCCGCGGTAGGAGGTGTAGAGGTAGTGGGAGAGGTAGAAGAGCATGAGGAGGACGGTGCTGGGCGCGAGTGGACGAGCGGGTCAACTTGCATCTCCGCCCGTTAGTGCACGAGAGGCAACGCACCTGGCCACGATGGATAGCAACACTGCGATACGCGCGGTGAAGCCCGCCGTCGGTGCCGGATAGTACAATTCGTGGGCCTCCCGGAGGAGGTAGTCGAGCGTCGTTGCGTTGGGTGTCGCAGGGAGGGAGAGGACCGACGCCGACATTGTGTGCGTCGACGTCGGCAGTGTGAACGAACGCATGTGTCGTGCGAAGCTGTAGAGCAAGCGAGAGAAGGAGGCGAAGGCAGGGCGGGAGAGACGGAACCGCAGAAGGCGCGATCGCAGAGGGCTGAGAGGGCACGCGCAAGTGGAGCGTGGAATTCGGGACAGAAGCGACTCGAACGGGGGCGATCAGGCGCACGCCTCTGAGGACGAGGATCGCACGCCCTGGAGAGGAAGGTCGACGAGCGGGTGTCGAGCGGTGGTGAAACGAGCCATTTCCGGCGGGGCGAGTGAGGCCTGGTGTGTCTGTGTCTCCTCTGCGCGCGTGTTCCAAGGCAGAGCGCAATGAGAAGCTCTCGCCAGCGAGATGTGCTGCCCATTTGCGCGAGGGCACTCGATTGCGCGGGAACACTGGGCGAGGGAGCAGAGTCTGTCGAAGCAAGTGAGCAGCTCTGCGGTACGGTGCCGTTGCTCTTCGTTACGAGCGAGGTCAGCCAGCGTGAGGAGCAGCAGCGGACGAAGCGAGCGCGAGGACAGCGACCTCGTCTCTCCGCTCAACTTGCGCTGATTGAACAGGATCAGGGGGAGTGTGACAGATGCAAATATAGCCTGCCTTCATAAAGCAACGGCACAGAGCCGTCAGGAGAGAGAAGGGTTGCAATGTGGACAGGGGCCCTCGTTGTCGACCTCGACGTGGAGCTGCTCGACTTCGGGTCGAACGACTCGCAGACAAGCTCAGCGACGGGAGCCGAGACGCGCGCAGTGATGGCGCCGACAGCGCAGCTCACACGCACAGCGCTCCATGCGTGGCAGCCCGCGCACTCGAACGACCCGCTCCTCCTCACCGCAACCGTCTCGGGCGCACTCGACCCCTCGTTCTCGACAGACTCGCTTCTCGAAGTATGGACACCCTTCTCAGACTCGCACACCCCGCGCGCGATCGCTCGCTCGAATGCACGGTTCAACACCGTGCAGTGGGGCACGGGCAAGGGCATCCACGGCCTAGACGCGGACAACGGGCTTGGTGTAGTTGCGGCGGGAATGGACGACGGTCAGGTCGGACTGTGGGACCCGGCGAGGATGCTCGACGCGCAGAACGGAGAAGAGTGAGTTCGCACCCTTCCACGCCTGCTCCCCCTCATCGTCAACGCGTTGGCGCGGCGAAGAACGCTCTAGCGGAGGGCGGAGAAGCTTGCGGAGTATCTGAGGTAGTTGAACTGAGGCAAGGAGGTATATTCCGCCCAGGGACGCGTGCTGACGGCCGTTTCCTCCTTACACTTCCTCGCTCCCTCTCCCTCCGACTCGTTCATCTCGTACGCACCTTCTTCCCTCGGTTCATCACCTACGTCATTTCTCTTCCTTCTGCTTCGCCTGCGCCGTGCCCGCCCCTCCCCTGCCTCCCACCTCCCCCACATCCACCTCCCTCCCCTCCCCATCCGCTTTATGCCCGAACAGCCCTCTCATCCTCTCGCTCCCCTCGCCTCACTCCGGCCCGGTCCGCGGTCTCGACTTTGGAAAGGCCCAGGGTAACTTGCTCGCGACGGGCGCGACGGGAGGAGAGGTACGTTCTGCTCTCTTTCCTTCCTTGCGTCCTTCGCATTTCTCCAACGCAGGGGAGACGCGCTCGGTGGTGAGGACCGAGGTTTGAAGAGACACTGACGCTCCTCCCACCTCGCACACAGATCTTCATCTACGACCTGAACTCGCCCCAAACGCCCTTCTCACCCGGCACCCGCTCCCGCTCACTCGACAGCATTACCTCGCTCTCGTGGAACCCTTCGGTCGCGCACATCCTCGCCTCGTCTTCCAACTCAGGCGCGACGGTCGTGTGGGATTTGAAGACTAAGAGGGAGGTCACGGCGCTTTCGTATGCCGGGGGAGGGGCGACGGGGTTGGGACCTGCTGGGTTTGGGGCGGCAGGAGGAGGAAGCCCGTTCGGGTCGAGCGGGGGAGGAATGACGGCTGGACCGGGGGGGTTGGGAGGACACAGCGTCGTCAAGTGGCATCCGGAGAACGTGCGTTGCCCGTGACTGTCCTTTCTTCATTGCTCTTCTTTTCCCGGAGGTGGTGAGCTGACGACGTGAAGGACGGCGTCTTGCAGCCCACGCGCCTTGTTACGGCCAGCGAGGACGACCATGCGCCCAATTTGCTCGTCTGGGATCTGAGGAATTGGAAGGAGCCCGAGCGGGTGCGTCCGCACTTTCTCTCTACGTTCTTTCTACGCGCGAGTCACTTACGCGAGCCCTGGCAGGTCCTCCGCGGGCACGACAAGGGCATCCTCTCGGTCTCGTTCTGCCCCTCCGACTCTGATCTCCTCCTCTCCTCCGGCAAAGACGGCCGCACGCTCACCTGGTCGCTCACCTCATCGTCCATCGTCGCCGAGATAAAGCCCTCGACGAACTGGACTTTCCAAGCAAGTTGGTGTCCGCGCAACCCTGGATTCGTCGCGACTTCTTCGCTCGATGGGGTTGTGGCGATTCAGGGACTGCAGGCGACGAACGCCTCGGAGCAAGAGGAACAGGCTGCCGCGGCAGCGACGGCGACTGGAGCAGAGGCGGGAGGGGCAGACAGTCTCTTCGAGCAGGCTATCTCCGCAAATGCCGCGAACCATCCGACCGTCTCGCTCGCGCTCGCACCGAAATGGCTCAAGCGCCCTTCGTCCGTCGCTTTCGGATTCGGTGGCCGCCTTGTGCGGATCTCGCATGACTCGAACTTCTCGAGGGTTTGTGTCGAGAAGATCGTGACGGTCGAGGAGGTCGTTGAGCGTGCGGAAAAGCTGGAGCGTGCTGCGACGGGATTGGAGGAGGGCGGGTTGGCCAAGTTCTGCGACGACCGGGTCGCGGGCGAGGGTCAAGATGGAGCGAGTATGACGGAGGCGGAGAAGGAGAGCTGGGTGCTCCTCAAGACTCTCTTCCATGCCTCGGCTGGATCAGGATCGGCATCGAGCGCGGGAACGAGCCGCGAGACGCTTGCCGAGTTGCTCGGCGGACAGAGGTTCGATCGCGCCGACCTCAAAGTCCGAGTCGACGAGGCACTCAAGGTCCTCAAGGCTCGTTTGCCGCCCCTCCCGAACTCAGCGCCCGGGTCGCCAGAGGACGAACGCTCGACTTCGTCTGACCAGACGACCACGACCAAGGGCATCTTTGGCGCTGGTACGACAACGGTCGCCTCGAGTGACTCGGTCGCCGATAGCGAGATCACTGAACCTTCCCTCTTCGGGAACGACAACGCTGCGGCCGAGTCGAACGGCGCGGGAGGGTTGTTCGACGGCCAGCAGCCGAATGGGGACGACTTCTTTGCGACGCTCGGCCAGCAGCAGCAGCAGCAGCAAGGTCCGGCGGGACAGACGCTCTCGGCTGTCCCGAGCCACCTTCGGCAAGGACAGGAAGCGAGCTCGATCGCTGCGACGATCGGAAGCGGCGCATCGAGCGTCGCGAGCCTCAACCTCAAGCCTGCGACCTTCCGACTCTACAAGGACGCGGCGGATGCCTCGAGCGTGAACGTCGACGACGACCTCGACCCTGAGCGTCTCGTCACGCAGTCGCTTGTCCTTGGCGACTTTGCCTCGGCAGTCGACCTCGCCCTCTCGTCCGAACGCTACGCCGACGCACTCCTCTTCGCCCTGCAATCCGGCTCGTCCGACCTCCTCGCCTCGGCGCAGAAGGCATATTTCGCCCGCTGCGCAGCGGACAAGCCTTACCTCCGTATCCTCGAGAGCGTCGTGCAGAACGACCTTGTCGACGTCGTTCAGAACGTCGACCTTGTGGATTGGCGCGAGGCGATCGTCGTTGCTTGCACGTATGCGCCGACAGATGACGAGTTTAGCCGACTGGTTGAGCAGCTTGGACAGCGCCTCGAGTACCAGTTCGAGCTTGTCCAGGGCCGGGAGGGAGGCGCGGCAGAGGCAGCAGAGTGGAGGAAGAACGCCGTGTCGTGCTACCTCGCCGCTGGCAGGCTCGAGAAGGTCGTTGGCGTCTGGGTGCAGCAGATGAAGGAGGAAGAGACGGCACGTTTGCCCGACGCCGAGACCGCTTCCGCGACGAGCCGCTTCGAGGCGCACGCTCGCGCCCTCCAGTTGTTCATCGAAAAAATCCAGGTCTTCCAGCACGCTGTCGGCTACCGCGACACCGACCTTCTCCAGCCGACGCAGTCGGCCGCCGTCGCCGAATCAGGCGCGCGCAGCTACAAGCTCGCGGCGCTGTACGAGCGCTACATCGAGTACGCCGACCTCCTCGCGCACCAGGGCAAGGTTCAACTCGCGCTCAAGTATGTCGCCATGACGCCTGCCGACTTTGAGGGCACCATGACGCAGCTTAGCGAGACGGCGATGAAGCGCGATAGGTTGATGCGGGCCGGCGCAGCGTACCAGCAGGAACAGCAGCAGCGAGCGCGAGGTGGTGCTTACGGGCGAGCTGAGGCGTATGGGCAGGCCTCGACGTCGGCGTACGGCCAGCAGAGTGCGAACCCGCTTTCGGCATCAACTCGCTCGGTTTATAACCCGTACGGCACTCCCGCTGCACGCGCCGCAGCATCCGCGAACGCCTACAATACGTATGGCACGCCTGCAGCACCCGCGACCGGCTACTCGCAGCCTCCGCCTTCGGTTCCCTCGGTCACTTCGCCTGTTCGCAACCCTTACGCCGCAGCTCCGCCAATGTTGAACCCCCTCGACGACCCGTACGCGCCTCCGCTTGGCCAGACAGCGCCGCCTGCCGCCAACCCCTACGCGCCCAAGCCTAGCGCCGCCGTCGCTCCTCCGCCAGCGATAGGAGCTGGCGCGACTCCTGCCGGCAATGCTGCGTTCGCACCCGCCTTGAACCAATCGACCGGCATGCACGACCCGTACGCGCCGTCGAACACCAACCCCGGCGCCGGTTTGCCTGCCCCTCCTCAGCTGCGAACCGAGTCGCCCAATTTTGCCGCCCGCAACCCTCCTCCCGCCGCGAATGTCCCGCCTCCTCCTCGCGCCAAGCCCGAAGGCGGATGGAATGACGCACCGAACCTTCCTGGTCTCGGTGACCGGAAGAAGTCGGGAACTCCTGCACCTGGCGCGTTGAGCGCTGCTGCCGGCGCGCCCAAGGTCCCGGCCATCACAAGCCCTTTCCCTAACGCGAGCCCGAACGCGACGCCTGGTCCGTACGGTGGCTTGCCGGGTGGAGCTGTTCCGCCTCCGCCTCCGAGCAGAGGTGCGAACAGGACGCCTGCTCCAGGCGGAGCTGCGCCTCCTCCCCCGCCCATGGCTGGTCCGCGGTACGGCCAACCCCCTCCTCTGCCTCCCATGACCGGCACTGCTTCGCCGCCTCAACAGCACGCTGGTCGCATGTTCTCGCCGCCGCCTCCCTCGTCGCAAGCGCCTTCGCCTTACGCCCCTCATCCTCCCGCTTCTCTCAGCGCCTCGATGAACGGCCTCGCGTCGTCTACTCCGTCCATCTCGGCTCCCCCTCCGCCTCCTCCAGCGATGCGAAGCGGACCCGTCTATGCTGCGCCGCCGCCTCGAAGCGGAACTCCAGGCGCGCCTCCTCCTCCTCGCGCCAGTGCAGGAGCTGCTCCACCTCCTTCCCGAGGCGCAGCAATGACGCCTCCTCCCCCACCTCAAGGCGCCGGCTTCCCTCGTCCGCCTTCCGCTGGCGGGATGCGTGCGCCGATGCAGCCATTCTCGGCTGCCGGCGCGCCGCCTATGCCGCCTATGCCTTCCGGCCCGCAGTACACGCGTCCGCCGCCGCCTCCTGTTGCGTCCGGTCAGCAGATGCGGCAACCGCCTCCGCCCAGCGCTGGCCAGAATGCGCCCAACGGTTCGATGCCGCCTCCTCCTCCGCCCTCAGCTCAGCAGAACCAGATTCAGCAGCGACCTCCGCCGCCTAGCGGACCTCAATTCGCGCCGCCGCCGCCGCCGCCTCAGGCGGGACAGCAGCAACAGCAGCAGCGTCCTCCCCCTCCGCCTTCGTCTGCTGCATCGAACGGCCCGCCTCAACAGTCGCCCAAGCCGCGTCCGCCGCAGCAGATGGCTCCACCACCGCCAATGGCAGGCCAAGCGACGCCTCCTTCGGCACTCAACTCGTCGCCTGCCCCGCCGCCTCCGCGATCTGAGCAGCCGAAAATGAAGTACCGTGCGTCAGTCTCTTCTTGCTTTGTCGAAACCATGGCCGATCCCTTCTTCGTTCTCTTTTGCAGCGCCTGGTGACCGCAGCCACATCGCGCCCCAGTTCAAGCCCGTCGTCGACATCCTGACGCAAGAGCTCGGCCGGTTGAGGCAGAACACTCCTGTGCGTGCTCGTCTTTCTTCCGCCCCCCTTCTACAGCTCACAATCGATATCCCCCGCAGCCTCAGCAGACCAAGATTGTCAATGACACGGAGAAGCGCCTGAACATCCTGTTCGACTTGCTCAACAACGAGTTGCTGACGGAGGCTTCCGCAAAGCGGGTGCTCGAGATCTGCCAGGGTGCGTTGCTGCCGCTCTAGGACGCGTTGGCGATCCGAAACTGACGATCAAGTCACGCACACAGCCATCCAAGCACGCAACCAGCACGCAGCGCTCGACCTGCACTTCCAGATGCTCACCGGCGGGACGCAAGACGTCGCTCCGTTCCAGGCGGCGCTCAAGCTCCTCGTGCAGCGGATGGGCCCGCCCCCCCAGTAATCGCACACCGTGTCCGCAAAATCCGCCTCCGCGAGTCGATATCCACTCTAGCCTTCCGCTGCATCCCTACCTCTTCTTGTCCCTTTTCGTTGGTCCCTCGTTTCAGTCCTGCAAAGTTCGCTGTTCACATTCGAGTTTGACGGCCAGAAAACGCGGCGAGCGAGCGGAAGTCAGCGAGAAGCGAGAGACCATCTTGTCCTCCTCGCAATCTCTCAGCTGTTCCTGCTGCCGCGCTTGGTGGCGTGCTATAACCTCTGTCTGATTTGATCCTCTTTTCAGGCTCTACAAGGCGCACGAGGGGCGAGGTCGCGACACTCTTTCACTTCGCTCATCGCGGTTGTTCGGAGGTGGATCTGCGGTGCCTTAGCATTTGGCGGAATAGCAGTAAGCCCAAGCATTCTGTACAGTGCTTCCTACTCTCTTCGCAAGCAAGCAGCCTCATCGGAGCCTGCCGGAGGCCAGGGCGGACTTGATCGAGCAGCGCTGGTCCTCGGGAGGAGTCTATCAGCTAACGCGAGCTCGACGTCCTTCAGGGTAGCAGATACAACCTCTTCACAACCCGTCAGCCAAGCTGGCGCCCGTACGGCGCAACTCGGGGTCGAGGCGTTCTTCTGTCGACAGCGGCTCTCCCTCGTCTCGCAACGCTCCTCTGCCGACACCCTTTCAGAACGCCTCGCCGGTCTTCTCGTCGAACCAGCCCCTCAACCCGCCACCCCCTCTGGGATCGCCTCCGCCTTATACGGCTCCCTTCGCCCCGCCAATTCGCAGTCGCAGCGTCCCGCAACTCCCGAATCTCGCCTTTACCAGCACTCTTCCTGAACAGCAATCGCAAATACCATCATGGCTTCCTTCACCAAGTGCTGAAGGGCGACCGCGGTCTCTCCAGGACACGCCGCCACGACTGTCACGAACGAGAGCATCGTCGTCCAGCTCGCTCGACACGATCCAGCACATCCCGCCTGAAATCGACGAAGCGTCAGAGGGAGACTCGACACCTTCATCGCACGGTCGCGCCAGAGAAGCGCGATTAGACGACGACGGGAACTCGGACGTAGCTCTTGAAATCCCGCTTCGGTCAAGCAATACGTCGAGGCGGCGACAGATTTCGAGTGGTGATTCTGGAGCAGAGCTCCTACGCCACCGACGGATCCCGAGCGAGCAGAAGATGGCGCGACTACGGTTAGGCGGCGCCCTCTCTTCTGAACCTTCGCAAGCATCCGTGCGTGAACTGCCCCTTTCGTGTACTTATACTGCGCTAACGACGCACTTGCAGACCCCTCTACCGACCTCTCGAACGCAGACATCGCCACCTCGGAAACGTTACCGCATCTGGACCCCTCTCCTCGTCTTCCTCAACTTCCTAGCCATGGTGCCGGGCTTGATCGGCTTTTTCTACTCCGCTGCCCGCTTCTACTCGACGCCGCACCTCGTATGGGCATCTTCGACATGGGAGCAGGGAGGCCACGCAGTCGGCGTCACCGACGCTCGCAGCACCCGACTCGATTGGTTCGTCTCGGGCATGTGGGCACTCGCGACTGCCTACTTCACCCTCTCACTCGCCCGCGGTCTCCTGCGTCGATGGCTCGTTTACTATACCTTCGGTCCGACCATCGTCCGCGTCATCAGCCTGCAAGCCATTTGCTGGCCGCTCACCCTCACTACGCACCGCGTCCTCTCCTTTGACCAGCCGGTCGCCGGATGGGTCGTCTGCGCGACGACGGCCGCCTTCTGCAACGTCGTCCAGACCTGGGTGACGAGCAACATTGTCGAGCGGAAAGACCGGCGAGGGCAGCAGGGTTGGCGGATCTTCTCGGCGGTCGTCACGATGGTTCTCGGGCCAGGCGTGCGGACGGACAAGTACAGGAAGGGCGAGCGAGTGTTGAGCTGGCAAAGAGTGCTGTGGGGAACGGTTCTGCCGTTCGCCGTGCTGGGATGGCTGACGATGAACGCGCTGCTCTGGCAGCAGTTTGTCGCGCGGTACAAGGGCGGCGGAGGCGTCCGACTCGGCAAGCCTCGCCTGAGCTTCTCCGTCTCGCCTCCTGCTCGCGGAGACTCCCTTGCGACAGGGCTCAACCCGGATGCCGACATTCGCGTCATGATCCTCGTCACGTCTTCCTGGACGAACCGCTCTCTCGCGAACCGGCACACATTCCGTGAGACTTCGGTTCGACTCTTCCCGCGCCAGACGTCGTCCATCTCTGTCGCCTACCGCTTCCTTCTCGGCGTCGCGCCTTCGCCACAGACTGCCGCACGGGCAGGTCCCGGCATCGAAGCCGAGGCGGACGAGTTCGGTGACATGCTTGTCGTCCCCGCTCACGACTCTTACGAGCATCTGAGTAAGAAGATTTACGAGGGGTGGAAGTGGGCGTCCGGCTTGGACGCCGACTACGTCTTGAAAACGGACGACGATATCCTGCTGCGTATGGACGTCGTCGGCATGGAGCTGGTGCAACTGGGACGGAGGAAGGAGTACTGGCGAGGTTTTGCATACTGGTGAGCGCCCCGAGGGCCGTCTCTGCGTTCTTGACTGACTTTTGCGCGTCACAGGGATATCCCGGCCATCAAAGACTCGTCGAACAAGAATGCCGACTTCTCTTACGAGCTCTCATCCTTCCCGCCGTACACGGCAGGTGCCCTGCACATCCTGTCGAAGGATCTCGTCGACCTCATCGCGCCGCCCTCCTCCTCCCGTCTCTTCGTGAAGAACGAGGACCAGAACCTCGGACTCTGGCTCTTCCCGACGAGCATCCGGCCTGTACACGACTACCGCATCCAGCAGGCGCAGGTGTGCGAGAACGACATGATCGCGAAGCACTTTGGCGGGCAGTACAAGGAGCCGAGCGGCTTTGGCCCACGCGCGATGTATGCCAACATCGTCGCCGGTCGCAAGCAGTGCGAGGGCTTCCTACAGGACTGGTGCGGCGTGTGCTACCCGTCGTGCCGAAAGCGGCGAAACCACTGGCGAGACTGGGGCTACGCCTGCGACGACATGAAAGGGGCGACTGTTTGGAACCGACCGTCCGCCTTCGCCGCCGCAGCGCTCGACAGTCCCGTCAAGCTTGCGCCAGAGCCCTTCGTCATCGGCAGCGCCCGCGACCCGTGGATCCTGCCCGGACTGCTCTCGCAGCACTCGTCGCCCTTCTCCTCGACCGACGACTGGTATCTCCTGCACATGCTTTGCTGGACGACCGGCGTGGACACGTTTCAAGAGCGGCACTACCAGGCGCTCGAGACGATCTGGGCGCACGAGCCGCGAGCGATCCTTCTCATGTTCTCAATAAACCTGCCGACCGACTTCTTCGACGACTATGCCCGCCAAGGCTACGCCATCCACGTCATCCGCGTCGGCAAGGAGGAGATGCTCGAGCGAGGCTGGTACCTCGGACCGCATAGCAAGCGGTGGCTCGAGGATTGGGAAAGGTGGCAGAAGGGGCCGTCTTTGTGCGTTACTTCTTCGCGCCTCTCACTTTCGCTGTCATTAATCCACCCCTCACGTAGCTTCTCTCACCTCACCGACTACCTTCGCTATCTCTTCCTCTTCAAGTATGGCGGAACCTGTGAGTTGCGCTCGCCTCGCCACACCGCTCCAGTTGACCCGTGATCATGCAGACCTCGACATGGATGCGCCATGGATACGCTCGCCGCCCGATTCCAAGGTCGAGTTCATCGGCGCCGACTACTCGACCGTTGCGAGCGACCTCGACTGGACGCTTGATGAAGACGGCATGTACCTCGCCCCCGGCGTCATGCGCTTCCGCCGCGGTTGGGCCGTCTTCCGCGACATCATGGAGAAGGCTTTCTCCTCGACGTACTCGGTCGACTGCTTCAACTGCGTTGGACCACGCGCAATCACGACGGCCGTCCGTTCGAAGCGGCATCAGCTCGAGATGCACGGCTTCACGATTGTCCCGCCGCACGTTCTGTACCCGCACAATTGGGTCTCGGCGCACGAGCTCGTCCGCGCACTCGCTCCGGGCGAAGGAAAAACGGAACTCGCTCGCATCGCGCGCGAGTCGTGGTCGATCCACCTGTTCGGCAAGATGACGAACCATCTGCGAATACAGACGGGCAGCATCGTCGGCGAAGCATTCGACGCGTTCTCCCTTCGCGTCCCTCGACCCGTCGGCCTCCTCTCTTCCGCCGACACCGAGAAGGCGAAACCGCCGCCTTCCGCGCATGGCATCCAGCTCCGCTTCCCTCCTTCGTACACCTACCGCGCCCGCACAACCCTCGAGCAGCTCGAGACGCCCAACTTTTCGCTCGTCGGCTCGGTAGACGGCCACTTTGACGGCCTCGACTTGATTTCGCTCCGAGGCGTTCTTGCGAGCGGCTCGACAGCTGCAAAGGCCGAGATCCGCTTCTCAACGGTGAAGGGAGGGCGAGTGGCGTATTCGGCGCGGGGACTGTCGGCGAGGACGGCGGATGGGCAGGCGGAGTTGGCGGGAGGAAGCGAGGTCAGAGTCGTCCTCGAGGAGGCGAGACTGCGGGACCTCAACGCCGTTCTGCGGTCGATCGTCTACGTCCCGCCCCGACGACCGGTTGAGGGCGATGCGGAAGACTTGGTGGACGAGCTGCGGATCGAGGTGGAATGGGGAGGGGAGAAGGTAGAGGGCGGGATCGCGGTGGAAGTGCCGGCTCCGCCGAGAACGGGCTAGCAGGGAGGGCTCTCGCAACGATGTTGTTTATATATGGCTTGCTTTCGGGGTGCGAAGAAGCGAAGGAAGAACGAGAAAGTATTACAACAACACGAGGAGATGTCGACAGCAAAATCCGAGCGATTCCAAAGATAGAGAACCTGCCGAAGGGTACAGGCCTGCCAAAGGATACCGATTCAGAGGGTCCCTCCGCCTTCACGGTCGCCAGATCGAAGGAAGGGGGAGGTAGGCGTCGCGGAGGTCGTGTCGTCGCATGCGGCCAATGTGTCGGACCATCTCGCCGTTCCTTGAACTGGCGCAACCAGATGTTCATCCGGCCCTCGAGGTCCTCGCGGATACGATTCTCGAATGCCTGCGCCTCGGTGATACTCGACTCCCAGTACCTCGCGCCCTTCATCCGCTCTGGTCGCCGCTCGTCGTCCTCCTGGCTCATGATGATGCGACGCCCTGCAATGAGGCCCTCGACATAGAGCTTGTCGTAGCCCTCGAAGCGAGCGAGGAGCCAGCGAATGAGGTACGTCTCTTTCCGACGCCATGCTTCGGTCTTGTAGGAAACTTCTCGAGCTGGGTGATCCTGGCGCCGAGTTCGGTGATGAGGTCCTCGCACGAGCACGAGAAGGAATGAGAAGGAGGGCGAGACGGTGTAGTAGCCTGAGTCGTTGGCGTAGTCGGGGAGAGACGAGGACGACGTTGTCGAGGAGGCGGGCGACGAAGCGACCGGTTCGGGGTGCGAGCGCTCGTTGATCCCGTCCTTGGGGCAAGCGATGGCAAGATGGCGCACGGCGGTCATAAATTCGAAGGCGTGGGAGGGCTTGCCTTCGAGGTGCGAGAGGAAGGGGCGAGAGATGACGGAGGTGGGACGGCGGGCGGGCGAAGGTTTCGACGAGAACTGTCGGGCGGGAGCAAGGAGCGAGTGGCGACGGTAGTCGGCACGGCGAGAGGGCGGAAGGGGTAGCGGGCGGAACCAAGACGTCAGCATACGGCCTTGGGCAGCGCAGGAAAGAGAGCGTGAACGCACCGGGTTGAGCGACGAGCAGAACGAGGCGACCGAGCGAACGCACGAGTGCGAGGCCTTGGTCGACGAGCGGGCGAGGAGAGGATGACGGTCCATGCCGGGCAGGACGGAGGACAAGGGTGTGACGGGGTGTCTGCGGTGCAAGGCGGTGTCGCTGGGTAGCCGTGGTGTGGGAGTGGCGCGTGAGAGCGTGACGACGTGTGCGAGTGAAGGGAAGGAGAGAGAGAGACGAAGCGAGTCGAGCGCGACAGTTGTCCGCCCACAGCCGGATGATCTCGCCGTGTCGACGAGCCAGCGATCCGTGACTTGGGCACGCCCTGGCGAGTGGCGAAGTCACAGCGGGTAGAGCAAAGCTCAACGGACGAGTCTCAGGCGAGTTTCAGCCAGTGAACAGCCTTGGGCGCCCAGGACAGCCAGGAGAGCAGCCATTCAACTCGAGATCATGAGGACGATGTGACGGACGCTTATCGCCGGCGGGGGAGCAGTCGAGAGCGCTTCGTGCGTCAACGAATGTTTCAAGGCTTGGGAAAGGATGTGTCGGCGGCGAGAGAAGGCAAGGGAAAGCCAGGCGAAGAAGGTCTTGAAAGGGTATTGAGCGAGTTCTGAGGCGTGTATAGAGTCCGGCTGGCCACGAGACGAGGTCGCTGTGTCGGTATGGATCTCAGGGCGACGAGATGGCGAATGCGGCGCCGGCGGGATGCTGCGGCGGCCGTGAACTGCATCATCCCACTTTTGGATATCCCATGCTGCACGCCTGTCTCTGCTGTGGTCTCAGTCGTTAGCAGGGGATGTCGAGAGGCGAAAGTTGGCTTGAAGGAAGAGACGGTGGGCGGAGGGCGGGTGGAGAGGCATCGCGATGGTCGGGAATACTGTTGGTCGGTGTTTGACAGGTTGCTACTCTGCCTCACAGTTGTAGCCCTGCGTCTGGCGGTCTTGACCTCGAGTTGTATCCCTGTTCGAGCGGTGGAGATGATGATGTCGAGGCGGCTGGCGCGTCGAGTGCGGCTCGCTGAGAATCACAAAGGGCGTCGAAAAGTAGTAGCAACAGGTTTTTCGCTGATTGAGTCGGGTAAAAAAACCCGCTCGTGGTCGTTGTAGCGGGAATCAGATGCCGCGAGAGCGAGAGCCTGGTTGCGGCCGTTGCGGGCGCGCCTGTCCCGGCGGGGGTTGAGTCTGTACCACCCGCTGTTGCTCACGCACTGGCTTCGAGTGCCTCGAGCGGAATCAATAATCGTAGAACATCGTGGCAGTCGGGGCAGGGCCTGCGCTGAGGACGCCCGCCGATTCCGCACCCTCCTCGTCCCGCCTTCCTCTTCGCCGGTCGCCTGGCAGTCTGCCGATCCGTGCTCGCAGCCTTAAAATCCCTTAGCCTGTACAGCTAGCGTCTAGCATGCTTCACGCCGTCCAGGAGGGGCTCAGAAGACGTGCAGCTCCTTTAGGGCGCATTGCAAGCCAGAGTGCGAGTCCTCCGCGACCGTATCGGCCCAATTCTCCGCCTTTCCGAATCCAATTAGGCCCCGATGCGTCGTATGAGCGTCGTTCGGCAAGCCTCCGTCGTTCCGCATGGCCTGCCTTCGTTCCGTCCTCCCTCACCCTCCTCGCTGGCGGCCTGCAGGCAGACTCGGCCTCCCTCGCCCTCTGCCGCCCGACTAAGCTACCCGACCCGTTATCACAGACGATGCTCAGCCCTCCAGAAACTTCCCTGGCCAATCCGAGAGTCGACGAGTGCGCGAAGCGAGCAATTCTGACCGAGTCGCACCGAGTGAGCGAGGCGCTGCAAGAGCCCTGGAGCGATTGCGAGGCGGTGGAGAGGCATATTTGACACAGGCAAACGGTGTAGCAGGCTGGGCGAGCCATCTGAACAGCGGAGTGCGAGAGCGAACGAGCGAGAGGAGAAGAAGGAAAGGGTCAGTGCGACGGCACTCGAGCAGGCGAGTTGACTTGTGCTTCGGAGTGAGCATTTCTAGCACTACATCGAGCGCGTGCGGCATCCGCACGATGCCAGCCCGAGCGTAAGAGCGTAGGTTGAGAAGGCTTTCGACTTTCTCGACGACGAACTAGCGAGGAAGTCGTCTTATGCTCTGGCGGGACAGCCGAAGGCAAGTGCGAGTCATACAGTCTCGAACAACAGTCAACAAGGGATGAGAGTGGGAGGGAGACGGATCGATGAAGATACAACAAAGCGAGACGGAAGTGTCTGTATCGAAGCGAGCGGGTCGCAAAAGTCCGTCTATAGCTCATAAGCTCACGCTCACGCCCACAGCACTGCCAATCCACCCATGACCATCGCCAGCGCCACAATCGCTGTCGCGCCCGCCCACTCCCTCGACCTCCCCGCTCCACTGACCGCCCCGTCACGATTCGTGCTCCCCGCCTCGCCCGTCGCCGTACTCTCTGGCACCTTGATTTGGTCCGTGACGCTCGGTACGGCGGTGTTCTGGCCCGCGGCGGAGAGGTAGTCGGCGTTGATCATGGCGGCGGCGGAGAGGAGGCATAGGGCGTTGATCTGCGTCTTCGGCCCGGCGGTGGTGATGTTCCACTGTGCGAGGGGACGAGTCAGTGTCAGCAAAGCTCCTGAGAACGTGGTTTTCTATCCCCGCTGGACGCAGAAGAGCGCAGAGCGAGAGAAAACTCCCAAAGGATGCAACGTACCGGCCCGCCCCACCACATCCCAAACAACCATGTATCGTCGAGGTTGTTAAATGCATTGCTGAGGAGCTGGGTGTTGACGAAGTTGTAGATGTTGGGATCCGGGCGCGCGACGTAGAGTTCTGCGAGGCCGAGGAGGAAGATGCCTTTGAACTGCGGGCGAACGAGCGTCAGCGAGCGAGTCGAGAGAGAAGGGAAAGGGGACGCACGACCGTCTCGTCCTGCTGACAGCCCGGAGGCTTGCCCGGTCCAGGCGGCGGGTCGTGCTCGCAACTCTCCGTCAAGATCCCCGTTTGATGATCCGTAAAGTCCCTCATCGCGGCATACGCGATGCTCCTCGCCAAGTCGAGGACCTTTGTGTTCCCCGTCGCGTAGAACAGGTCCGCGAGTCCGAAGAGGAACGCGCCCGAGTTGTACGTCCAGGTTTGCTCGCCCGTCTTGGTGCATTGGTCCATTGGCTGACCCTGCCAGTCGGCTGTGATGGTGTCGTACACGCGCCCATTTGCTGGATCGAACGACCACGAAAGCCACCAATTGAGGGTGTTCATCGCGTAGTCGAAGTGCGTCGAGTTGCCCGTGTAGCGGTACAGGCGTGTGAGGATGCCGAAGTAGAGGCTGATCGACCGACAAACAAGCCATCAGTACCGTCTCCTCCTGCTCAACCTGCTCGAGCGAGCAGCGAACGCACCCATTTGTGATCGTATTCTTAATCATCGGCTTGTATGTCAACCACAGCACGCCACCTCCGCACGTGTCGGTCCAGTAAAGCGAGTTGTTGTTGTTAATCGTCTCGACCATGTTGAGCCAGGTCGTGTTCGGGTAGGCTTGGTGCGCGCGGAGGGCGAACATGGCCCACCAGCCTGAGAGCGAGCGAGCGAGAATGTCAGCGCACTTCATGCGAGCACAGAAGCGAGAAATGGCTGGACGCAGAGAAGGAGGTGGGGAAGGGAGGGGAGGTTACGAGGACGGAACGAAGGGAAACGCACTCTGGTCGTCGATGTACTTGTCGATCATCCACCCGAGGCCGTCGTTGCGGATCAAGAGGTCCTTGATGAGGAGCTCATTGACTGCGTACGCGCACCAGGTCAGAAATCACATTCGAGCACCGTCATCTTTTTCCCTCCCCGGCCCAAGAGAGGCTAGGGAGGGAACGACCTCAAGTTGTCCAGACGGAGGGAGCGCGGAACGCACCTTGGTTCCCGAGCGCGAGATCGAGGTTCGTATAAGCCATGCCCAGCACAGGCGTCTGCCACCATCCCGTCCATCTGCCATTACCCACCGGTGTCAGCTCCTTCACCATGAGAAGGAGAAAACGCGGACGCACTCGAACACTCCGTTCTCGTACCAAGTCTGCATGCGTGCGACGGCTGCTTGTGCGAGAGTCGCAATCGTCGACATGTCGTTAATGTCGATCCCTGCCGATGCGTCCTCGCAAGTCAGTTCCGACACTCGCAGGTAGAGTGGACGACGCACATGCTGACGGCGGAAAGGGGACGTCTACACTCGAGACGACGTCGCGTTTGTCGACTTCTCCGTGCTCGTCCGTGGCATCCTTGTCGCTCTTCGCCCGTCGTCCAGGCCGGAAGCGAAACTCGTCCGTCCTGAACGAGTTGTTCCGCCCGGGCGTAAACAACTGATGCCTGTCTTTCGCTGTGACAGGACGCGGTGCAGGGTTGGTCGGGTTCTCGGGGAGGCGGATGTCTTGCAAGAGCGGGTGGACGGGGATTCCGGGGTCTGAGGGGATGAAGGCGTGACCGTGCCGAGGCTGGTGAGGAAACGCGAGGTAGGGGTCGTCGTAAGTCGACGGGCAGGACTCGACTGGCGATGCAGAGGGAAGGGCGAGTGTTGAGCGAGTGCCGAGGAGGAGGACGAGCGAGGACGCGGCGAGCAGCAGCGGCGCTCGGCGGCGGTTGCCCATGACTGAATCGACCCTCGCAAGCACAGTGAACACCAGCTACGAGTCCCTCGAGCGAATGTGTGAGCGAGCGATGAGCGGGTGAGGTCAAGAGAGCGAGAGAGCGAGGGCGAGCGGGTTGAACCTCGACGAGCACCGTCTGCTGCGGTGAGTGCTGCCAGATCAGTCTCTAACGACTTGTACTCACTCGTACTCGCCCACAGTGCAACTCGCACCCTGCTCGTCCCGCTCCACCACCCCTCCCCTTCGTACGGGCGCCCATCGCCATGTCGTACGACGGCGGACTCGCAGAAGATCTCGCAGTCTACTCCTTCAATGACTTGGGCAACCAAGAGTCCGACCTCGCGCACCTCCTCGACGACGACGCCAACGCCCTCAACGACGAGACTTTCGGAGCCCTCGAGGGCGGCGATGACGAAGCGTTCGGTGCGGATGAGGCTTTCGGGGCACCTGTCGGTGAGTGTGCGAGTTTACTTCGGCTGGATCGAGCGTTGCAGGCGGTTGTCGTTGGTTCTCTCGCGCAGGAAGGAGGCGAGTGCTCGTGCGCTCTCGGGGGATACTGGGCGGAGCATGAGTGGCTGTGGTCTACTGCTATGCGCTTTCTGCAGCTCCAACGGTGGGGCGAGGGGGATTGCGGATCATTCGACGAAGTTGGCTCGACGAAGTTGGCTCGACGAAGATGGCGCGGACTCCTCGCGGAGGCGGACACACCCACCTCCGCCAGCTACATGTCTTACTTGTACGCCCACGCCCTAGCTAATTGTCTACTCGTGCACTCGTAGGACGCGACTTCGACTTTGCCGGCTCAACCGCCCGTTTCCTCGACCACGACCAAGCCCCGTCCTCGACCAAGTCCGTCCAGCAGCCCTCGACAGCCTGGACCGACCCGCTCCTCTCGTCGACCAAGCCCCTTTCGAGCTCACCATGGACAAGCCTAAACGATGATCCGTTGTTGTCGTCGGCCGGAAAGCCTGTGTACACTCAGCCTCCTCCGGCGGTTCCTCAGCCGTCGAGGCGAGTCAAGACGGTCGAGGAGGTCGAGGCTGAGATGCGTGCGGACGCTCTCGCCCGTCAGCAGCAGCAACAACAACAACAGCAGCCGGCGCAGGGTTCAGCGCGCCCGATGACCCTCGAGGAAGTTGAAGCGGAGATGCTTCGGCGTCGCGCGGCCGCCGCTGCCACTGCTTCTCCTGCCATCTCTCCGGCACAGTCGCAAATGCAACAGCTCCCGCCCGGTCTTGCACCTCAGCAGCAGACACCCCTTACCTCCGCCCCTCAACTGCCCTTCAATCCCGCGACCTTCGACCCCGCGACCTTCATCCCTCCCGCTCACCTCCTCCCACCGAACTTCACCTCCCTCCCGCCGCAGATCCAGAAACAGATCATCGCGCACCACAGGGCGGCGGCAGCAGCTGCTGTCGCCGCCGGTACCTTCAGGCCTCCTCTGCCTCAGCAGCCGCCTCAGCCTGCGCAGAGCCAGAGTTCAGCGCTCGGAAGGCCTCCTCAAGGTTCTGGAACGCCCGGTCCGGTGTTCCCTCCGCTCGGCGCGACGGCGACTTCGCCTGTTCCAGCGGCGGCGGGTGGACCAAACTTGATGGCGACGCTCTTCCCGCCCCTCCCGTCCGCGACCGACGCACAGAGACCCGTCTCAGTCGAACAAAGCCTGCAGATGCTCTCGCTCTCCCAACACACGCAACACCCATCTCTCACGGGCGCGCAGCTTCAAGCGCTTCTGCGTCAGGCGCAGTCGCAGGCTCAGGGAGGGGGAGAGGGGGGAGAAGAAGAAGAGAAGAAGAAGGCTGCGGATGAGCTGGTTATGATGGTGGAGAAGAGGATTATGGAGCATGAGGAGGCCGAGGGAAGGAGGAAGAGGAAGGCGGCGAAGATTGCGAGTATGGTGCGTTGCGCTGGCTTTGCTCAAGACTTCTTCGCTCTTACCAGACGGTGAAAGCTGACAAAATGGAGGAGCTCGTTGTCTACGCAGGCCAAGCACAACAACCTCATGTCGAATTCGGACAAGGACTTCATCACTCGCATTCAGGTCTCGCAGCTCGTCACCGACGACCCGTATGCCGACGACTTCTACTTCCACATCATGGCAGCGATCAAGGCGTCACGTCAGCAAGCTCTCGCAGCGTCGGTCGGCGCTTCTCTCCCTGGTCCCGGCCCCGCGTCGTCTCAAGGTCCGAAGACCAACTCGAACGCGAATCGTCGCCCAACTCGCCGCGAGAACGCGATGAACCGGATGGCGCAGAACGTCCAGCGCCTTGTCGACAGCGCCAAGAAGCGCAACGCGAGTGGCGGCAGTTCGGGCGGAGCGGGTCACACGCTTTCGCTTGAAGGAGCGCTGGGGAAGATCGCGACGAGGACGAGGAGTGCGCCGAGGCCGCTTTTGCAGGTCAAGCCTAGCTCGACGAGCGCGCACAAGGAGCGTACGGTTGCGGAAGAGCAAGGATCGGAGGGCGCGAGGAACGGGACTGGCTCGCCGGATGCGGAGAAGCAGCAGGGTAAGGGCGGGAAGAAGAAGGTCGGAGCGGGCGTGTCGACTGGCCAGTCGCTCCTCGCTGGCGCGGGATTGATCACGACCACCTCATCTGCGACCGACGCTGCTTCCGCTCCGAACCCCATTACCGGCCCACTCTCGCACCGTGACGCGCTTGCCATCATCGAGAAGATCTACGACTGCGTCCTCGACCTCGAGCAGCTGAGGCGCATCCAGCCTGCGCTGTTTGCGACTGCCGAGGGCGTCCGCGCGCAGTATGAGCAGATGACGGTTGAAGGCGAGGTCCGGGAGCAGATCAGGGAGAAGTGGGACGAGGCAAAGAGCGCGGTCCAGGAGGCTGAGGACAAGTACAAGGAGCTCGTAGACCGCCTGTGGGACAACCTGCATGTCATGGAGCCGCTTGATGCCTGGTGCGTTTCCCCCACAACGTCTGACAGCGTGTAGCGCAGATGACTGACCGTCAACCACGGCCCCGCAGCACGCCACACCCGTTCATTTCGATCCTCTCGCCATTGAAGGGCAAGCGCATCCTCCCGCGCGCGATCCGCCACCTCTCGCTCGAGCAGACGCTCACCCTTCTCACGCTCCTCGTCGCCACATTCGACACACTCGACGTAGTTGTCGAAGCGCCCGTCCTCGACCAGCTCGACACGACAGCCTCAGGCCGACAGCGTCGCGTTGCTGTCGAATCGAAGACGGAGGCGCTCCTCAACTCGATCGTCGCGCCCATCATGGCCGTTGTCGGACAGGCGCAACTCCGCATGGTCGTCGGCATGCTCGGACTTTTGATGGACCGCAACGACATCCTCAAGGTTGCCCGCTCCAAGCCGGGTCTCGCCTTCCTCACGATCCTCCTCTCACGCGCCGAGTCGCTCAAGCAGGCGACGCCCGCGCCCGAGCAGGCCGACTTGCAGCAATGGCACCGCACCTTCACCCACCTCTTCGGTGTCCTCTCGTCCGGCTCGAACCTCATGGCGCTCTTCCCGTCGACTCGCCTCGCTGCCGCACTTCCCTTCGGCGTTGCGCAGTACCAGTCGCTCGAGGTGCTCCGACCGGAGGCCGACCAGGACGATGAGCCGGTCTGGCGCTTCCTTGCAAGTGTCGCCGTTTGTGCCGATCCGGACCAGCAGCAAGTCCTCGTCACGGGCGTTCGGGACAAGGTCATCGAAAACGTCCGCTCTGCTCGGCAGCTTGAAAAGGTCAAGGCGGCGCAGGCACCGGCTGGCGCGCCCGAGAAGGCTGCCCTCAAGATCGTGAGTTTCGCCCAAGTGGCCCCCTTCCTCGACGCCGCTGACTAGTCCCTGTTCGCAGCGCAACGTCAACCTCCTGCTCCACGCTCTCTCGCTCGACGCGTCGATGATCGAGACGGACGACGACTGAAATCGCCATCCTCACTTTGTCGGATCTCTCCTCTCCTCCTCTTGTATACCCTCCGTCTCTCTCACAGCGTAGTATGCTAGACGTCCAACGCAAGCAATCACAACTACAGTATCAATCAGCCGGCAGCGACCTCGATGTCGATTCGCGCCGTCCCACCCACCACCACTCTGGCTTCATGCGAGCCTTCGGAGGCGCTCTTCTCGCTCTTCTCGCTCTTCTTCCTCCTTTGCTCGTCGACGCTCCACAAGGCGGAACAAAATGTCTTACTACGACCCGTCGACTGGCGACTGTTCGTTCTCTGTGTCTTCCGTCGTCTCCCAGCGATGGCCTTCCTAACTTGCGCTCCTCCCTGCGAGCAGTCCGCCCGCTCCCGGACCGCCACCACTGCGACCGCTGGTACTGGCGCGGAAGGGGCTGCGACGGTCTCACGAGGAGCCAACGCCTCGCCGCCATCTGCGTTCCGTCCATCGTCTTCGGCCTCCTCGTCCTCACCGTCCTCTTTGTCATCTGGAGAATCCGCGTCCTCCGCTCTCGCGTCAACGCCGTCGAAGGAAGGCAACTCGTCACGGAGGGCGCCGTCGGAGCGCTCGAGGAGCAGCACAAGAAGATATACCACAGGCATCGCAGGCACGCCTACTCGCGCCACGCTTACGACACGCCCTACCCTTACTCCTACCCGCCTCTCGGCATTCATCCGCACTACTACCGCCCTCAGCATCATCGCTACCACCACAACGACTGCGACAGGAAGTACATCGGCTACTACTGAGGTGCGGCGACGGCAACGAGGGCGAGCGAGGCGGATTGGCCAGCTCAAGCAGGACAACATGGTCAGGGGCGAGACGCGACTGTTGTAGCCAGCGAGATCGGGCGGGAAAATGCAAAGACACGGACGTTCTCGTCGACTTGACTCTCGCATCCTCATCGAAAATTCCGGTGCGGTTCGAGGGCAGATGACGACCTCTACTCATTCCAAGCGATGCCGTTGGTCGGGGCTGAGCTACACAAGCGAAAACAATACCGAAAGAGCGAGAAGCGCTCGTGCAGAAGATGATCTAATGAGGAGCGTACTGGATCTTGAGGCTGACGGGCGCGCTCGTGGTGAGGACGGACTCCTGGACCGAGCCTACAGCGACTTCTCGAGCGTAGAAGGTGCTCGAGCCCCCCTCCGAGAGGTACTTGTCCGAGTCCTGCGCGACGCGGTGAAAGTCAGCAAAACCCTATTCCCACACGACGACCCCGATTCACAAGTGTAAAGGCGCTGGCGGTGTTGCCACTTGCGCACGACAAAGTGTCGTTGAGAACGGCGCAGGGACCCTTTGACGAGGTCATGGTGAACACCGAGGCGAGGTCGCTCGCTGTCGGCGTGAGGCGGTATGTCGCGCAAGTACCGGTCGTGTACCAGGCGCCGTTCGAAATCAGGCAGCCGTCCTGGGTTCCGTAGACAAACACTGCGGGGGGGAGAGGACGTCGGGACCGCTCAAGAGGAGAGGAGAGGCGAAACGAACGAACCGTTGAAGAAAGCGCCGCCGGTGCTGTTGCCGCTTCCGCCGGTCGAGCCACCAGTTGCGGGCGGGACGTGGCCTTTTGTATAGTAGAGGATGCCGGTGTTGGACAAAAAGCGTGGTAAGCTACAAGCTAAGAAGCCTCGAGGAAGGTGCACTCACTCCGAGCAGGACGACTTTGACCCATCTGAGCTCGTCGGGACGAACTTGCCGCCATTGACAGGACCCTCCGTGGAGTATCCGTACCAGACTTCGTCGAGAGCGCCCTGCTTCCTGCAGCCCCAGATCGCCTCGTAGCCATGGGGTTTCTTCGCGACAGCCTGAAGCTGTGCAAGCGTGTAGGTCTGGTTCGGCGAGGGGACGATGCCGTCGGCTGCAAGCCACTCATAGGTTGGAATGGCGCGGAAGACCTCGACGGTCGCGGTGCAGGGACGTCTCCGCCCCTGTTCGTTCAGGGAGAGAGACGTACACTGCTTGTAGTGCCCCCCGTAGCACGTCGTGTCAAGCGTCGAGATGCACGTTCCTTTAAGCCACCAATCCACCATGACAGCTTCTCCCCCTTCTCTTGTTTCCCGAATGTGCGCAACGCACCGTGTTTATCCCACTCATGCGCCCAGAAGCTCTCGTCATTTCCCTTGTCATCCTTCCAGTACACGTCCATGAATTCGAGCAACTGCTTCGGTGCGTTTTGGGCAAGGATCGAGCGAGTGTTGGTGTATTGACGGGAGGGGTCGCAGAATTGGTCGAAGGTGCCGTCGCAGTCGTCCGGCTGGGCGGAGGAAGGGCATCGGCGTCGCTGCAGGATGGGAGTTGCAGAGCGAAGCGGCTTCGCAAGTCCCCTTCTCGCGCCGAAAACGCTGTCTTCGAGGGAATGAAAACAGCAAGACCCACCCAGAGACCGTGCAACGTCCACGAATTGCTCGGGCTGACTGACGGTGATCAAGCAGCCGTCAGCGAGGACAGCCACGACCTGAAGAAGGGAAGATGCCTGCAGCTCACTCGGCGGGTTCGAGTCTCAGAAGTGAGTCGAGAGGAAGTACCCTCCCCGCGCATTCGTGCAGCAGGACTAAATCGTGGGAACCATTCGTTGTCAGCGTCCGGACGCACATCAAGACCAGGGAACGAAGGCGGCTCCCGTCTCGCACAACTAGCAGGCGCGAAAGCAGGTGATGGACAGGCGTTGAGGCCGAGGAACTTGTGAAGCTGCGCTTCTTCGGCGTTGAGCAGTCCTGTGAGACCGGGGAAGGAGGAAGCGGAAGGGTCGGCTGAAACGACTCTCGGCGATTGCGACGGTCGCTGCCGCGAGGAGAGCGGGTGAAGCGTTTCCCCCGATACAAAGGGAGAAGCGGTGAGGATGGAGGAAGAGGTGATGAGGAGATCAGGAGAGTACGGAGGAGGAGGAGGAGAAGGAAGTCGGCAGTTAGCTCGGTAACGCCACGGGCGCCAAGGCTCTCTCGAGTGCACGTCGAACCTCCTCAGGTGAGCCGTCGACAGCACGTTTGGATGCAGCTGGAGCAGCAGACCATGCGGCGAGTGATGGTTAATGCCGATTGATGCGGGGAGCCTGAGGGGTTGTGCGGAGCGGTGGAAGCGAGCGATGGACCGAGGAAGACTTGGCGGTGTTGGCGGACAGTCAGCAGCGTCGACGAGGAGCGCAGCCCGTCAGTCCGTCTCGTCCTCGTGCTCGCAGACCAAAGCGGGTCTCGTTGCAAGCTCGATGAATTGTATTTACACTGTTCGCGTGGAGGGTGATCCAGACGAGTCGTTCACTGCCTCTTGCGCTTCTCGAGCATGTCGGCGAGGTCGCGCGCCTTCTGGAGCTCCTCCTCGCTGGGCGGGCCTTTGACCTGTCGCGGGCATCCAACACCGTCAGCCTGAGGCCTCTCCACCGACAGGAGCGCCTCCGTACGCACTGGCTCTGTGTAGCGCGAACCAAGCAAGTCGGACGCCCTGTCCTGGCTGCGCGGGTCCTCGAGCTCGAGGTTGTTAGGCGGATTCTTGAGCCAGGCCGCTGACGGGTCCCTGGCATTGGGGAAGCGTTCGAGCGAGTGTCGACGTCGTTTCGGGACAAGGCGAAGAGGTGGGGACGGTGGAGAGGTGGGGACGAGGTCGTGTGAGGAGGCAAAGCGCACGGTCAGCCAGCGCACCAGGCTGGAGAGACTCGCAAGACGCACTTCTGCAGCCTCGAGGGAGTCCCAGGGCGAGACCCGCGAGCGGGAGTGCCGGGACGGGGGGTAGACGGGCGCGAGGAGACCTTGGGCGTGCTCGGGCGGTCCATGCCGGTTGTTCGTGGGCTTTGAAGATTGCTAATGAGCGAGAAGAGTCAGGGGAGTAACGGGAAGGAGCGAAAGAGAGGTCACGAGGGTGCGGGAACGGGAGTCTCCGTGGCTTGACTACTCGTTGGCCGCCCGCTCGCGACTGTACATTTCCATGAGAGACTCCAACAATCTGGATTACACCCAACTCCCAATCCAGTTACAAAGGGAAGACTATCGGAGAATTCCCGTGCTGCACAATATCATCTCGGAACCCGCTCCCATCTCTTCCTGTCTCGCCCGGGCCCCGAGTTTGTCGCTGCGAGACGCAACGACCTGCGAGCGCAATCAGAACGAGTCAGCGCGGGGAGGACGAGGATGAGGAGGAGGGCCCAACGCACCGGAGGGGTGGAAAGACCTTCGCAGGAGCTCGAACGCCGCCGGCGCGCAAGCCTCGAGGGCAG
>JAMALD010000058.1:0-67832 GCA_023628235.1 Rhodotorula sp. S30-09 | reverse complement strand
GTGTACTGCGAGACGTAGCGGTACAGCTTGCGGTGGTTCTCCTCCCTCTCGTCGGCCGGCATCGTCAGCGCCTGGTGGTTTGTCTCCGGGATTCTCAAACCTGACTCTCTCAAGCCCGCATTGCCTGTACGAGTAACCGAGTTGCAACAGCTCCTCCGGTTTCTATGCCTGGCTCCTACCCAACAACCGCGCAAGCTCTGCATCCATCACAACAGGTCAGCTTCCACTACAAAAGAGCGAAGAAGGATCAGTGGACGCACGCTCGATCTCGATCCGCTCGTGCGTGACGACGGCCTTGGGCGTATTGCTGTCGTTTTGCGGCACCTGGACGTCGCGCTCCCGCACGGTCCATCCTCGCTGCTTTGCGGTCTGCTCGAGCTGCGATGCGTCTGGGCGTGAAAGGACGAAGCGGATCAGCTCGGCTGCACGAGAGAGAGGAAGAGATACGCCCGAACGCACCGGTGGTACCCAAGAACGCCTCGAGGGTAGGTTTGGCGATGCTCCTAAAGCTGCGCTCGACCTCGCGCGCGATGCTCTCCCTCACCCGTCCGTCGAACGCGGGCGCGCTGCGCGCAAGCGAGTCGATCGCCTCGCGGACCTCCTGCTCCTTCTGGCCCTGCGCGTCGCCCTCGCGGTACAGGCGCCAGAAGTCGCGGAACTTGCGCGCCTGCATGAGCTTGCTGAGAGCGAGGAGGCGCTCGGCCGTCTCCTTCTCGCCGTGCGGCTCGGCGGGCGCCCGTGCAGTCGCTGCTGCTGGCGCGCCGTCCTCGTCGTCTTCGTCGTCGTCGTCCGAGGGGGCGACAGAAGGGAGGGAGCCACCGACGACGAAGGAGTCGGAGAGGAGGGACCAGGCGAGCGAGAAGTCGGGCGAGAAGGGGGCGTGGGCGAGGGCGAGGAAGAGGGCAGAGAGGGAGGCGGAGGGGGAGCAAATGGCGGGGTTGAACTGGCTGTGCGCGTGCGCAAGGAGCGTCAGTGAGCACTTCCGAGCGACCTATGGCAGCCCTCGCCAACGCCAGGACGCGACGAATGCGGTGCACTCACTAGAGCTTGAGGAGGGCGAGGTTGGCGAGGAGGTCGTACCGGTCGTTGGAGAGCTGAGACTGGAGGTAGTCCTCGAGCAAATGAACGTCTGCGCGGTCGCATCAGGGTCAGCCATGCGCAGTGTCGAGCTGTCGCTGATGAGAAAGGGCAGGTGGGAGGGCACGCACTCGACGGGTTGTAGCGGTCGACGCTCGAGATGAGAGTCTGGATGTGCGCCGGGCGGTCACTCTGGGCAAGCATCGTGTGCGTGTGCGGCTCAGTCGAATGTAATCGGACGAAGGCGGGCGAAGACGAGCACGGCGCTGGATTCTGCCCACGACCACGCTCACGCACACCACGCTCACACTCGATGGGACTATTTCGTGTGCTGCATGCATGCAAGGGATCGAGACTACGGCACGAGGATCGCGAACCGCAATGCAGGGTGCGAGGCGAGGACGAGGACGACGACGAGGACAACCGGGTCTCGGACTAGTACCGCCGCTGTTCGGGGAGCAGAGTGTCAGCGCTCCATTCAAGCGTAAGCAGCGAGAGCGTGCACACACCATACCGCCACCGCCACCGCCACCACCGCCGCCTCCTCCGCCGCCTCCTCCGCCACCTGCCGCACCGTTTGGACAGCTGCGAGAGAACAAAGTCAGTGTCGAGCCGCCCGATGCCACGGAAAGGACCGCGCCACGCACTGGTTCGCAAAGTGCCCCATCTGCTTGCACTTGTAGCATTGCACCGTCGCCAAATCCCGCCTCCCTCCTCCTCCTCCTCCTCCTCCTCCTCCTCCTCCACCGTACCCACCTCCCCCTCCCCCTCCGCCCCGATCGCTACCCCAATTCGCCGCGCCGCTCCCACTCCGCCCAGTAGGGTCCGCAGCGTGCTCAAGCCAGTCTTTCCGCCAAAGTCGGAAGGTCGCTTCGGGGAGGAACCGGGCGCCGGAGACGTCTGGGATGCGGGTGGATGAGGCAGGCGGTTCGGGCTCCGGCTCGAATTTGGCGCTGCGTGCGAGGACGATGCGGGTGAGTACGGGGAAAGGTTGTAGAGCGAGAGGTGGAACGCACTGTCCGAACGGGCAGTCCTTGCCCTTTGCACAAAAGCCAACGAGGTAGTCGGGACACATGACTCTCCGGACATGCTTGAGCTTGCAGTTGGGGCCTGCGTGACGAGCGAGCGAGATCAGCTGCGGGCAGGAAGCGGCGGAGCGAGAGGGGCCACACCGTCGGGACAGAAACCCTTGCGATACCGCGGGCACTCGCGGATGCGCATCTCGTCCGTCACGTGCAGGTACATGCACTGCGCGAAGACAAAGTCTATCAGTCACCGAACACCAAACACAGGAACCCGCCAACGCACCTCATCGCCATTCGAGCAGAACCCGTACTTGGCAAAGAACCAACACTCGGGCATCTTTCTCAGGTGATACTCGTGCAGGAACTCGCACGTTGTGCCCTTCTTGCACAGTCCCCTGAGCCAATGCTTGCACACGGTCCGTCCATGCGCGTTCTGCGGTATAGGCGGTGGAGGCTGAAAGTTGAGCGGAGAAGGCTGGACGTGGCGGAGTGGGCAGAGCGCGCCTTTCGGACAGGAACCGGTGCGGACAAAGTCGGAACAGAGCTGAGAGTCGTGGTCGAGCCGGATTCCGAGGTCGAGCTTGATGAATGGTTCGATGCTGAGGTCGGCGTGGCGGAAGAGGACGCGTGGGTCGGTCTCGAGAACGGTCGCCATAGTCCCGGCGAGGGTGAAGAGCGACTCTGAGGCAAGTGCGGGGGCTGACTGAGGAGGTTAGTCGAGAGAGAATCGAAAGTTGGACGTCGACGCGTGCTAGTCGGACGTCGCTTCGTGCGCGGTCCTCGAGTATATCTATGCTTCCTCTGTGTGTGCCAGAGCAGCTATCCGAGCGGTTGTTGCCAACTTGACAGGCGACTGGCGATGAAGTTCGAGAGGCGGTGAGAGAGGTCGACGGGGCAGGCTGCGGCTAACTGCAGCGGCTTCTGCGAGTGTACTGGCGGGTGCAAGTCTGTCCTAAGGTGTCGCAGCTGTGCGGGGGTGTGTGGCTGCTGATCGAGGGTGTTCGTCCGCTCTTTACGAACGACCGCCTCAGCTGCCCCGCTCAATTCCGCTTGCTGAGCTTGTCCGAGATCCCCACGAGCTTGCTTAGACCTACGCACCGCTCGCAACACACCAGCTCCGCTCCCACACCTCGCCGCCGCTCCGCCCCACCTCGCCGGTCCTCGCGTCCTTCAACCGAGCAAATGATGCACCTGCACGACTCTTACGTCCTGTATACGACACAGGATGCCTACACTCTCGTCGGACAGTCAGAGAAGGCAGAGACGCTTACTATCAGCCGGGGCGCTAACTCGTTCAGCATCAAACGTGCGGGCAGTTCTCTCTTCGTGTTCGGGCCTTTTCTAGGTCTTCTGTACTTCGACGGTCCTGATGGTGTGTTCGAGTCCTGGTGCACAGCCGGTGCGAACCCTCCGCCTCGACCTGAGCAGGAGCTCGTTGTCCACGGCTTGTTCGGCGTGATCAGCCTACTTAGGTGTGCGTCCACTCGCCTACCGAATCTCGCAACGTCGCAACTGAAGCTTATCCTTCGCGACGATCGCAGCGGACTACCTGATCGTCATCACGAAGCGCACCAAGGTCGCCACGGTCTTCACCTCGCCCATCTACTCCGCAAACGACTTCTCCGTCTTTCCGCTCGAGCGGTCCACCAGCGCCGAACTCGTCAAGCACCCGCAAGAGGCTTACCTGCTCGGCTTGATCAAGAGCCACCTCTACAGCGCGCCGTTCTATTTCACCTACGGCGGTTACAATGTCACGAGCCGGTTGCAAGAGCAGGAGCGCAGCGAGAGGCCGCTTTGGGAGACGGTGCGTTCACGGAGACGTCTGATGAGCGAGCGCTTGCTGACAAGAGGCTCGCGTACAGGCGGACGACCGCTTCTTCTGGAACCGCCATCTCCAGCGCCGCTTCATCGACGCGACCACCTCTGCCGGCCAGGAAGACGTAAGTGGGACGAGAGGACCCGATCAGAGCGATACGATGGAATGAGCAGCTGACATGCTCGTATGGTTTCTGGTCGCAGTACAGCCGCTTCATTTTGCCCTGCATCTTCGGCTGTACGATGCGGCGTTCTCCCATGCAGAACGTGCACTAACGTGCAGTACCGCGCAGTCCTCGAGTTCAAGCACGCCTCGATCAACGGCCGCGACTTCCTCTTCGGCCTCGTCTCGCGCCGTAACCGCTACCGCGCTGGCACCCGCTACTTCTCCCGCGGCATCGACCAAGCTGGCAACGTCTCCAACTTCAATGAGACCGAGCAGATCGTCTTGCTCGATGCGCAGAACGGCAGTGGGGCGGCGGGCTCGAGCGGTGGAGCGGTCAGGGGAGACATCAGGTTCTCGTATGTCCAGACCAGGGGCTCGGTGCCGGTCTACTGGGCCGAGATCAACAACTTGCGCTACAAGCCCGACCTCAAAATCCTCGACCTTTCCTCCACGGTGCGGCCGCATTCCACTCGTCTCGTTGCGCAAGGCGCCTCATTCGCTGACCCTGGTCCAATGCAGGCCGAGTCGCTCTCCCGCCACTTCGACCAGCAAATCTCGCTCTACGGCGACCAGTACCTCGTCAACCTCGTCAATTCGCACGGCTACGAGAAGCCCGTCAAGGACGCCTACGAGCGTGCGCTCAACGCGATGGGCAACCCGCGTATTCACTACACCTACTTCGACTTCCACAAGGAGTGCAAGGGCTTGCGGTTCGATAGGGTGTCGGTCTTGATCGACTCGCTCGACCAGGACTTGCAGCAGCAGGGGTGGGTTCCAAGTCTGAACTTCGCTCAGAGCCGTGAGACTGATTGGCACCGTCTCCGCAGCTACTTCTTCCACGACACTACCGCCGCCAAGCAGCCTCAGCGAAAGCAGACCTCGGTCGTCCGCACGAATTGCATGGACTGGTGCGTCTGTCGTCTTTGCCTTCGAGCGCAAGGTGCTGAGTTCGCCCGCGGCAGCCTCGACCGCACAAACGTCGTCCAATCCGCTCTCGCCAAGTGGGTCCTGAACAACCAGCTTCGGCAGATCGGCGTTCTCAGCGTTAAGGAGTCCGTCGAGGAGCACGCCGCCTTCCTCAACTTGTTCCGCAACGGTGCGCGCCGGTCCATCATTTTCCTGCTATATCAGTGTTGATACGTTTCTTGCAGTTTGGGCGGACAATGCGGACGTCGTCAGTCGCGCTTACTCAGGCACCGGCGCGCTCAAGACCGACTACACTCGGTTCGTCAGCTTTAGCTTCCCTTCCGACGATCTACTGACGCATCGTCGCACTCACAGCACCGGCAAGCGCTCGAAGGAGGGCGCGCTGCAGGACGGCATAAACTCTCTCATCCGTTACATCAAGAACAACTTCCTCGACGGGCCACGCCAGGATGCGTACGACCTCGTTACCGGTACTTGGGTGCCGAGGAAGGGAGAGGAGCTCGGCTGGGCCGACAAGCGAGAGCTAGCTGTCCGGGCGGTGAGCAGGGCGTTTCCTCCTTCAGCGAACGAAGCTGACGTCCCCTCATGCAGGCTCCGTGGATCCTGCTTTTCGGCCTGTTCGCGCTCTTTATTACATTCTTTGCCGCTGCCTTTGTCAATGGTGCGCTAGCCCTAGCCCCAGCCCCAGAGAACCCCGCTAATGGTCGATCGCGAACAGACTACGTCGCCAGCTCGCGCAAGGTCGCCATCGTCTCGCTCGCCCTCGTCGCCTTCGCGTTCAACAGCATCCTTGTCAACGGCATTGACTATGTTTCGCAACCACGGCTGGCCCGCCAGGCGCTCGACGACATTCTTAGCTACACTGGAAAGGGATACGAGTGGGTCTTCCGTCTCCCTCCGCTTCGCTCGAGTGGCTGACTCCGCCTCGCCCTCGCAGATCTGGTCGCCGCGGTCGTCCTGTCAAGACGAAACTCGTCAGCGTCGAGTCGTCGGCCAAGAGCCGCCAGGCGCGCAAGGAGAGTCTCTTGCCGAGCCTGTCGTCGCCTCAAATCAAGCAAGAGTAGATCCCCCTTTATATACGAGTCGGTGGTGTCGTTGCAATGTGTTCGATGGCCTTTACACTTCCCGCGACGATGGCTGCCAGTTCAGACTCCTCGCCGAGACGAGAGCCGACTTAGCTTGCACTTCGATCAACCGGCGACACTCGCTCGCGCACCTGCCAAGTGCTTTCACGAGCTCGCACACGTTGAGCTTGATACTGCGAGCCCATACAACCACGGCCCAACCGCTGCGTCGCCGTCAAGCCCCTGGTTCCCACGACCTCATCGTCTCGATCTCGCGGGCGCCGCCTCGACCTCTGCAAACGGCGAGCGTAGCACAGATATACCCACCTGATGGGAAATAGTTCCTCCAAGGAGAAGAAGGCGAAGAACAGGGCGACATCGGCATCTGACGACGCAACCCCGTCCTCTGCCGCCCCGCAACGGCATCCAGGCGATGCGCCCAGCGGCACGAGTCCGCCGGGCGGCAGTCAGAACTCGGTAGGGAGCCAACAAGGAGGAGCAGGGCATGGTGGAGCAGCACAGTCGACGGGAGATGCGGGCGGTGTTGACCTCACCCCTTCGCGGTCGAGGTCGTCGACGACTGCATCGGCTCTCTCGCGAACACCGACCAATCCCGCGCCCAGCAACTCTCTCACAACTTCGTCTTCGTCTGCCGATGTCCCCGCCGCCCAAACCATCCTCTCGAACCCGATCGCCGCGACACCATCGTCGCTCACTCCGTCTGGCACTGGACCCGGCGCAATCGGCCAGCTGTCGACCTCGCCGACGTCTGCACCGAAACAACAGACCTTCGACATCGACGACATGATTTCACGGCTGCTCGACGCCGGATATTCGGGCAAGGTGACCAAGTCGGTCTGCCTCAAGAACGCAGAGATTACCGCGATTTGCCAGGCTGCGCGCGAGGTCTTCCTGTCGCAACCGACGTTGATCGAGCTGTCGCCGCCCGTCAAAATCGTCGGCGACGTCCACGGCCAGTACAGCGACCTCATCCGCCTTTTCGAGATGTGCGGCTTCCCTCCGAACGCCAACTACCTCTTCCTGGGCGATTATGTCGACCGAGGCAAACAGAGCTTGGAGACAATCCTGCTCTTGCTGTGCTACAAGGTCAAGTACCCCGAGAACTTCTTTCTCCTCCGCGGGAACCACGAATGCGCGAATGTGACGAGGGGTTTGTCCCTGGTTCTTGTTGTTCGTGAGCTTTAATTAATTCGCTGATGTCGCCTCCGCACAGTGTACGGCTTCTACGACGAGTGCAAGCGGCGGTGCAACATCAAGGTGTGGAAGACGTTCATCGACGTGTTCAACTGCCTCCCCATTGCCGCCGTCGTCGCCTCCAAAATCTTCTGCGTCCACGGCGGACTCTCGCCTTCCCTCTCGTCGATGGACGACATTCGCCGCATCTCCCGCCCGACCGACGTCCCCGACTACGGCCTGCTCAACGACCTCCTTTGGAGCGACCCGTCCGATACTGCGCTCGACTGGGAAGACAACGAGCGAGGCGTGAGCTATTGCTTCGGCAAGTCGGTTATCGGGGCGTTCTTGGCGCGGTACGATTTCGACCTCATCTGTCGCGCACATATGGTCGTCGAGGGTGAGTGGCTTCCGTTCGCTTGCGTTCGGCGTTGTCGCTGACATTCGTATCCAACAGATGGGTACGAGTTCTGGAACGAGCGGACGCTCGTCACGATCTTCTCGGCGCCGTGAGTTTGCATTCCAGCCATTGCAAGATGCCGAATGCTCACCTTGGGGCTTCACTCCTCTCTCCTGTTCTCCTCTTCACCCTCTGGGTACATCACACTTTGCATGGTCCAATTCCTTCTAGTAACTACTGCGGCGAGTTTGGTGAGTGTTCTGGCGGTCCTTTTGCGCCCTGGCCATCGGGCGGGGTCGCAGCTCTCGGGGATAATCCATTTATGTTCCTTCCGTGCAGACAACTTCGGTGCCGTAATGTCGGTTTCAGAAGACCTTCTTTGCGCCTTCGAACTCCTGAAGGTGCGCGATAATTTCGGCGCGGCTGCCTCCATCCTCGAAGACTGACACCGTTTCGCTTGCAGCCGCTCGACACGGCTCAGCTCAAGCGCGATCTTGCCAAGGCACGGCGACGACTGTCGGCCGGCGCATCATCGACGACGGCAGCCGCCTGATCGCCTCGACTTGTACAACTACCGCCGCCTTTCTTGACCCGCACCACGGATGGTCCTATTCTCCTTCTTCCGCCCTACACGTTGTCTGCGAGACCTCGAGCTCTCGCGCATGTCTCCCTCTCCATGTCATGTACGAGTACCCTGTATTCAGTTTACGTTGTCCATCTTGCGGCCTCTTCCTGGCTTCCCGACTTCGTCTCCCACATCTCTCGCCAACCGGACATCGCAATGCAGAGGTAAAATGTGCATACGAGACGAGAGCGACTCCCGGCGAGCTTCGCACGAGTGAAGCGCAAGGAGAGATTGCGGAAGGTAGATCGCTCCGCGCGATCCTCGAGTTGCTGGCCTCTGTCCGCTGTCTCTCGATCGCTGATCTATTAGCGTCCGCTGAGATGGGCGTGCAAGAGTCTACAGTGCAGGAGGAGTCGGATGTACAGTCTATCTCCCGAAGCGCATCTCGGCGCCGCCGTACAAGTCTAGAGCCTTCCGCAGGACCTCGTAAGTGAGGGGAGGTGGTCGAGTCCAGCTCGGCCACGAGTGGTGGCTGCGGGACGTGAAGCTAGTCAGCAAAAAGCTGCACGGAAAGGCAAAAGAGGACGGGAACGCACTACATCTCCGTCAAGCGGATCTGCCACGGCGGAAAACCGTGTAGTCGCAGGTAGGACCCGCCGAAGACGAAAAGCAGGTCGGGCTCTGTCAAAGGTAGCGCTGCATTCGCAAGAAGCGGGTTAACTCCGGACGAGCGCTGAAGAAACAGATCGCTCGTACCATCGATGGTCTCGGCAATCGTCTCCGACATGATCTTCTCACTCGACTGTCCCGACGCCAAATCCTTTGCCACGCGCGCAAGCCAAGGCTGGCCTGCTTGCCGGGAGAGCAAGTTGACCTGGACGTCGGGTAGAGAGGTCGGCGGGAGGTCCTCGTTGACGAGCGTGGCAGACGAGGCTGCGGGAAGGGAATCAGTCGAGAGAATCGGCTCAGCTGGCGAGAGCACGCACTGCTGTCTCCATCGCCCGACACCGCAACCCACGACTCGTCCAGCAAAGTCTCATTCGCCGCGATCGCTTTCGCCGAAGCCGGCCGCTGCAGTACGACAAGTCCACAATCGTTTCCCGCTCTTTCCACACCTCCCACGCTCAATCCGAGAGCTGTCGAAACGTCGAAAGCCTCCTCGACGAGCAGCCCTGCGGAGGTCGAGACGTTTTTAGCGCGAATGACGGCGGACTCCAGGCAGCGCACACACCGGTTTCGTCGTACACGGACAGCGTGACGATGCCCAATTCGCGGCTCCACCTCAGCAGTTTCCGCAATTGCTCGACCTTGTCCTGCACCGCCTGCCGGAAGTCGCTCGCCGTTCGAGCAGGCGCCAGGATGACCGCGAGGTGCTTCGGCAGCTTTTTCCACCTCCCGCGTTTCAGGTCATGCGCCGGCGACACCGCTTCATGACGCTGCAGACGAGGGAAGGGGACGAGCGAGGCGTGCCGGAGGACGAGGCGGGCGGCGCGGGCGCTGGCGAGGACGGCGTGAAGGGACGCGAGGATAGCGAGATGCACCGGGAAGAGCAAACGCGTCGTCTGAGCCCACATGGGCTGAGCGGTGGTCAACAGTCCAACGTCAAGCGGACTTGCGACTTTCGCGACCAAGCCGGTTTCCCCGAAACAGCTTCGTACGGTCGCAGAACCCGCCAAATCGTGCTTACAACAAGACAAAGCAAATCTAGCGATGGTACAGCTACTTGGGCGCCTTCCCAATCCGCTTGCCCAACCTCCGCGCTGGATTGTTCGCGTCCCGCTCGCCCAAGGGCGCCGGCTTGACCCGCTTCGACAGCTCCCCCTTACCCGTGACGCCGGCGACGAGCGAAGGCCGGGCGAGAGGCGGGAGCGGGACGCGCATGACGACGGGAGATGGCGTCTCGCGGATGCTGACCGCCTCGCTCATCCTGCCTCGTCCCGTCGGTCCCACCGCGAGAACCGTCTCGGCCGCTGCAGCCTCCTCGACCTGCGCCAAATCTGCGGTTCGCTGAGCGAGGAGCCGCTCGAGCACGCTTGGTCGCTCCGCGTCGAGGTCGACACCGGGCATGAGGCGGTCCTGCGGTCGCTCGCGCGGTCGAGGGGTTGCGCCGGTCGCGAGGTCGTGTCGTACGCGGGTATGCAGGTCGTGTCGAGTCTGCTGCGAGAGAGCGACGGTCTGATCGTCGATAGAAACGAGAGAGGTCGAACCGGAAGCGGCGTAGGCGTCGATCTGGCCACCAGACGTTGTCAGCGCTGTGGACAGGAATACTGGCTGCACAATAACCGACGCACCGACGCTGCGGCAGCAAGGGAGGTCTGGTAGCTGTCGCATTGGGCGAGCTTGGTGGTGCTCGTCCAGTCGCCGAAAGCATCGCCGGCAGCACCGACGAGGTGGACGAGAATCTGGCGCGCCGAGGTAGCGAGAGCGGTGGACTGATGGTGCCCTGTGGAACGAGTGGGTCAGCGTGCACCACAAGCGGCCGAAGAAGCGAGGCGGACGCACAATCGACGCCCAGTCGCCGTGCAAAGTTTGCTGCGTTCTGCAAGTCTCCCAGCTGGTCTCTCCTCTCTGATTCGGCTGAAAAGCGCCACGAGTCGAAGCCGGCGGCGGCGCGATCAAGTGATTCGCTCAAGGCCTGCAAGAAAGACAAAAGACAGGTCAGTCGGCCAAGGTACAGTTGGCGAGAGGAAAGGCAAACGCGCCTCTGCTCCAGCTCGACTTCGCTCATCGCAAAGATCGGTAGTTGTCGAGAGAGCAGCGCGGATCGTGGAACCGCTCGCTTCAAGAGAGCGCAGCTTGTCCGCGCGAAGTCGGACGGCCGCGGACTGCGTCGACAGGACGCCATCCAGTTCGTGCTCGACATGCTCGAACGTCGACGCGAATGCTCGGCTTCGTCGAGAAGCGGCAGCGCTGAGCTGGTCGTGCAGCTGCCGGAGCGTCTCCTCCTGCTCACGCTGGGCCTGCTCTTCTTCGCTCGTGAGCAACAGCTGAAGGTCGGCGACGACTTGTCGTAACCGTGTGTTCTGTTTGGCAAGATGTTCAGCGTTGTGCTAGCGCAGAAGGATTAGAGCTGGCGGGACACACCTCGTCTACGAGAGCAGCAGCATCGTGATCCCGCAGCTCTTCAAGAGTCAGCTGATCCTGCCGCAACGCCTCCGAGCAGTCCTGATGCAGCTGACGGACGGGACCAGCCAGGTGTCCGAGAATGCGCGTTGTCTGCGCAAAGCAGACGGTCAGTTGAGAACCTCGACGTACGAGGCAGAGTGCACAGGACGTACCTGCTCGGCATGCTGCGACAAGCGCTTTTCCAGCTCGTCCGCCTGCTGTCGCTGCAAGCGTTCGAGCCTGTTCGCCCGTTCAAGGATGCGCCCCTGCAGCTCTGCGCACACTTTGTCAATGGCCTGCCGAAAGCCGGTGGCTTGCGCGTCGGCTCGCTGCGAAGTTGTTGCGAGGGCGGCAAGGTGTGCGGCGAAGGCATCGACGTGGTCGTCCACCAGCGTGAGAGTCGAGGCGAAGTGCTGGAGCACGGTCGTCAGTTCGAGCGGCGAAGCAGGCGGAAACGAAGGGAACGTACAGCTCGCTGGCGACGCGTGAATGCGTCAAGCTGTTCTCCGAGTGTGCCAAGGAAGTCCTGCTGAGTCGAACGAAGCTCCGACGTGCACTCGCCGATGCGCTCGGCGCAAGTGGCGATGGCGTCTCGCGCGGCGACGATGAGGGCGTGGTTGTTGCGCTCGACGTCCGACTTGCGGTCTGCAAAGTCCGTCGCGTCAGCTCTGAGGCGCTGATAGAAGAACCGCAACACGTACCGAGTTTAGCCCGCAAGCCTTCGACGTCGTCCAACGCGTCGCCAGCAGCCTCCTTCCACCCCTCGCGGCTCGTCTCAAACGCATCCCTCAGCACCTCCTGCTGCGCCAGCCTAAGCTTGGTCTCCCTCAGCTCCGCCGACGTAGCGGCCAACTCGCCCTTGACCCCGCCCAACTCGTCTGTCGCCTTGCGGAGCTGTTCTTCCCGCAGGCTGAGGAGACGGAAGTTTTGCTCGAATTGGTCGCGCGTCGTCTGGAGCTGAGACTCGGAGATCTCGAGCTTGCGCTTCGTTTCGTCGAAACTGAGCCGGCCAGTCTCCATCTCGTCCCACGTCTCCTTCGAGACATAGACGCCTTCTTGTCCCCGTGCGGCCTGCGCCCGAGACGTCGTCAGCACCTCCGACACATGTACAAGTCATGAGAGCTCGACGCACGTTGAGATCCGCCTTCAGTCGCTCAATCTCGGTCGCAAACTGGTTAAGCATGACATTCTTCGACACGCGCTGGTTGACTTCCGGCCTATTCTGGATCGACTTGGCCTGGTGCGCGTACGTGAGCGTCGAGGCCGTCTCCTCGTAGCTGACGGGCGAGATGGTCGCGATGATGGTCGTTTTGGTGCGGCCGCCGAGAGAGTCTTGCAGGAGTCGGGTGAGCTTGGATTCGCTGTGCGCGCACGACATTCTTCAGCATGTGTAGACGTGGGGGGGGGGGGGGGGGGGGGGGGGGGAAAGACGAGTTGCACGCACCGGTACGCAATGTGCTGCTTCTTCGCCGGATCCTTATCCACAAGCTGATTGATGACCCTCCCAAGCGCCAACAAACTTGCATTGATCATGCCCGCCTCCCTCGCGCGCCCTTGGACCGCTCCAGATCGACCGACGTTCTCTGATCCAGCGAGGTCGACGAGGTTGAGTTTGCCGACTTTGAGAACGTCCTGGCCTTCTTTTGAGGAATCTTTGATGTGCACGATGATGGTGAAAATCGAGTGGGAACGACTGGGTGCCCATCCCTCCATCCATCCATCAGCACCAACTCGAGAAGAAAGGAAAGAGAGGGGTAGAGCGCACCTCGACCGCTCATTACAGTTCGTCGCCGCAATCTGCCTCCTCTCGCTCCCGCGCCTGAGGACCCTCAACCCCTCCTCCGCACTCTGAATGAATGTCTCCTCGAGACCCTGAATCGTCACCCCCGTCTGTCCATTCTTCGTCTCTTCGTAGATGCGGAGGGTCTTGAGCGGTCCGGAGGGTTCGGGCGACGGGGCTGCCGATCCCTCCGAAGGCGAGGGGGAGGCGTAGTCGGGCGCGTTGAGGTCCCGTAGTTCCTCGTTGTAAAGCTCGGTGAAGGAACAGCGGACGGAGTATTCGGATCGCGATTCAGCGAGGCGGTCGAAGAGCGAGTAGAGTGTGCGGGGGATGATGCCCGCGTCCGGGTGGAAGGTGCCGTGGTAAGGTGAGAGGTCGCCTTCCATCGTGTAGCTGCGTGCGTGTCCAGGCGAGCATGAGAAGGTCAGCCAAGCGGAGCACTTCGACGCGGAGAGGAGCAAACGCACGTCTTGCCCGTCCCGGTCTGGCCATACGCAAAGATCGTACAATTGTACCCCATCAGAACCTGCTGCAACATGGGTTTCGCCACGTCCGTATAAAGCATCCCTTGATCCGCGTCGGGGCCGTAGACCGTCCCGCGCGGCTCTTTCGACCCTTCTTGGAGCCGGTCACCAAAATCCCAGGTTTTCGTTTGCGCGGGAGTGGCGACGGAGGCAAAAGCGGCGGATGAGGAGGACGGGACGGACGGGTGTGGGTCGGTGAGTTTGACTTCCGTCCCGCGTGTCGACTTGACTTCGGCGACGACAGGGACCTGAGTATCCATTTCCGAAGGCGAGACTCCTCTGCGCCACGATCCACACCCAGGTTAGCACGGCGAGGACGACCAGAACCCGTTGTTGGTTGAGCGAGACTTGTCCCCTCGAACGTACCGACACCTCACCACAACCTGTATATTCCCGTCCCCCGCATTCTCCCTCTTCTGCGCCTCTGCAGCCCTCGCGCCCTGTCCCGCTCGCGTGCTAGCCGAGAGAGGGGGCGAAGTGAGTGATGAGGCAGCGGATGAGGAGGTGAGCGAGAGTGCGGCGGGAGGGGGTTGGCGGGATAGAGGGCGGCGCAAGGGCGGGCCGAGGGCGGATGAGGGCCCGTGTGGCGGGCGGCGGGAGGCCATCGCGAGAGGTGAACCCGGTTGGCGGAGCGGAGGACGAGGTCAGTCAACCTTGCGAGCGAGACATGGACGAATTCTCCGCACGTGACTGGACAAAAGTGTCCTCGGGGGCGACGTTCGACAAGCTGGCAGTTTCAGTGCAGTCGAGAGAATCGACTGATGCTACAACACTTGCCTCGATCCAGCAGAACCCGCCCCGATCCACGTCGTCCTCCGCTACCTCTGCTACTCCCCCCTGACCGCCGGCCTTGTCCTTGACCCCCTGCGCCGCATCCGACACTCTCTGTCCCACCCCGCTTCCACCATCACCGCCAGTAGTCGCGGTAGTGGATGCAGACCTGCCCGAAGAGGACGAGGAGGGGCCCGGCAGTCTCGTTATGCGTGCCTGCGAGCCCACAGTGAACCAGAACCAGAATCAGCCTCTCCGTTCGCACGGATCTACCTACAGGTAAGGAGCAGGAAAGAGCGCCATCGACGTACTGGCGGCATGGAACAAACCTCCTTCGCCGCCTGCTGCGTTCCCTCCGCCTCCCCTGAGGCCGTGGGTCGTGGCGGTGCTCATGTCGTTCAGATTCGGTGGGAGGTGGTCGCGTGGGTTGAGGATGGAGGGGAGCGTGAGGAGCCGCGATGGAGAGGACTAGCCGCCTGCACGCCAGGAAGAATGGACCAGGGAAGGGAAACGCACCTACCCCAATGTCGCGTTGGGTAGGCGAGGAAGCGAAACGCGAAACGTCGAGTCGCGGTATGGTCAGAGGCAAGCGAAGCGATCAGCTGTCCCCCCCCCCGCAGCACCCGAGTAGAGCGAGCGAGCGTGTCAGCGACGAGAGGCAGGAGGGCGACGACAGCTGCGGAGAAGAGGTGAGAGACGGACCGACGTCTGCGAGCGGTCAGCCTGCAAGTGGGCAGAGAGAAGCAGGGGAGGAGCAACGAGCAGCTGGTGTTGCAGAGCTGTTTCCGTCGGGGAACACAACTCGACGAACGAAGCAACGTCGGCGCGTCCCGTCCAATCTGGCGGTGTTGTGCGCAGTTCGAGGGTGTCTGAGAGGCCGCAGTCGCGGCCTTCGCAGGCGCTGGCAGTCGGTCGGAGGGGAGGGGGGCGAGTGTGAGCGGGTTCATCAGCGTGTTGGGGCGGAAGCGGAGTCGGCAGGCGGAAGGGCGGGTGGCGAGGGCAGCGGTGGAGTGCAGGCCGGCCAGAGCGGGTGTAGCAGTGGAACAGCGCCATGCCCAGCTGAATCAGCCGAGTTCGAACGAACGGAACGAGCGAGACCACGGCGAACGTTGGTTGACCACGACCCAATCCGCTCGACCCGCGCTGGACGATGGCTGGACCGAGCGAAGAAACGTCGAGCACACCACAGAACCAGCGCAGGCGCACCTCTGCACCCGTCAAGCACTTCATCCACTCTGACCTCCTCAACCCGACACCCTTGCACTCGCCCACTGCCCTCCTCACACAGTCTCCGTTCGGGTCGACACGCGAGCGAGGATCCCCTCTGATTCGCTCCGGAGACAGTCCACACCGCCGCCTCTCTTCCGCCGCCCCAGCACTCCCCTCCCTCTCGCTCCCCGCCTCCTCCCCCACCTCCTCAGACCAAGCACCCCTGAACCTCGCCCGCCTCGCATCCGCCGTCGTCCCAAGCCGAAGCGGGAGCGTCCTGAGCCGCGGACTGATACTCAAGAGCGACTATCGTTTCGTAGCCGCTCAACCACCCGCTTCCGCTTCCCACCCGCCCCCGCATTCCGCCTCTTCTTCGGCCGGTTCAACCGCTTCCGCCACAAAAAACGGCGTAAAAGGCTCACTTGCACCTTCCTCGACCCCCGCGGGCCCATCAACAGACGCCGGCTTCCATTTGAGCGGCGCGACCAACCTCCGCGAAGGTGGCTACGGCGTTTGGGGCGTCGCGCAACCTACTGCGACGGGCGTCAGGTCGCTCTTGAGTCTGCTGAGGAGCCGGAAGAACGGCAAGGGCGTGGAGGGAAGGGAAGTTGCGTGGTTCGTGACGAGGGAAGAGCCGATTTTGTATATTGGTGCGCGGGGCACCTTTCGTTGCGCTTGTGCTGAGACTGACAGTGCTCGAGAGGTGCGCAGGCGGACAGCCGTACGTGCTGCGAGAGGCGGCTCGTAAGTCGGCAAGATTGCAGGGGCAGTACGACTCGCTTTGGCTAACCTCGCTCGCACTTGTAGATCCGACCGACACCTACTCGATCAGCGATCGCGCCGAAAACCTCGAAGAGATCGAAGCTCGGTGCGTTACCCTCGCCTCCCTCCTCCGCCCTCAGCCACTGACACCCCCCCCCTCGTTGCCAGTCTCAAATCCGACGTTCTCCGCGAATCAGCACGGTACGACGGCCTCGTGCTCGTACACGACGAGACGCGTTCGGGCTCGATCCTTCCCACCTGGGTCTCCGCCGACGAAGTCCTCACAGCGCGCGAACTCTTCTCCCGCGTCCGCTCGGAGGCGTACAACGTCACTTACTTCCGCACACCCGTCGCGAGGGACCAGTCACCCAACGACGGGTACCTCGATGTCTATACCGGACTCTTGAAGCGCATACCGACTAGTACGGCGCTCGTATTCAACTGCGGCGCAGGGGTCGTAAGGAGCACGTTCGCGATGAGCGTCGCCCTGATCGTGAGACGCAAGCAGCTGATCGAGGAGGGCGAGGAGGACCCGTATGGACTCGTCTCGACCCGACCACAGCAGGACGAGGGAGAACCGATGAGCCCAACGGAGAGGCAGAACCCCAAGAGCGCGTTGAAGGTTTTGCAGGCGCAGAGCGAGCAGGCCGCGAGGGATCGGAGCTTGTTGAGGCTCATGCATGTCTTGTCGAAGTGTGCGTCGCGGCGTCACTCCCCGCTTCTGACTGTCCTCCACTCCTGGGAGTGATGCAGCTAACGCGATGGTGCATGCCGCAGGTTTGCCGCCGAACAGCCAGACGACGATCTTGAGCTTGCTCAGCACGCAATCGACGCTCCTCGAGAACCTGCGGTGCGTACTGACCCTCCTCGCATCCGTCGATGCCGCTGGACTTTGCTTTCGCCCGCAGATCCGCCTTGCTGGGCAACTTCGATATCATCCTCTCGCTCCTCTCGACTCTCGATGATGGCGTCACCGCGAAGAAGGTTGTCGATGCTATTGTTGACCATTGTGCGTCGCCCAGCTCCTTACACGCCTCGCCTTCGGCTCACTCACTGACCTTGCCAACCTGCAGGCGATGCCATGGTCAACCTTCGCGAGTCGATCACCGAGTACCGCGTGCGGTACGCATCCCTCGCCCTCCGCGACGAGCCCACAGCTCAAGACAACCGCCAATCCGCCCTCGCCGCCCTCGAGCGCTACTTCTTCCTCATAACCTTTGCCTCATTCGTCTCCGACTCTTCCTCCACCTTCGACGTCCCCTTCTCCGCCTGGCTCAAAAGACGGAACGAGATCGCAAAGATGATCAATCGCATGCGCAAGGCGGGCACGGGGCATTTTGTCATTTTTGCGCCGATCCAGGATTTGAGCGCGATTGCGAAGCGCGAGACGGGCGAGGTGGCGCTTTCGAGGGCGGTCAGTCGGGGAAGGCGCGTTGGGGCGGACCTTGTGGGCGACGAGTGGGCGCACCAGATCATCCGGGTGCGTCGAATCCTCGTCTCGACTAACGCTAGCGCTGACGATGCGCGGCGCGCAGAACCGCTCGGGCATCATCCTCCGCGCCAACATGATTCTAAAAGAAGACGTCTGGCTCGCCTCGAGCACCTCGCAAACCGACCCTTCCTCCACCTCCGCCTCGACCTCCTCGTCCATCCAGCACATCCGCGGCGCGATCAACTTCCGTCGCGTCAAGGATAGCTTCTTGTATGGGCTCTCGCAGCCGACTGAGGAGGGGATCAGGAGGGTTCTGGATGTCGTTAAAAAGGATGTCAAGCCTGGTGCGAGGATCGTCTGGATCGGCGTGCGAGAGGAGCCGCTATGCAACATCAAGTACGTCGCGTCGCGTCCTTGCCTTGCCCACCCCTGACGACGACCGCTCCCTCAGCGGCACGCCGTACGTTCTGCGTCAAGAAGCGGTCTCATTGCGAAACGTCAAGTCCTACAGGTGCGCACTCAAGCTAGCCTGTTCTCGACGCAGAGCTGACCTTGCTCGGTTCGCAGCGGCATCTCACCGACCCGCCTCGAGCTGATCGAGGACCGCCTCAAGGCAGACGTCCTCTCCGAGCTGTCGACCTTCGAAGGCCGCATCCTCGTTGCGAACGAGGCGGATGACGGTTCGGTCAACCCCGTCTGGGAGGCCGTCGAGGGCGAGGACCAGGTGAAGACCCTAAGGGAGGTCATGGACGTCGTCGGACAGGACGAGTGCGGCGAAGTCTTCCGCTTCATCCGCGTCCCCATCACCGCCGAGAAGTTCCCCGAGTTCTCCGACTTGCGCGACATCATCGAGACGGTCACCGAGCTCGACATGGACGAGTCGGCTATTGTCGTCAACGACCAGCTCGGCCGGGGCAGGACAACTCGCACGCTCGTCATTATCAAGCTGTTGCAGGACTGGCTCCGCCACAATGGCAAGTTTGTCGCCGCTCGGTCGGTCCGCCCCAGCTACACCGTCATCAACAACTTGCTGCGCGTCGTGCGGAATGGCTTCGAGGTGCGTTCAGCGCTTACCGCTCGCAATAGAACGTAAAGCTGACGCCTGATATCCACGCAGATCAAGAACGCCGTCGACGCCGCCATCACCGCCTGCGGCGAACCCTTCGACCTGCTCGAATCGATCGAGAACGCCCGGCAGCAGGCGGAAGACGCAGAAGGCGAGACGTGCGACATTTGGATCGCCCGCGGGCTGAGGGAGCTGCGCGCCTACTTCTTCCTCATCATCTTCACGACGTTCCTGCACGAGTCGCGCCCCGAGACCTGGCGCGACCTTGGCCGGACAGCCAGCTACGAGGACTTTGTCCGCTCGCGACCCGTCTTCCAAACGATCGAGAAGGAGCTCGACCACGCCGGCATCGACGCGCTCGTCCCGCTCAAGCGGCCAATCGCAAGCGGTACCGCCTCGACCGACGAAGTCGCCGATTTTGTCGCCAAGCGCAACGGACGTATCCTTTCCGCCTACACGCTCTGCAAGGCCGACTACTTCTCCGGCTTGCAGAAGATGAGCTTGCCTGAGCGAGTTGAGGGCGCGCCTAATTTCCGCCGAGTGCCGCTTACACTCGCCGGCAGCGACGCCGTCCGGACACCGCATCCTGCCTCGTCGAACGGCGGGCCGAACGTCGCAGGCGCCACCCTCACCGGCTCGAGTCCTCAGGCCGGTCCCTGCGTCTACGGCAGCGGCATGCCCACGGTCGACGGTCTCCGACGGGCGCTCGAGAAGATGGATGGCAAGGGCACGCAGATCCTGTGGTCCAGCTTGCGAGAAGAGCCGGTGGCGTATATCGCCGGCAAGCCTTACGTCCTCCGCCTGTTCGATCAGCCTCTCGAGAACGTGGTCACAACGGGCATCACCACGGCGACGGTCGAAGCGATGGAGGCCGAGCTGAAGAAGGACTTGCTGCGCGAGCGCGAGCAGACTGGCGGGAAGGTTCTTCTGGTGCGTCGCGGTGGCTCATTTTTGGTTCCGTCCTGGGCGGTTGACCTTCTCACCCTATCGCAGCATGACGAGATCGAGGAGAATGGCAGCTTCACCGTTACGGCGATGTGGGAGGACGTCAAGGCCGAGGAGTGAGCATCCGCCCGCGTCTAGAACGCCATCAGCTGCTGAAAATCCCGCTTCACAGCATCTTGACCCCTCGCGAGGTCTTCAGAATCATGCAAGACGAGGGCTTCCAGGTGGACTACGACCGTCTTCCTGGTGCGTTTGTTCGCGCCTCCGCTTCTCGACTAGCTGATGACCGTTTCCGCAGTCACGGACGAGCAGGCACCCATTCCCGGCATCTTCAGTCGCATCGAGCAGCGCGTCACCGGCGCGCTGTCAGGGAGGGACAAGGAGAAGGTCGGCTGCGCCTGGAATTGCCAGATGGGTGCGTTCGAGCCGCTCGTTGAACTTCAAGGTTTGAGGCTGATGCTGTTCACTATGCAGGCCGCGGACGAACGACGACCGGCATGTAAGGCTTTTGCTTCCTGGATCGCTCGTCGCGCTCGCTGACTCTGCTTTGATCGCAGGGTCGCCTGCGCCCTCGTCTACCGCATCCTCTTCAACCGCCAGTCGACATTCGACATGTCCGCGTCATTCATCGAGCCACCCGAACACGGGTCGTTCTGGGACGGCCGCGAGGCAGAGCCGCTGCTCAACGGCGAGTACAAGATCGTTCTGCAGCTCGTTGGCGTGCTGAAGAATGGCAAGTTGGCTAAGAGGTTGACGGACCGAGCCATCGAGTGCGGCGCGCCCTTAACGCCTGTCGTGAAGCCTGGACTGACCGCTATTGAGGACGCAGCGACATGGAAGCTGTTCAGAACCTCCGCACGGCAATCTACTCGTTCAAGCTGCGCGTCGAAGCAGCCGAAGACGGCACGAAGAAGCGATCAAAGCTGTTCGACCAAGCGCTGAACTACCTCTATCGGTTCGCCCGCTCTCCTCCTGCCTCCGCTTACAAGCCGCTCACATCGTTCAAACACAGCTACGCAACCCTCATCGTCTTTGCCAACTTCCTCCTCGACAAGGCTTCGCACATGGACGACACTGACGACGAAGACGAGGCGACTGTCTCGTTTCCCTCATTCGAGGAGTACCTGCGCGAGCGGAGCGAAATTAAGAAGATCCTCAGCCGGAGGACGCTGGACTAGATAGAATGAGGATGTGTACATGCATGTCGAGTCGTAGATAAGAGTTGTACTGCATTATTCGTTGCGCATCGAAGCAAGGATCTCATCAGCCTCTCGCTCGCCTTGGTCGTTTGCGAACGTATCCGGAAGAGATCGAGAGCGGTACGATAGATGATGCGATTGCGTTCGTTCGGTTGTACGAGCTGTCTGGTAGCGAAGCGCTCTATTCTACCCTCCCCTCCCCTCCCGTGATTCCGCTCGCTCACTCCTCCTTCGCATCGTCCTTCGCTTCCCTCGCATGCACCCCCGCCCTCCAACCCCCAACGACCTCATAAACCCCAATCATGACTCCACACGCCGGACCGACTTTCGCCAGTCGAGGCGCGAGACCGGCGAACATCGCTCGAGGACCTTCGGTGTGCACCAAGTTGCGCAGGAGGTGGAGGGTGGAGGGAGTAGAGGGGGAGGAGGGAGAGGAAGAGAGGAGAGAGGATTGCCGGCGGGTTTTCAGGACGTCGAAGGGGTTGGTGAGGGTTGCTGCGATCTGCGCGCGGGACGACGCCGTTAGCCAGTTAACCAAGAAGAATCGTAGGACGAAACGCAAACGCACCACGCCGCTCCCAGCTCCACTGACAAAACTAACCACAAACTCCCTCCCCCTCCCCGCCCCAGCCCTCTGCCCAACTCCCGCCTGTGCCTCCCCCATACCCCTACCCCCCGTCAAAGCCCTCTTGATCACCTCATACCCTGCCCAATATACCCCCGAGAACGGCACGTCCCTCCAGAGCGTCGGTCCGAGTCCTTTCCATGCGTTCGACCACCTCAGATCCCGGATGACGCTGGTAAGCGAGAGTGGGGAAGAGGGTGTGTGTGATTGGAGCCGCGTGCGGAGGAGTTCGAGGGGCGAGAGGAGGGTCGCGACGAGCGCGCGGCTTAGCGCGCCCGCTACGAGCGGAACCCCACCAACATAACCCTTTCTCAATCCCTCCCTCGTTCCTCGCCCGCTTCCTTCGGCGACATACGCAAAACCCGGCGCCCGGTCCAGCGCCGTGCGTCGGAGCGAGTCGTATCCAACCATATACACCACCTGTCCGGGGACAGACATGGCCAGTGCAGGTGCGGTGCCGCGCCAGAGGGCTGTGAGGCCTTCGGTGCGGAGGATGTGCGTCAGGGCGTCGACGAAGCCTGTGAGATGCCGTGTCGGGACTGGTGAGTGTTGGAGAGTCGAGGGGGGAAAGGCGTGCGCGGAGGAGGAGGAAGAAGGGTAGAGGCAGGCAACATTCCCGCCCGAACTAGTCGGGAACGTGAGCGTCGCGCTTGCGCCGGAACTCGAAGCTGAAGCGAGCTCGTACGCCCATTCCCGTCCACGGGCGGCCGCGACGCGCGATTCAAGCGCACACCAAACCCCTTCGCTCGACTGGGCCTGAAGTGCGGGTGCGGGAGCGCGACGGGTGGTCGCTTTCCGCGCGTCGCAGCATGCTGCTTTGGAGACGGAGGAAGGAGGGGGGCTGGTCGAGGTGCTTGCAACGGGAGGGGGAAAGGGGGTGGTGGAGGGGGTGAACCGGGCGAGGGGGGGAGGAGGGGAGGGTTGGGTTTGTAGGCGGGTTTTGATGACGTCGAAGGGGTTCACTGCGAAAGCGAACAGGAGGAACGAGGGTCAGTACAGGGCGCCAAGGGGGGAAATGTGGACAGGAAGATCCGAAGCAAACAGCCCGTCAATTGCGCCGTCTCGCTCAACCCCGCTTCGAATGTCAGACCGCTCGAAAATCGCACGGAAACCAACCACCGGCGGTCCAGCACGAGGGGAACGCAGAGATCACATCCTCGTCCTCGAGCGGATCCAACCAGCGGACACGTTCCCGCCCTCGCCTCCTCCCGCTCCACCCTTGACACATCCTGCGTCTATCCTTCCACCCAGCGAAGCCCCACTGCTCCAAGTTGAGTGCCCGCCAAGCCGACGATTCGCGATCCGTTCGAATCGACGCCCCGAAGCCGGACGCCATGCTCGTCCCCCAAGCCCGTGCACGCCGTGCATAGAAGCGCTGAAGCTCCGCAAAGCCCCACAGCGACATTCTGTCCAACCTCGCGCCCCGCACAACGGAAACGAGCACGATTACGCCGTGCTGACATCCCAGTATCGGACACCTCCTCCACCGCTCCACAACCCCCGGGAGAGAGCGCAACGACTCACTCGTGAGACTCGTGACGACTGCGCCGATGCACGCCGCAAGCATCTTGTCCCGCTCATTCGTTGTTGGCGGCGGAGTCGGCGTGGGTGGCGCTCGAGTCGGGAGCGGCGCATCGGGAGCGAGGGTTGTCGACTGGATCTCCTCTGAGAGTGCATTCTCGAGCAGCATGGCTCCACTGCGCCACTCGAGCAGGCGTCCGCGTGTGAGGCGAGTGTTGAGCTTCGAGGAGAGCGAGGGAACGACGGTTGTCCCTCTGTCGCCGTCTGTTCACAGCCGGAACGAGTCGCAGAGTGCTTTACTGGCCAGTATCCGACAGACACACGGACGAACGACCCGCCTAGCAGCTTGCGGTCACACAGCAGCACCCTCCCACTCCTCATCTCTCATCTCTCATCTCTCATCGCGCACAGCCCAGCCTCAGCCGCTCACACGCCCAACGATGTCCGCAACCGACTCACCGACGTCTCCTCCCGCTCCCACGCCATCCAACCTCCCGCCTCAAGCCGCAGCAGCCGCCCACGCGGCCGTCTCCACCGCCTCGAAAGACGACGGAGACCTCACTGTCCTCTCGTCCCCGACCGACTTTACCGTCAAGCACCCGCTCTACTCCCCCTGGACACTCTGGTTCGATTCGGCGAGCAAGCAGGACAAGGTCAAGAGCTGGGAGGAGGCCCTCACAAAGGTCATCTCGTTCCAGAGCGTAGAGGAGTTCTGGGGGCGAGTCCGCACTCTCCTTCCTCTAGACCAGCTCAGTGGAGCGAGGGAAGGAACACTCGCTGATGCTCGGTCGGTCGTGCAGCCTGTACAACAACATCGTTCCTCCTTCGATGCTCGGCGCCAACAGCAACTACTACCTCTTCAAACAGGGCATCAAGCCGGCGTGGGAGGACGAGGCCAACGCGCACGGCGGCAAGTGGAGCGTCCAGCTCCCCCGCGGCAAGTACACGGACCAGATTGACACTATCTGGCTGTATACCGTGCGCTCTCTCTCGCTCTCTCTCGCTTCCTTCGTCCGCCTCATTTGTGGACGGCGGGACTGATGAATATCACCGGTCGGCGACACACAGATGCTCGCTGCGATTGGCGAGACCTTCGAAACGCCCTTCGTCCCTCCCTCCGCCGCCTCCTCCGACGCCCCTTCCTCCGACTCTCCCACCCAGCCCGCTTCCGTCCAACCCGCTCTCACCCTCCCCCCTTCCTCCCAAACCGAAATTACCGGCGTCATCGTCAGTACCCGAAAGGCCTTCTACCGAATCAACATCTGGACTCGCTCCGCCTCTCCTCCCTCGCGCGAAAAGATTGAGAATGTGGGCAGACAGTTCAAGTATAATGTGCTTGGATTTGACTACGGGGGAAAGGTCGGGTTTGGGGAGAAGGACAAGGTCAGTAGTGATGTCGAGTTCGTGAGCCACAAGGATAGCCAGAATAAGGTGCGTCGCCTGCCTTTCTCTCTCTGATACCATGTCGTGGGCGAGCGCGTACTGACGTGCGCGTTGCGGATCAGGGAAACAAGAACCGGTGGACCGTCTAGTCCTCTCGCACTTTCGTCTTTCGCCTCACTTGTCGTTGGTCACCGTACATCGCCTCACTTTTGGGTCTCGGGTCACCGTGTGCAGGAGGAGGGAGAATGCCGGAGCACTTGTCTATGGCCGAGGCGGGGGATGAGCGGTGACTGTTCGGGCGAGAGGTAGTGTAATTCGCACGCTTACGCCACGCCTTCTGGTCTTCCGCCTCGCGAGAGTTTCGACAGCTTGTGATATGACACGTTACTTGCTGAATACAACACTCACGCCTCCTACCCGTCCTTTCCGTCTTGCCCTTCGCCCGCTTCCTGTCCGCCTCGCCTCGCCAAGGCTCGCCCGTTCACATCCTCTTCTGTCTCCTACTCGCCCCATCCGCGCCCCTAAGCCTGTACTCCCTCCTGCTTGCCGTCGTGTCGAGTCCGCCCATCTTTAGGTAGCCCGGGAGGGGGACGACGAGGCATGTCAGGTTGTCTTCCCTGCTCCAGCCCAACAAGCATCCCGTCAGCCTATCTATCCCGGCAAAGAGGGTGAGGGTGAGGGTGAGGGTGAGGGTGAGGAAAGGATAGAGAGAAAGGACGCACGCCCCACAGTCCTCCGCGAACGAAACGATCTTGCTCGCCGCCCTCGTAGGGTCTCTGGTCCCCCGCGTGAGGTCGACGATTTCTTGGTCCGAGAGGGTGTCGGTGATTCCGTCAGAACAGAGGATCAGGGAGGCGAATTCGTCGCCTGCCGTGCTCCGGGTCAGCGAGCTCTGAGCTGAGGGAAGGGTAAGAAGGACGTGAGCGCACTCTTGATGACGCGCTTGATGATATCCGGTTCTCCAATAACGCCAACAGGCTTGAATTCCCTATCCCCTATCGCCCTCGTGTTAGCCACAACTCCACCCCACCTGCTCTCACCAAAACTATCCGTGATGATCCCCGTCCCGCTCGTCCTCAACCTCTCGCTCTCGGTTCGCGAGTCCGCGTGATGCGCTTCTGTGAGACGCCGGACGCGGCCAGAGTGTGTGGAGCAGAGGAGGGCGGAGGTGTCGCCTAGGTGGGCGATCGTGAGCGAGAGGAGGGAGGAGGCGTAGAAGGGGAGGGAATAGGGGAGGTCGAGCGAGTGGAGGAAGGCGACTGTGGCTGTTGACCCGCCCTTCTCGAGCTCGGGAGAGTGCACGACGTGATTGTCGGCCTGCGAACGCCAGGGACGGATTTGCTCTCGCACACGACGAAAGCTCGACAAGATTGAGTGCGTCGGGCGTACCTTCAAGAACGCCAGCACGGCCAACTCGTCCAATCCCATCCCACGCCACTCGCTAAACGCCTCACTGCCCTTCCTGAACCGATCGAGCGGTCCACCGCGGTACCGCTTCAAGTAACCTCCAAGCTCGCGGTACTGGTCGATCAGGGCGGGTATTTCGGATGCGGTGGTTGATTCGAGGAGGGAGGGGAGCGTGTCGCGCAGGTAGCGGGAGATCAGGTCGCCGCCGTGGCTGTTGCGCAAGGGAAGATCAGTCGAGGCGTGCGGAAAGCACAATCGTTTCCCGCCAACGCACCCGTCAAACACTCCGAAGTAGGCTACTTGTCGCCGCCGCTCGTCCTCGCCTTCTCGCACCTCTCCCTCGAAGCCCTCGAGGTTCTGTGGCGTCCAACCTGTTCCTAACCGGTCGTCGACGACGTTCCATCGCAGCATGGACTGCGGCAGGGCAAGCGAGTGGACTGAATATGTGTCTTCTTGATATCTGGGCGCGAGTGAGAAGTCAGAAGGCCCGGCTCTGGTGAGAGGTACGCGCGAGGAAGCGGACGAACGGTCGTTCACCGCGCGATTGAGCAGCTCCGACCGCTTGTTTGGATTTCTGCAAGCCCTCACCTCGTCAACATAGCCTCAGTAAGCGAATGTAAGCCCGCGAACGCACCAGATTCACACGAATGCTACCGTGCTGCGTCCGAAACTGCTGGTCGTCGGTATATCCTCTACTCTGTCTGCCGACAGTTGCAAGACTTCGCAGCCCGTTCTTCACACCCCATTGCACTCCCGCCTGTTGCTCGAGAGGCCGTCGTCGGGGTTGCGCAAGCCGATGAGGTGGGAAGGCGTCAACCGAGATGGAGCGAACGGCGCTTGACCGGCGCAAGCTTGTTGACGGGCAGCAGCAGCGAGAGACGAGCATAGCGAGCACAAGTGACACCGACTGCGTCAGGGTTGGGCTGCAGCGGGGTCTGTCGAAGGGAGACCTGCGAGCGAACTGGTCTCGCACTCACCTCCTCGTCTTTCTCCTGCTCTTTGGCCGATTCCTTTGGCTTGTGACGTAGAGAGGACTTCAACATGTACGTACAGCTGCTCGCTGCAATTCGAAACGCTCGCTGACGAGGTGTGGACGACTTCATCAGGGCGTCGACAATCCTCCCCCTCGAGCTCGTCGACCGTGCGATCGGAAGCAAGGTCTGGGTCATCATGAAGACGGGTGCGTTTGTGGTGCTCTGGCGGCGGCGTACGCTCTCGCTCACCTCCATCTCCTGGTGACAGAGCGCGAGTTCACCGGCACGCTTGTTGGCTTCGACGACTACGTTAGTGAGTTGCGGGTCCTGCTGAAGCACAAGCTAAACAGGAGGCAGAGCTGACGCTCTTGGCCCGCGCAGACATGGTTTTGGAAGACGTGACGGAATAGTTCGTTCTTTCTTTCCCTGGACTCGCCTCTCGCCCAAGCTGCTGTTCAGCTGTTCCTGCACGGATAACTTACATCCTCTCTCTCGCAGCGAGACGACGGCGGAGGGACGGAAATCAAGCAAGCTCGGGCAGACGCTGCTGAACGGCAATAACATCGCCATGATCGTCCCGGGACGAGGGCCGGAGGACGGACAATAGGGAGGGCGTCGTAACGAGGGCGTACTGTAAAACTAGATGCATACCAGGCCGTTTGCCGCAACTTCAGGCGGAATGAAGCATGCTCCGAGACACGTTTTCTTTGCAGGGCTTCCTCGTTCTCATGCGTCAAGCGTCTGTTCCATCATTCTACACGAATGTGTACTGCCACGACGTACGACGTGAGATAATTAGACTGAACTTCAGTGAAGAGGTCGGCGGAAAAGTGAAGAGCCCAAAGGTGCGGGCTTGAAAGAGAGGGAGACGCGATCTCGCCTTTGTCGATAATGACGCGAATATTGGTCATGTAAGCGGAGAGCCAGGGTCGAGAAGTGCGCTTCTCGCCATCGACTGCAGCTGCTCAAGTCAGTTTGGAACAACGCGAGATGGGGAGGGGGACGCGCCGACATTGACGAGCGAATCGAGGACATATCATGTCGCCGCGTTATCGAGCGACGGGTGCAGCATCACCGCGCCCTCCTCGGCCTTCTCAAGCGCCAGATTCGGCAGAACCTCGCAAGCCGCCTTCCTCCGCTTCCCAAACTCGCGCACGTCCTCGCTTAACTCGTCAACCGCTTCAAGCGACGTCGGATCCGCCTTGGAAAAGATGTCGATGATGGCGGGCGAGAAAGAGAGTGTCGCTCCGATGGCAAATGCGGCGTAGGCGAGGATGCGTCGTTCGGACGATAGGAGCCAGAGTTGCCAGCCGACTTGCGGGAGGTTCAGGTCGAGCGAGGAGCCCCAAAGAAAAAGGTGGTCGTAGCCTGTACAGCTGTTGTGCGATGGCAGCCGACTTGCAGAAAGCTTCGTCGGAGCGGGAACGAGCGAGAGTCAGCGTCGTGAACGAGCGAGAGGGGGGGTTGGCGAGCGACACACCCGTCACGGCGGCAACGACGCTCCATTCGCAGCGCTGGAGCTTGTCGACGATGGTCGTGGCGTCACAGTCAACGATGCGCAACTCGTCCTCGCTCAGGATTCCGCTCGACACGAGGATGCCGTCAACTCGCTGCTCGACCTCGTCCGCATCTTGCGCGGCGACATCGACTCAGGCGGGCGCGAGGAGATGCTCGCCGATGCGCCAGTCTGCTGCAATCTTGGCCTCCGTCTTGTCGTACGCTGCTTGAGCGCGTTGTTGCCAGGAAGGGGTTGTGTCGGGCATTCTTCGGCGAGTCCTCCTTCATGGGTTCTGAGGAAGCGGCAGGAAGGCAGGATACGCAGGTCACGAGCTGACTGTCCCCGCACGACCGTCTCAGCCGCCGGCTGTTCTTGTTTGCCGATGCTCCCACCCTCGCCTGCTAAGCGAGCAGCCCTTCCAGGAACACACTGGCGACCTTGCTTATTTCTCTCGCTTCGCTTGTCTCCTTCGCTCGCTTCTCGAGGCCGTGGAGGGCGCTGCACAATCACCTGCGTCGTGCGGAGCCCGCTTCCCGAGGCCCTGCGATAACGCTCGCCCGTCTCCTCTCCTTGTCTGCTTCTTCGCTTTGTGCTCCGTTCACGCTTGTTCGCATTCGCCATTTTGAGTGCAAAATGACTTCGGCAGCGCACCGCCAGTATACCTATGTGCGTCCAGCGCCTCGTGCACTCTTGGATCTCATCTTGACATCCGCTCGTGCTCATACAGGACACTCCTCCTGGCACCGACATCCTCGATGCGGACGGCAAAGAGCATTCGGTTCACTATCGGATGCCCTCCGACTCTATCCACAAGCCGCTGGTCCGGACGCGGGCTTACAAGGTGCGCTACTGGCTTTCACGCTGTTCAGTCTCCGTCCATTCGCCTGACCTAGCCTAACGCTTCTGGTGGCGTGTAGGCCGTCACATTCAAAGCGTACTGACGCAGTTCCGGTACAGGCTGGCGGAACTTCTTCTGGATGTGCGCCGGCGCACTCTTCTTCACCGAGGTCGTCCTGTTCTTCTACTTCCCCGAAACACTCTGGTATCGCACTAACGCTTCCTGGCGGCGAGGTTGTCACACTTGGTGTTACCAAAGCCACTGCAGATTCCCAGCAACACGGGCTCACCCAACGAGAAAGTGCCCTCGCCCCTCTCTTGACCGCTGAAGGAATTACCATCGCCCAAGCAGCCGTCATCGCCAATGTCGGCAAGGGCTATCCGACGAAGCAGCAGCGATACTCGATCTTTCCGCCTCGCAACAAGCACTATTCGCTCGTCCGCAACATGCTCGACATCTTCACCCTTTCAACCTCTAGCTCGGTCGCACTCTTCGCGCTTTGGTGGGCCGCCATCGGCGGGGCAGCACCTCCTCCGGCTTCGTCACCACGCAGATCTGGGCAGCGCCATCTTACCTTTTCGGACCGGCCGCTATCGGCTGCACGAACATCCCTCCAACGATTGAAATCTTCCTTAGGTTGTTCGTTGCCGGACCGGTCGTCGTCTGGGACGTCGCGCAACAGGCAAGGGGAACGATGGCGTTTGCGAGCCAGAGATGCGGCTAACGCCGGCGATAGCGGGAGGAGTCGTGGCGGCAGTGTGCAACATCATCTAGTGCGTCGAGGTCACCTTTCTCTGCTCGATCGAGCCGATCATTCTCTCCTCGCAGCGGTATTGGCTTGCAACGGCACTGGCACTGAGCTGCGGTCTTCGTTCCAGGCATGGGTCTCGTACGCACCCTCTCTTTCCTCCTCCCACACCATCCTAACGTCGTCACGCCCACGGAACCAATTCGTCGCAGCCTTCTCCATCGTCTCTGTTTCGTCCTACGCAACCGATGTCTACAAGCAGTACCCTATCGAGATCGCTTCATCACAACGCTTGCAAAGAATCTCTGGGTATCTGGTCCCGGCGCGTCCGCTCTCGTCTCCTCTTCCTGGCAAGCGTTCTGATAATGCGTCGACGAACAGGCTACTTCATGAAGGCGCTGTTTTCGCGCGTTGGACCGCTCAAAATGATTGTTTCCATCTCCATCCTGCTCTACGCCGCAATCCTCATCACCATCGCTTTCGTAGGTTCCCTCTTTCTCCACCCGCCGAGAAATAAGCTGATGGCCTGGACGGACGCAGATCTACGACGAGGAGGTTTAGCGCGAGGTTCGGGATTATGCAGCGCGAGTGAGCGGGCGAGGCGGAAGGTCGTGTCAGCTAGGGGGAATTTTGGGTTTGTATTGCGCTTGTTATCCTGAAAAGAATGCGTACGTGCAGTATCTCCAGCTCGAGGTTGTGAGGAGCGGAGCGGAATCATGGCCTGGTCGTGCTTGTGCCGCTTCCGCACCGAGGCGTGCACAAAGTTGCGAGGAGCGCACAATACGCCCTCGAGCTTCTGAGGCCAAGTTCCCGAGAGCAAACGGTTAGAAACACAGCTTGGGAAGGTTGTCTCCCTTCGCCTCACGCGTTCGCAAGCCTCAGCAACGTTAAATGCGGCATCCTATCGTAACAACAACGTCCCCGCTACAAGTGAAGGGTCCTCCTGTTCACCCTTCTCGTCATCAAGCCTTCTTCGCCCTCTTCGACGTCCCGCCGCCCTCCCCCTTCCCTCTTGCTTCTTCCGCTTTCATCGCACCTCCCTCTTCCTTCTCACCATCCTCCTCCTTCCTCTTCCTCTTCCCCTTCCCCTTCGCCATACCGCCCTTCTTCCCCCTCCATCCATCCCAATCTGCCCAACCGCCCCTCTCACCCATCTCCCTAACACCCTCAAAGAACTCCTCTTCACAAGGCTGTACGCTCAGTCTTCCCCTTTTCAAGAGAGTCGATTCGGAGAGCGAGGAGACGAAGGTGGGGGCGAGGTAGGACATCGAGTCGGGGAGACAGGAGGGGAGAGTGCTCGAGGAGGAGGGGGAGGGGGACAGTGCGGAGAGGTCTTGTAGGAGGGAGAGGGGGACTGGGTGTGGGAGTTTTGAGATGAACTGCGCGGGAGATGGGCAAAAGGGGGAGGCAAGTCAGCACCGAGCTTCGAATCGGGGCCCAGGTTCGCGAATAAAGGCAGACCAGCTCGACAAGCGACAGGGAATGTGGAGGCAGGGTAAGGGTCCTGGAGACGCTTGACGCACCTCGACGTCGACCATGTACCAGCGCGGCTTATCCCGATCGCTCTTCGGGTCGTAGTACCTGCGCCGACCCATCCTCAATCAGCACACACTCTCCTCCCTCTGAATTGCAACTCACGGATGCTTCGGGTCCCACGCATTGTGATCCGGATAACCCTCCTTGACAACTTTTGCGATACCCGTCACGCCGGGCACCTTGCAGTTCGAGGCGTAGAAGAGGCAGAGATGGTCCTTCTTCATCTGGTCGCGGAGGAAGGAGTTGGCTTGGTGATTGCTGCGTCGCCAGCATCGTTAGCATCTGTCCAGGGTTTGAGGACGATGGGGTGGAGAGAGTAGGCGAAGGGAGACGAACCGAACGCCTTCCCAGCTCGACACCTTGACGCGCTCAAGGTCATCGATCGAGAACTTGACATCCACACCCTTCTCAATGCGCGACTCGGGCTCGGCCTGCAGTCATGACGAGCGATGTAGAGGGAAGTCGACGGAGGTGAACAGGAGAAGGGGACGTGAACCGGTCAGTCTGCGTTGCTCCCAGATCCACAGCGTCATATGTCCTCCAAAAGCGCCTTCCAGAGCTATTTCACGCCCTCCAGCGCTCTGCAGTGCCCTCCAGCCCCTCCAACAACCGTCCGCTGTGGGGTCGACACGAGCGAGAGAACAGGAGCGATTGGTGAGAAACGGACACGCGCCTTGATGAGCCAGTGGGTGTGTACAGTCGCTGCAGCCGGTTGTTTGCCCGTGGCCATGGTGCGAACGAGCGCTGTGAGCATAAGCAGATGAAGTCAGTCGCTGCACGTGACGTTGAATGAATACAAACTCGGTTGTGATAATCTAATAGAATCGAGTTGTATTTCAATCCGAGCTCGCTCTCGCTCTTCATCACTCGCTCTGCTCTTCGCGTGTTCTGCTGCTACGAGCGCACTGGTTGCGATGACTCCTCGCTTGGACAAAGGCAAGGGCCGCGCCGACCCGCAGCACTCGAGTGCCGCCCAGCATGATCCACTCTCCATCGCCCCTCAGGACTCGCATGTCCCGCCCTCGATCTCGCTCCAGCAGATGAAGAAGTATCAGTACGCCCAGCCACACATGCTCAAAGCCCATTCGAAGCCACCCAAGCGCGCAAAGTCCGCCTTTGACAAGAAACTTGGACACCACCTCGCGCACCTCTCGTCGTCGGCACAGGCGAGCGCGTCTCTGAGCGCTTCCCATGACGACTTGCTTCTTCAGCATAATAATGCCGGGGCACTCGAGGCGGAGACGGACTTGGAGCGGACGTGGAGGGTCACGCAGGATGAGATTGTCGACGCGAGTGCGGTCAGCGCGGAGAGCCAGGCGTTCAACCTTCAGCTCGACCAGTTCGGCCCGTACGACCTGAGCTACACCCGCAACGGCCGGTGAGTCCGGGCGCTCCAGTTCCATAGTCAAGCGGGAACGAACGCGCTGACTTTCGTTCGCCCATTCTCGTAGACACCTCGCCATTGCCGGCCGCCTCGGTCACGTCGGCACCTTCGACGTCTCCTCCTCCTCCCTCCACTCCGAAATGCACCTGAACGAAACAACCCGGGCCATCACCTGGCTCCACGACGAATCGTTCTATGCCGTCGCGCAGAAACGGTTCGTCTACATCTACGACAAGCAGGGGCTCGAGGTGCATCAATTGAGGAGCCATGTCGAGGTCGAGGCGATGCAGTTCTTGCCGTATCACTTCTTGCTGGCGACAATCGCGAGTCGGCGCGTCTCTCTCCGCTCGGTCTCGCTTGCTGATCCATCGCGCACTCGCAGGGCCAGCCGGGCTATCTCAAGTACCAGGACACCTCGACAGGTCAGCTCGTCGCGGAGCACCGCACTCGCCTCGGCTCTTGCAAGACGATGGCACAGAACCTGCACACTGCGATGATCCACCTCGGGCATCAAAACGGCACCGTTACACTCTGGTCACCCTCAGTCTCGCACGCGCAAGTCAAGCTCCTGGCGCACAAAGCTCCGGTTACGAGTGTCGCGATGGATCCGAGTATGATGGGACATCGGATGGCGACTACTGCGGCGGATGGGACGGTCAAGGTATGGGATGCGAGGATGTGGAAGTGTTTGAATGAGTATACGGTCAAGAAGACGCCCAAGGCGAGCCAGTGGAGCGGAAAGGGAATGCTCGCAGTGGGATGGGGCAATCACGTTTCCGTACGTCGATTTCGTCCGCCCACTCGCCCAAAAAGACACAGCTGAGCGCGCCCTCGCAGGTCTACAACGACCTCTCTCGACCCTATTCGTCCCCTCGCGTGCCTCCTCCGCCTTACCTCACTCATCTCTTCCCCTCGACCCCCGTGCACGCCCTCTCCTTCCAACCCTTCACCGACGTCCTCACCGTCGGCCACTCGCGGGGGATTTCCTCCCTCCTCGTCCCCGGCTCAGGCGAAGCAAACTTTGATTCTCTCGAAGCCGATCCGTTCGAAGGCAAGCGGAGGCGGAGGGAGCGCGAAGTCCAGGGCTTGCTGGACAAGGTTCCGATGGACCTTATCACGCTCGATGCGGATGTTGTTGGACGTGTGGATAGGGATGTCCTCCGCAGGGGGGAGAAGAAGGATGTCCTTGCGCACGAAGGGACGAGTTTCGCGAAGATGAGTCGCGCGGAGAGGTTGAAGGTTCAGGGCAAGGCGGCGGTCGAGGAGGACGAGGAGTTGAGCGAGGGAGAGGACGAGGATGAGGAGGATGAGGAGTTGAGTCGCAGGAGAGAGAAGGCTGAGAAGAGGATCGAGAAGGCTGATGCGAAGAATCGCATGAGGGGAAAGAGCTCGGGATTGAAGAAGGCGCTAAGGAAGAGGCGGAGGAACGTCATTGACCCGCAGACGGTGCGTTCCGGGCGCCCCTCTCTCGCAGACGGCGTCGCTGATCCAGGTTGCGTCGGCAGGTCGCGCTCAAGGCGAAGCTCGAACGGCAGCGCGAGCTTAATAAGCAGGCGAAAGCGAACAAGGCAGCGAAGGAGGCTGCGCATTCGGGCCAGGGCGGCGCGCTCGAACGGTTCAAGTTTGCGTAGATCAGCGCCCTTTGCCTTCCTTGTCGTCTCTCACTCGCATTTCGCACCTGCACCTCTCGCATCGTCTTTCGCTTGTTGTCATGATACGGCTGTCATGTCTCAGCCGTCGCGCGATCTGGCGAGAAACGAAGCTAGCATTGCTCGTCTTTGGCGCCCAGAGAATTCCGCCATCACCGCCGCTGCTGCTCCGCGCCGCCTTCTTGGTCTCCCAGCTCTGCGACGAACGGCCCACACAGAGGGAGCGTCCAGTCGTCGATAGATTGCTCGAGCGCGTCGATAGCTTGCTCGAGCTGTTCGAGCTGGCAAAGTCAGCCACGAAACGCATGAGCAAGTGAAGACGAGAAAATCGCAGCGCACCGCAGCCTCCCGCTCAGGGTCAACCGCCTCACCCTCCTCGCGCCCCCAGCTAACGTCCCGCAGTCCCTGCCGAATCGAGCTCGCCGACCCGCCCGACCCGTCCGTCGCAGTCCGATACGACGCGACAGTCCCGTACTTGCTCCCCTCTTCATCGTCCTCCTCTACCTCGCCATCTTCCTCGAGGGACGAAGCTCCATGCCGCAACAGACTTGGCGGAGCTCCTCGACCCCGTCCACGCGGCAAAGTCTTCATCGAATGGCTACTCGGCGGTCTGCCCTGCCCTTCAGGCTTCTTGCCTTGTCCCTTCCTCTTCCTCGGCGCCGGCGTCGAGGGCTCAGAACGCAGCTCAGTCCAGTTCCGGCGGTCGAGGTGGACGACGCGAATGGGAGCGAAGGGTCCCTCGTCGGTACTTGTTAAGACGGGAGGACGCCACGGGGAGCGGGAGCGTGGACGGGTAGAGGGGGAGGAGGAGTCGGGAGAGGAGGAGGAGGGGTCGTGTGTTTGTGGGTGTGAGGTGGGAGGAGTGGGAGGGCGGAAGGCGCTGGAGGATTCGATCGAGATGAGGCGCCTGCGCATGGCAAGATGCTCCGGATTAGCTCGATATCAGGGGCTCTACGTTATACAGCAGCAGGAGGTCGTGTGAGTGGCGCCGCGAGAGCGCTCCGTCCAACAACCACTGAAGCAACGAGGAGCTCGACGAAACAGAAACCAATGAGCGCACTCTTCTGCCAGGCTCAGGATCTTTCTCAGCTGCTCCTGCTCTGCGAGCTGCTCCTCCGTGGTCCGTCCGACTGGTCGAGGGGGAGCCCTGTGCGCATTCAGGAGGAGCTGAAGGTGAGCGAGCGATGACACCTCGAGCCCGCGAGACTGGCCGGTCACTGCACGTACTCTGGGAGGATATCGGGGTTGAGCAGCGGTGCTCGTTCGGGGTCCTGCGTGCGTCCGAGGGGAGATCAATGCGATGAGGAGGTGGGGAGGGTTGAGGGGGGTGAGCGCACGTCTGGCGGATGGCGCGGTGCAGGGAAGCAGCAGCACAGGTACTGTCTGAGCAAATCTGCCATCCCTGCGAATCCCAGCAAGCAGTGAGCGGTGAATGACCTGAGCGAGACTTCGTCGGCTCCACCTCTCACCCAGGCCAAACGCTCGCTGGCTCACTACGGCTCGTGCTAAGGCTGAGATGGCATCTGCGAGAGCGTCGACGTCGCGCTACTCGATCGACGACTGGGACCAGCTCGCACCGCTCTCGCCCGCGCAGTCCCAGTCCGTCCACCGTGTCTCGCAACGCGCCCAGGTCAAGCCCGTCCCACAGCACGTGAGTTGGTGTGCGCACGTGGAAACGATGGGAACAAGCTGACGTCTCATTTGACTATCCCGCCCAGCTTGTCGCGGCGTTGAACAGCCGTCCGTCGACCCCCTCCTCCTCTGTCCTCCTCCGTACCGCTCCCCGATCCCGCTCGCGCCTCGACGTCGCCCAGCTTCTCATCGGCTTGCCCTCTGGCTCTCCACGACCCGGCTTTGCCCGCCTACCCGCACTTTCCGGAGTCGGAGAAGCCGCGACCGACTCTCCCGACCCGCTCTTCGTCCTCCACGAACCTATCTCGACCGCCCGGCAGTTCCACGACTGGTTCTCGCTCGTCGAGTCGTCCCTCGAGCAATGCCAAGAATCCGTCTACGTCGACCACCTGTCGGAACTCGTCTCGCACCTCGAGACATGCGACAGCGTCCTCGCGGCGCTCGACGAGTCGCGTGGCCTGTTGAGCGAGATGGAGGCCAACTACCGCTACGTCGACGAGAATTCTCGCGCGTTGCAGATGGCGTGCGAGGGAATGCTCGAAGAGCAGAAGCACCTCATCGAGGTGACCGAGGCGATTGGAGCGAGGCTCGAGTACTTCCGCGAGTTGGAGAAGGCGACGCGCGTGCTCAACTTGCCTGGAGAGGAGATCGTTCTCAAAGAGGACTTCCTCAACATGCTCGACAGGCTCGACGTCTGCCTCGAGTACCTCAAAGCCAACGTGCGCCGCGCTGTCCTTTCCTCAAACCTCCGCTAACTCAGGTCGTCACTTCTCAGCGCGACTTCCTCGACGCCGAGATCTACCTCATCCGCTTCCAGCAGTGCCTGACGCGCTCGATGACGCTCATCAAAATGTACTTTGTCACGACCATCCGGCGTATTGCGGCAGAGGCGCAGGAGAAGATAGGCGGCAAGGTGTGTCGGCGCGCTACTCCTGGCAACTGCATTCGGTCTCGCGTAGTCGCGTCCCTGACTTGTGGCCGTCGTCTCTTGCTGCGCACAGGAACTGTCCGAGACGGCGCTGAACGCCCTGCTCTACGCCAAATTTACCTCCTCCGCTCCGACCCTGCGCATCCTCCTCGTCGAACTCGAGAAACGCGCGTCCGCCGATCCCGCGGAATACGCCTCTCTCCTCGCCGAATGCTACTCAACCTACTTCGCTTCTCGCTCCAGTCTCCTCGGGCCGGGATTGAGGGAGGAAGTGCGCCGGATGGAGCCGGACAAGACGGAGCTCGTGAGGCTTGCAAAAATGGGGTGTGCGTATCTGAGGGGCGCCTGTGCGACGGAGTGGGCATTGTTCAGGGAGTTCTTCACGATGGGCGAGAACGAGGTCTAGTGGGTCCCGTCGCCGCATCTCTCTCTGCTTCTCCACCGAAGCGAAGGCTGATCTTTGAGCTCCGTTGTGCTGTACAGCGCTTTCCTCGAATCCCTCTGCGACACGCTCTACGACTCCCTCCGCCCGCGAATCCTGCACGAACCGCGCCTCTCTTCTCTCTGCGAACTCTGCGCCGTCCTGAACGCAATGATGGCGCTCGACTCGTCCCCCGCGAACCCTTCCCCAGAGGATGACGACGAGGGAGAAGGACAGGCAGGGATGAGGTTCTCGATCCTCCTGCAGTCGCTCCTGCAGGACGCCCAGACGCGCCTCGTCTTCCGCGCACAAGCCGTGATCCAATCCGAAGTCCTGCACTACGTCCCTTCTCCCTCAGACTTGGACTGGTCCGAGAAACCCTCTGCCCAATCTTCTGGGGCGATGTGGGAAGAGCAGGAGGAGGAGGGACGAGCGAAGGGAAGGTTCCGGGTCCCGAGGGAGGAGAGGATGGTCGGATGGTATCCGACGTTGAGGAAGACGGTTTGGGTGTTGGAGAGGTTGAACGCCTACGTCAATGTGCGTCGCGCGTCCATTAGCCTCGTTCGTTTGTGCACGGCGAAGTTGCTGGGCGGTCGAGGATCAGTGCCGACGCTCACTGTCGCTCGGGTCTCGTGCGCAGGACGCCATCTTCCAAGATTTTGCCGCCGAAGCCGTCACCCTCTGCCTCCGATCCCTCATCGCCGCCTCGCAGCTCATCTCTTCTCGCCGCTCAAGCCCCTCTTCCGCCTCCTCTTCCGAGGTCAAGACGGAAGACACCGAAGATCGCAGGACGGACGGCTACTTGTTCCTCATCCGACACCTGTTGTTGTTGAAGGAGATGGTGAGGAGCGTCGATCTGAGGCATGTCGAGCGCGCGGCGGATTGGTCGAGCGTCACGGGTGCGTTCACCTCACCTCGGCTTTCCTTCACCCCTGCCCCGTCGCGCGAGCTGATGGCAGGTGTCGGGACAAACAGAGGCCCTGAGCACCCTCCTTCGCAATACCTCGACCCTCTTCAACCCCCGTGCACTGGTGGACCTCGCCTCTAAAGGCATGCCCAACTTTGCGGGAACGATGACGGATGCCAAGTCTGTGCGTCCCATTCCCCCCCTTTCTCTCTCTCTCTCGCTCAAAGGCTAAGGGTTGCTGTGGTAGGACCTGGATCTGGCGCTCAAGAAGGCGTGCGAGGATTTGATCGCCCATTTGGCGCTCACACTCACGGGCGAGATCCGCGCGTTCTTGGATCGGTGTACCGCGTTCCTCTCGTCGCCCTCCCCCTCCTCGGCCTCCTCGCGCGACTTGCCCTCCCAGCCCTCCTCCACACCCTCCCAGGTCCTCGAACTCCACTCGACCTTTGTCGAGTCGATTCGACACCGCGCGGAGAACGTGGTCGAACGGATGCAGAGGTGGTTGGAGGAAGACAAGACGGTGAGGGTGCTCGTCGGGCCGTTGTGGGACGAGGTGGGTCAGACGTATGCGACGTTCTACAACCGTGCGTTCACGCGCGCGCGCTCTCTCTCTCTCTCTCTCTCTAAGCGATCCGGCTGATGATTTGATGGTGTGCGGGCAGTGGTGAGATCCGAGTACGGGTTCGAGACAAGTTCGTCGCTCACCTCGCCCGACAGAGTCCTCGTCCAGCTCAAGGCTGCGGGAGACGGTCGAGGACGGTCGCAGGAGCAGGAGCAGGAGCAGGGGCAGGACGACGACGAGCGGGAGTAGCGTGGAGGAAGCGAACTTGAAGCGGTGCAACGTTGCGCGAGTGGCACACTCTCGGTCGCGTCCTCGACAGGATGCTTCGGGTGTTGTCGTTGTCGCTGTCGTTGTCGTCGTTGTCGTCGTTGTCGTCGTCGTTGTCGTTCGGACGGAGGCTGACCCGGATCGCGAGTTCGCCGGTTCCCGCTCACGCTCGTCTCGTCCGCGCGCTCTTCGCTTCGCTCTCTTCCCTCTCCCTCACACTCTTGACACGGACTGACATGGCTCAAGTACGCTCACCTGCTCCTCGTCCTCGCGCTGCGCTCGCTCGCGCTCGAACGGGCCAGCACGGTTGCCGGGCGGGACCACAGGCGCGGGACTCGCGACTGGGCTGCGACGCGGGCTTCGGCTGCGGCGGTGGGACTCGTGTGCGCGCGGTGTGACTGTGTGGAGCTGGCTCGGACAGCGGGACAGCGGGCGGCCGTCGCGCGGGCTGACACCGCACACCGGCGTCTCCTCCCCCACTCGACCACTGGACACCGTCCACGAGCCACACCCTCTCGACTCGCACCGCACGTGCTGACTCGGCGCTTGGGCGGACCGCGTGTGCAGCAACTCCGATTCGACAAGAAGACGGTCGTCATCACCGGTGCGGGCGGAGGACTCGGGCGTGCTTGTTCGTTCCCGCCTTCTCCCCCCCCTTCCCCCCCGTTTCCCTCAGACTCGCAATGACGTTCGACATTCATCGGTGCGCAGACTCGCTCTTCTTCGCCTCCCGCGGCGCCAACGTCGTCGTCAACGACCTCTCGCGCGAGAACGCTCAGAAGGTTGTCGACGAGATCAAGGCCATGAACGGCGGCCGCGCCGTCGCCAACACCGATTCGGTCACCGAGGGGAAGAAGATCATCGAGCAGGCCATGAACGAGTTTGGCAGTGTCGACGTAGGCGACCCGATGGACTTTTGTCTCTTCCTCGGCGGACTCGCGAGCTGACTGGACGAGGTCGGCGCGCCCAGATCCTGATCAACAACGCCGGTATCCTCCGCGACAAGTCCTTCAAGTCGATGACCGACAAGGAGTGGGACATCATCCACGACGTGCACGTCAAGGGCGCTTATGCGTGCACCAAGGCTGCCTGGCCCATCATGCGCAAGCAGAAGTTCGGCAGGATCATCAACGTGCGCGACAGACGTGCCTTATCTTTTCTCAAACGAAAGGCTGGTCGCTGACGATTGGGGGGTTCTTGTGCCGTGTCGTGTGCAGACTGCCTCGGCCGCCGGTATCTACGGCAACTTTGGACAGGCCAAGTGCGTTGCAGATTCTGTTCACTCGGCGGCGCGCGCCGATCGGTTGTCGTCGCAGCTATTCGGCTGCCAAAATGGGTCTCGTTGGGTTCGCCAAGACGCTCGCTCGTGAGGGTGCCAAGGTGTGTCGAGGAGAGCGCTCTCTGTGCGGAAGACGGGCTGGGACTGTGCGCTGACGCCCTCGTCCCGCCGCTGCGCAGTACAACATCCACGCGAACGCAATCGCGCCCGTCGCCGCCTCTCAAATGACCGAAACCGTCATGCCGCCCGAGATGCTCGCCAACCTCTCTCCCGAGATGATCGTCCCCCTGGTCGCGTACCTCTGCCACGACCAGACCGACACGAACGGACAAGTGTTCGAGGCTGGCGCCGGCTGGTACGGCAAGCTCAGGTGGGAGCGGACCAAGGGACATGTCTTCAAGACCGACAGTTCGTTCACCCCGGCCGCGGTCAAGGCCAAGTGGGACGCGATCAACGACTTTGCGGACGCCGATCACCCCGAGAACATCACGGATGCCGACTACCTCGGATTCCTCGAGAAGGCCAAGTCGATGCCGACGAACGAGAGCAACGAGGATGTCCGCTTCGACGGGAAGACGGTCCTTGTCACGGGCGCTGGAGCCGGGTTGGGTCGCTCGTATGCCCACGTGTTTGCCAAGGGCGGAGCGAACGTCGTCGTCAATGACATGAGCAAGGAAAACGCCGAGAAGGTCGTCAAGGAGATCAACGACGGTGCGCGCGAACCCCCCTCTCCTCCGTTCACGTCTCGAGAGACCCCCAGCTGACGAGCTGGCGAATTTTGTCGCGCGCTCGCGCAGCTGGTGGAAAGGCCGTCGCGGTCGTCGAGTCGACCCTCGAGGGCGAGAAGCTCGTCAAGGCTGCGCTTGACGCGTTCGGCAGCATCCACAGTGAGTTTCGCATCCGCCTCCACTCTCCGCTCTCTCCGCACGCGCGCGGGCGCGCGGGCGCGCTGACGCTCGCTCACGCCCGGCAGCCATCGTCTGCAACGCCGGAATCCTCCGCGACAAGTCCTTCGCCGCCATGACCGACGCCGAATGGGACGCGGTCTACTCGACCCACCTGAAGGGTACCTACGCCGTCTGCAAAGCCGCGTGGCCGCACTTCCAGAAGCAGAAGTACGGTCGCATCGTCACGACTTCGTCGGCCGTCGGTGTCCACGGCAACTTTGGACAGGCGAATTACTCGACCGCCAAGAGTGCGATCATTGGCTTGACGAGGACGTTGGCGATCGAGGGCAAGAAGTATGGGATCTTGGCGAACATGTGAGTCCGGATCGGTTCGCTCGAGGTTAGACGATATTGAGTCGGTGCTGACTTTGCCTCGCTTCTTCTCCCCCCTCGTCCCGCTTTCTCCTCTCGCACACGATTTCTTCTACTTCTACTTCTACTCGATGCCGTCATACGACGACAGCCTCGTACCGAACGCCGGAACCGCCATGACTGCGTGCGTCCCCTCCTCCCTCCCCTGCCTCGACTGCTTCGCTGACATCCGTTTTCTCCTTGTGTCCGGTAGAACGATCTGGCCTGAAGAGTAGCTACCATCTGCTTGATTCGAGCTGCCGCTGCCAGCTGCCGTAGCTGACGCTCCCCTCGCACCTCGCAGGATGGTCAAGGCCTTCTCGCCCGACTTTGTCGCGCCCGTCGTCGGCTACCTCGCCTCTGAGGCCAACCAGGACACGATGGGCCTCTACGAGGTCTCGGCTGGCTGGGTCGCGAGCATCAGGTGGCAGCGCACCGCCGGACACGCCGTGAGCTCGACCTACCTCTCTCTACCCCTCCTCGACGCGAGACGGACCTTGCCTAACCTCGCTTCCTCTCTCGTCGCACAGTTCCCCGTCAACCACAAGGTCATGCCCGAAGACATCGTCGGCGCCTGGGACAAGATCACCCGCTTCGACGAGAACGCTACGAACCCCAACTCGACGGCCGAGTCGCTCGAGAGCATCATCTCGAACTTTGGCAACGAGGAGGAGGACGCCTCTTCGGGTGGTGCAGAGGACTACACGGACGAGGAGGACTCGGACTTGGTCGCCAAGGCCAAGAAGGAGGCCCACTCGTCCGGCGAGTACACCTACACCGGTTAGTCCCCTCGCTTCTCGCCCGCCTCGCTCGCCTCGCTCGCCTTCTCCCGCCAAGAAACCTCTCTCGGTTGTCGACATCCACGGCGGGCATTGCGAGTCTTTGCATTGTACTGACGCGCGCGCATGGGTCGAAAACAGAGCGCGACGTCGCCCTCTACAACCTCGGCATCGGCGCGACCGAGAAGGACCTCGACCTCGTCTTCGAGGGCGACGAGAGTTTCCAAGCCGTGCCGAGTTTCGGCGTGATCCCGCAGTTCGCTGTCAGCAGTGGATTGTCCCGTACGTTCACTTCAGCACCTTGCTGCCACTTGGCCACCTCCGCTGACCTCGCTTCCGCCTCTTCCTCCCGCTTCCGTCAACTTCCCGATCACCTTCCCTGTAGTCGACTGGCTCCCGAACTTCTCGCCCATGATGCTCCTGCACGGCGAGCAGTACCTCTCGATCAAGAAGCCCATCCCGACCTCCGCCACCCTTGTCTCCGAGTCGAAGCTCGCCGAGGTCCTCGACAAGGGCAAGGCCGCTGCTGTCACCACCGTGACGACCACGAAGGACTCGGCGACCGGCGACGTCGTCTTCGAGAACCACTCGACCGTCTTCATCCGCCAAGCTGGCGGCTTCGGCGGCCGCAAGACCGGCAAGGACCGCGGCGCCGCGACGGCGCTCAACAAGCCGCCTTCGCGCAAGCCCGACGCTGTCGTCGAGGAGAAGACGCTCCCCCAGCAGGCTGCGATCTACCGCCTCTCGGGCGACTACAACCCGCTCCACGTCGACCCGAACTTTGCCAAGGTCGGCGGCTTCGACCAGCCCATCCTCCACGTCCGTTCCCCTCCCTGGCTGGTTCATGTTCATGTGCGCTCGCTGACGGTCGCGGTCGCATCGACTTGACAGGGCCTCTGCTCGTTCGGCATCTCGGCCAAGCACATCTTCCGCAAGTACGGGCCGTTCTCCGACATCAAGGTCCGCTTCGCCGGCGTCCTCTTCCCCGGCGAGACCCTCGTCACCGAGATGTGGAAGGAGGGCGACAAGGTTGTCTTCGGTGAGTTTGGACGCACGATCTGTCGCTCGGATCTTGCGCGTCCAAGCGGCTTTGGCTGACTGGCCTTTCGGGTTTCTCGTCGCAGTCACCAAGTGCAAGGAGCGTGGCACCGTCGTCCTTGGCTCGGCCGCCGCCACGCTCGCGCAGTAGGCGTCGTCGACTTCTTGGCCCAGTCCCCAGTCTCAGCCTGTAGTTCTCGCTTGTCTCCCTGCGTTCCGCTTCCATCACCTGTTCACCCTTTCGTACGTTGTCAAAAGGAAATGAAACAACCAAGTTGTGTGCGATCGATTCATCAAATCGCCTTCCACCGACGAGCGCTGCACCTCGTTCGCCTCACCCATGCTTCCCATCCCAATTGCGGAACCCAACCGTCAGCTGAGTTTGCAACGCCGGGTTGTCGAACCACCATTGAACCGAGAGGACGCCCTTTGTCGAGCGCTGCGTCGCCGCTCTTGGGACTCGCACCGATGAGGCGGAGGAAGGCGGCTTGGGAAAGATCGATCGAGGTGGTAGTCGGGCAGCTGTGGGCGCGGTCATTGTTGAGAGAGGTATGGACTAGTACGAGTCTAACGGCGCAACGGAAAAGAAGAAGCAAGAGACGGACGCATTGCGGACGTCTCCCACTTTCACCGAAATCGTCACGTTCGAGTCGGGCGACCAGACGTTCATCTTGGCGCCGCAGAGCGGCGGAACGCTGTCGCCATCCGAGCCATGCTGAACAAGGCGAGGGGGGGGGGGGGCGCCGGGGATTCAGTCGAAGCAGAACGGAGAGAAGCGAAACGGCCGAACGAGTGCGGGAGGAAGAGCAGTGACCAGGGAGTCACTTGTGTAGGCTGTACCGCAGTCAGTGCCGTGTTCATCTACCGTTTGCAGTCGCCAGACTCTTATTCATAAGCTGAAGGTTCGGCGAACGCACCGACGGCAAACCAAGTCGCAGTCGTCGTGAACTTCGTCGACACCTCAGTACTCGCTGCTCCGCTCGTAGTCTGCCAGCCCGCCTGCCCTTCGCACCTAGGTCTCGAGGTAGCTGCAGGTCTGCCACCGGTGTTGTGGCCGGTGACAGGCGAGATAGTTTCTGGCGTCGCTTAGATATCTGGATCGCTGAACTGGCCAATCCCCTCCAAACCGCCCGAGCTTGCAGCACCGCCTGCATGGGCTGTAGCAGATGCCGTGGCGGGCTGTTCAGAATCGGTCAGCGCGCTCACCGCGCGGCACAGAGGCTTGAAAAGGTTAGCCTTACATTCGAAGCAAAGGCATCGCCCATCGGCGTCGGCGCATCAGTCGATCCGCCGAGCTGCGCGTGCGCACACGACGTCGCAAACGTGGCCATGCCGCCTTGAAAGATGGAGAGAAATCGGGCTTACCGAAAGTCCTGCTTCAGGCTGCCGTTCATAGCGCCTGACGCCGCTGGCAAGCTGACAGACGGCGTCAAGTCTGCAACGGTACGTCATCAGCGGTCAAGCTTAGAGAACGCGAGGGGAAAGGTCGCGCACCGCAGTTCCACCAGTCGCGCCGCCCGCGTTCGTAGCAGTCGAGTTGAGCGCTGACTCTGCCGACACGGACAACGCAACCGTTGTGCTTGTCCCAGTGGAGATGGCGTTGCTCGAGCCTGAAGCCGCGGAGTAGGCGGCCGAAGAGGGCGTCGCTGTCGAGCTGCTAGAATCTTTGTGCTATCAAGCACGAGATGGATCAGCTTGCGGCTCGGCCAATCAGAGTGACAAGGCTTGCGTTCATCGTGTAGATGACAACGCCAATCTACGTGCATTCAATCAGTAGCGCTCAGGAAATGGAAGAAGAGAACGGCTCGCTCACTGCGACGATCAGCAAGACGACCAGTCCACCGATAACGGCCCACTTGGTCCACGACCTTCCCTTCTTCTCATCCTCGTCGTGTTCGTTGTCGCTCCCAGGGGGACTACCGGCCGCGACTGCTCCCTTCCTACCTTTGCGAGACCGGCTCGACGACTTGCCCTCCTCCAGGTCCTCCGGGTGCTCGGCGTTGCTGCACCCGTTCGGCAAATCCTCGGGGTCCGACTCGGTGTGAGGCGAACCACGCGCGCTATCGGTTGACGGGCGACCGCGAGAGTCGGTTTGGCCGACGGCGGCGTACGAGCCGCGAGATTGCGGATGTCAAAGTATGCGTCAACCTGCGTTCGACAATGGATCGCGTGTGGAGAGTGCGTGCTTGGACTCACCCTGTCGACGTTCTTCCGGCTCGGCTTGACCAGCGCTTCCCTCCCTCCCTTCACCTGACCTCCACGGCATCTCCTGCCGCCATTTGAAGGTATGGAATTCTCCCCAGGTTCAGTAGAATTCTGGCGACGGTCCTTGTAAGCGTCCATCGCTTGTTGAGCGCCAGAGGAGGCGTAGCGAGCCATTTGAGGAGCTTCTTGAACGGCGCGGATTGCGAGCGAGTGATTGCTCGCGCGAGGACTATTCTCAAAGGACAAGGAGCCTCAAGCAAGCCAGACGAGCTCGGCAGTTGTGCGCGGCGGAGCGAGGAACATAGCAGGGGGACGAGGGCGACGAGCACGAACGGAAGGTTCGCGGCGTGTGCGACGGAGGAGGTGGGCTTCAAGCGAGCTGAAAGCATCGGCGAGGAGCAGCAGCTGCTCCTTGAGCGGTTGCGGGTTCACCAGGAGGAGCGAGAGAACCGACTTTGCCTCTTCGCCTCTCAGTTCGCAGCTACACTTGCCGGACAAGCCCCTACGGGCTCACAAGCTATCGTTGAGGCTGTTGTCTGTGCTCTACGCCGCCAGCAAATTTGCCCATCGGCTTCCCCCTCGATCCCGAACCCACCGTTAGTTCATCAGTTTGCGCAACAGTCTCGACGGGCACAGCTTGCGAGGACTTGTACGATACGCCAAGCCGTCGAGGGACCTGCAAAAAGCTGCCCAACGCTGCGTTTGACTGTCCGCGGATTCTGTTGTCCTCTTTCCTCTCCGGCGCTGCTCTTCCACTTCGCTAATTCGCTATGCCTGCAAGCGCATCTTCTCGACGCCATCATGTTATTGTTGCTCACGATACACGCGATTTGCGCTCTTCCGAGGAGTCTGACCGGACGAGCGGGTCGACAATGGAAGCGGACGAGGAGAAGAGTATTGGTCGTCATACAGAGCGGCGGACTACCATACCCGATCGACACGCTGGACGTGCTGGAGGGAAGGGCGAGCGAGTCTGGGTCATGCGTTCCGTCGTACGTAGCGTTTTCGCTTCCTCCGGTCCCAGCTCCTTTCGTCTCACCACCTCATCTCGCAGCCGAAGGGTTCGCACAGATACGACCGCACACAGCAAGATGATTGCTCTGACGAGGATGCTGGAGGTGGCAAGGGCGACCGCACGCCACCTTCCGATGGCGAGAGGTCGGATAAGCAGGCGTACAATAGCGATGAGCAGGACTCGCGGGACGAGAAGGGCGGGAGGGGGAAGCAGAAGCGTGGTTCTGCGGGTGCGGGTCAGCAGGATGAAGACTGCCAGCAGGAGCGCCCCTCTGCCTCCTCCTGCTCCGCCATCTCCTCCGCCCCAGCGACCACTTCCGCGGCAGTTCAGCCAAGCACTACCGCCCCTGTCCCCGTCATCACCTCTCCTCCCTCTCTCCCCGTAATCACCTCGCCCGTCTTCACCGCTTTGCCCACATCGACAGACACCGCCGTCCAGCCTGGGCAGACGTACTTCGCTCAGATCACGTGGTTCGAAACGAGTGGGGTTCTGTCGGAGTGTGGGACTAAACCGAAGGATACGGATTCGGTCGTGAGGGTTAGCGAGGAACAGGCGCGTTGTCCGCTACACTCGCCTTTGACCTGGCGTTCCGCCTCTGATAGCCCTTCGCTCACGCGTTCATGTTGATCGACAGTGCGGTGATGTAAGCACCATCTCGCCGCTATGCGGACAGTTCATAATGATGTAGCTGGCGAGCTCCTTCGCCTCACTGTCTCGGCCGTCCAGTCCTGACATTTTTCACTTTGCCACAGCTCGATAAGGACTCCTATGTCCGCGCGACGAGTGCGTATCGCTCTCACGCTGCAAGCTGATCTTTTCACAAACTGCGCTCCCCCAGCCGAGGGCATCTCGGGCAATATCACGGGCCACAATCTCGTCCTCTCGCAAGCCGCCTTCAAGGGCCTCACTTCGAATCTCAAGATCGGCACCCCACTCGTGCAGTGATGCCTCACCGACGACACACACAAGCCGAAAGCGAGCCTCAAGTCGTATCCTGTCGGCGGCAGTGGCGGCGGGGCGAGCGAGACGGGCAGAGCGGGCGAGACGGCGCTGACGGGCGCTGTGATGCCCACAAAGGCGCACGCGCCGGCTGTCATGACGGTCTGAGGGCGTTCGACCTCTTCGGCGGAGATTCGCGGCATTTACCGGGCGAGAAAGTCGGGACGAGACATACTTTATCGGTGGTGGTGGTTCCGGTACGCATCAGCAATGCCGATGCTACACACACGCTGTCGCACGAGGTGGAAGAGAGAACTCTGCCGTCGTCGGGGGTTTGTACCGCGCGGAGTCCCTGGCGTCAAGCTTTCCTTTGCACTCTCGCTCGCTTGCTCGGGTTTGCTGGCTTGCACAGGCTCAGAAACGTGCTCAGGACTGGTGTAGAGCGTGCCAAACCCGCCAGCTTGCCCGCTTTGAAGGAGCTGCCGTCGTCGCCCAGAACTCGCCTCGCTCAACTTCACTCGACCACACGGGCACGCGCAGGGCGTGGGATGGACCTGTACAGCGATGGTGAATCAGGCGCAGCTACACCGACCCTCGCAAAGTCGTCGTCGTCGCCGATGTTCGACCTCCCGCCCCAGGTGACCGACCTCGACTTGCTCTCGCTTGCATCGTCGTCGCCTAACCCGCCTGGGCCGCATTTTTCGCACCATCCGCCGCTGCACTCGACGTACTCGCGACACCTGGGCGACTTCCCTCCCGAAATCAGTGCGTTTCCACCCCGGCGCACTCGAGACGGGTTTCGCTAACAGTCACGCTCACGCACCCGCAGTCGCTCTCATCATCCATCACCTGTACTACTCCTACGTCCCCTACCCGACGCCGTTCCCCTGCCCCGACCCCTATCTCGAGCTCGTCCCCGCAACGCCCTACGAACCCTCCCATCTCGCCCAACCGCTCGACACCCAAGCGAAAGAGACCCTCGCCTCCGTCTGCCTCGTCGACAAGACCTGGAGCGCAGAGGCGACGAGGGCGTTGTGGCGCCGCGTCAGTTTCGGGATGCCGAGGGCATTTGAGAGCGTGTTGAGGACGATTGAGGAGTACAGCGGCGGGCAAAGGGTCGCGAGGCCGCTGCGGAGCGATGCGCGGGGTGGGAGGGGACGCAGCAGCCAGGCGACGAACGACAGCAGTCTTGGACTTGTCGGGCTCGACCTCGACGGACCGGTGAAAGGCGCTAGCGCAGCTGGTGGAGGAGGATTCGCCGGCGGACTGAAGGCAGCTCTCGAGGCGGCAGTCGAGGAAGAGACTCGCGGGCGACCGCTTGTCTCGTCTCCGCTCGAAGAACGCCACCCTCTCCCGAGCCACCACTCCGCACCCGTCGAAATCGCTAACTCATTCCCGCCTCAAGCACCCCTCCCGACTCTCGACCCAGCCGACTCTCCCCTCCTCTTCACGCGCGCAATCTCCTTCGCTCGCTTTCGCACGGCAGGGATGAAGCGCACTCTACGCCAAGGCTCGCACGAGCGATTCGTCACGCCTCATCGGCTTGTCACGCTCCTCAGGGGGACGAGGTATCCGAGGGACAAGCTTGTCAAGCCTGTTGTGAATAAGGATGAGGAGGATGAGGAGGACGAGGAGGAGAGGTGGAGCTCGAGTGCCGATGAAAGCGAGGGAGAGACGCCGAGCGGGAAGAAGAAGAAGGTTGCTGGCCAGGTGCGTTCGCTCAACTGTAGCATCTTTTGGTGCCCACCGTGAGCGCGGGCTCAGCTGATCGGTGTCTGTCGACTTCTCGCGCAGCTCTGCCAGGTCGGCCTCTCGGAATATATGGACAGCGCGATTACGTTCGAAGTCCTCGAGGAGCTCCTCTTCCGTGGCGGCTACCTCGCCGAGTACGAAGAACCCGAAGAGCCCGCCTTCATGCCGGACTTTGGCTCGTCCGAGTCCGACCTGGGCGTCGGTCTGCGTTCGCCTTGTTCTGGCGCAACGCCCGGCTCGCACGTCCCTGCCTCGCCTCACGAACCCTTCCACTACCGCCACCTCGCCTCGTCGCACTCTCGCTCGCCCTCGGCAGACCGCGGCAGCCATCGCACCCGCTCATCTTCCATCTCGACCTCGATCGCAGAGGAAGACGAGACGATGGTCGACACAGATGACGACGCGCCTGGCTCTGGCTCGCGCACGCCTATCGGGCGCAGGCCCGCGCATTGGATGCAGAGGAGGCCGAGTGGCTCGTCGTTTGCGCCGCCTACGAACCAGCTGAACGGGCAGATGCACCCGATTGGCTCGCCGGACGAGCACATGTCGAGCGGAGCAGAGGATCTCGAGGACGAGGAGGAGATGCGAGGACGTGAGCGGTTCGGGCGGGCCCGAGGTGGATTGCCGACCAGTCAGAGCGCAAGCGGGCTTGCGACACCGAATGAGGCGCACCTTCGAGGTCGTCCTCGCTTCGGCCGCTCGCTCCTCCAGCCTCACGCTTTTCTCACCCGCTCGGCATCCCTCCCCGCACACGCCGTCCCGCAACTCCCGCAAATGCGCGCTTCGCAAGGTCACGGCTCTCGCCCTACCTTCCGCCACCAGTCCCTCTCGCACGCATCCGAGCGCTCCTCGTCTGTGCCTGCCTCGGTCAGCGGTCGTTGGGCGCCCGAGCCAGCGCCCAAGCGTACCGTCCAGGTTCTTGAAGGCAGTCTAACGATGCAGCCCGTCCGAGCGCTCGACTTGTGCGGCTGCGTCTCGCGCGTCTTCGTCGCCGGCCTCGAAGAGTTCGTCAAGATGTACAAGTGCGGTCCGAAGGCGCTGATGCCACCGCCTGGGATGGACACGCTTGGCGAGGAGGACGAGGACGACGAAATGGAGACGGGGTACCGGACGCCCTCCTTGCGATCGGTTAGGACGGGCTTCACCGAGGAGCGCATCCTTAATCGCACTTTCTTCCCTCACCTGCGTCGACTCGGTCTCGCATCTTCGCTACTTCCCTCCGACCTACTCACCTCTTTCGTCTTGTCCTTCCCGTACCTTACGCACCTCGACCTCGCCTCGACTCTCACTTCGCCGATGCTGCTCAAGGGTCTCGCCTTGGCGGGCCAGAAGGGCATCGGAGGACGCCCGATGCGTCTTAAGGCGCTCTCGCTCGCCCGCTGCCGCCTCATCACCGGTGCCGCCCTCCTCGGCCTCTTCTGCGGCGACTGCCCGCCTCTCACGACGCTTGCCGGTTTGTCGGATGACGAGGACGAATCGTGGGGATCAGGCGAAGTCGTCAGCGAGTTGACGGACCTCTCGCTCTACGGCGACGGGACGTACCCTTCGCCCCTTGAGGTTCCCGAACTGCGCCTCGTCGTCTCTGCCTCGCCCGCTTTCCGCTCCGGTCGCCTTCGCACCCTCGACCTCTCCAGCACGCCCATGTCCGACGTCATCCTCACCGAGCTCATCCCGCCCCAGCCGAACCTCATGCAGCTTGGCCTCGCCCATTGCCGTTCGATTACGATGCACGCCGTCTCGACCTTTCTCTGCACGAAAGCTAACGCCGTCGAGGTCCTCGACTTGAGCCACTCGTGCCCATCGCTCGTTGGCCAGAGTATCAGCAGTCGGCGGCGCGTTACGCTCGGCCCGCCGTCGATGTCGATCATGGAGCTGCATGCGGTCCTCCTCTCGCAGTGCGCAAGCTTGGAGTCGTCGTCGCCGAACCCGGAGGAGGCGCAGCTGTTGTTGGCGCTGAGGCAGACGAATTTGCGGATCGTCGAGCTGGACGAGAAGAGCCTCGAGCTGGTGCAGGGCGGCGCGGGCGACTGGAAGCCCGTCTGGGGCAAGGGCCGACGTGGCTGGTGCGGTTAACTTTCCCTCCCGTCGCTTCATTTGCCTACTCACCCGGCCTACTCTTTCAGGTACGTTGACACGGCCACCACCTCGACTCTCACGCCCTACTACTCGCCTTCGACGCGTCCTCGCCAGCTCCTACACCTCCCTCGCTCGGACACGCAGCGCCAGGCGCTCCTCAAGCTCGTTGATCAGAACCGGTCCGGCCTTGAGGTCGCGTGGAATCCGCGCAAGATGGAGGTCTTGAAGGGCGAGGGCATGCTTGGATACCGCGAGGGCTTGTACGCCTACCACAGCTTTGCGTCATGAGCAAGTGCGTTCTTGGTTGCGATACTTCTGCCGAAACGAGTGCTAACTCATGCTTCTCAGCGATAGACTCGAATGCTCCAGTTCCTTTATGCTTCATTCTTACAGTAAAACCTCTCATTCTCCCGTACTTCCTAGCGATACCCATATCTTAGCTGTAGGATACCTCTCCCCGTCATTCTCTCGCATCTATCGCACCTCGCACTAGGGCATAAGTGTTTGGGTGATTAAGCCGGCGGTAGCTGCGCGGAAAAAAGCTGTTGTAAGCTGAGGTTTCGCAAGAGCGGAACGGCCGAACTTGTTGACGAGATTGCTGATCAGGATCATCAGGCGACGACCGTAAGCAGATGGTAAGGGAACTGCAAAGACAGCATTGTTAGCAGAGAATGCGGACAGACGAAACGGAAGAAACCATCGTAGCTCACCAAGATGAACCCGACGAGCGCGAGCACGAGTGCGTTCCACCCCATCACCCTCGAGATGTCGACAGGCGTCATGTTGTAGCTGCACGGGGCGGATAGCGTAATCAGCAAAGACATTGGTGGTTGATGAAAGCAATGGAACGCACTCTTGGATCATGGCAGGGTAGATAGAAGAGAGCGCTCCGACAGGCAGACACGCCCAGAAGAGCCACCACGCTCCGAGCCAGTATGTGACGGCCTGATAAGCGAGATATGAAGAGGCAAAGCGGGCGAGCAGCCACATCTAGTCTCGGAAGACGCACCTTGTAAGCCGGTTTCCATACGAGCGGGTCCTGAATCGAGTTGGACGGCATGGGGTAATGTACCGAATGTTCCTTGCCGTCTGCATCGAGGAAGTCGGTGCCGGGCCGGGCGTACCACAATAACGAGCGCAAGTCGAGGTCGAAGGGTCAGCGGCCAAAGGCTACGAGGTCACCGGCTGAGACGCACATGCGTGTACTCCCTGCACGCGGGGACCATCTTGCGATGTGTAGCAGTCAGTAGCTGGGAGGAGGACGCCAATACAGACTCGTGCGCGAGATGGCGCTGCAGCAGACGAGAGAGGGGACGCTCCGTGAAATCCGTGCGATTGAGGCCTCCGATGCGACCAAGCGAGCTGAGCGTAGGCTCACGGAAACTTTCCGAACCCACGTGTGATTCGTTCGGTCCCAGAAGCGGTGTGCGCGCACAACGGAGAAATAGCGGCGAAGAACCGCGGAGGGAGGGAGCGAGAAGGACGGAGGTTAGAGTAAGCTGTGCGGCGCTCGTAAAGCCATGGCCAGCAATCAGCACGTCGTTCTCCTTCTTCTCCATCACCACCACCTGTTTCCCAGCAACCCTCGCGCGCAATGTCGAACGACCCGACCACCACCTCCTCCTGGCAGCAGCGCGCCCAAGCAGCGGACAACGAGACACATGCCAAAATCCTGGCAGACTAGCGCATCGACGAGCGTCTCCTCGCGCCCGACTGGATCGATGTCGCCGCGCAAGAGCCGGACGAGGTCGAGCAGCGAGTTGACGGCATCCTCGTGCCGAGCGGAATCCTGAGCGAGGACGAGTTGCGCATCGTCCACTGTTACGCCATGACCATCGTCGACAAGCTCCAGCGCTGCGAATGGAGCGTCGTTGCCGCCGTGACGGGTGTGTCGCTCGCCAACCCCCTCTCTCGCTCGTTCACGACGCTGACTCTCGCTCGTTCCCGCTCCGACGAAGCGTTCTGCAAGTCGACTGCCATCGCACAACAGCTGTACAGGTGCTGCACGGAGCTCTTCTTCGACCGCGCGCTTGCGCGAGCCCGCCAGCTCGACGACCGCTTCTTGAGGACCAGCAAGCCTGTTGAAACCTTGCACGGCCTGCCAATCAGTTTGAAGGGTGTGCAGACCTCACTGTTGACGCCAAGTATGCGGCTGACAACTCCTCGCACGCGCAGACCAGCATGAACTCGAGGGAACGCGCAACACCATCGGCTTCCTTTCCTGGCTGGACAAGCTGGCCGACGCAGACGGTCCTACTGGTGCAGCCGTCGAGGCTGATAGTGCCATCCTCTACGTCAAGAGCAACGTCCCGACCTCACTATCATCGTCTGACACCGTCAACCGGATTTGGGGTCGCTGCCTGAGCCCGCTCGACCGTCGACGCGGCGCAGGCGGTTCGTCCGGCGGCCAGACGGCTCTTCTAGCTGCTTTTGCGTCCCCTCTTGGTCTCGGAAGCGACATCGCAGGCTCATGCCGTATGCCCGCTGCTATGTGCGACGTCTACGGGTTCAAACCGAGTTCGGGGAGGTTGCCCCTCCTCGGTGGTGCGGGAGTCGGCTCAGGCGCAGAGTTCGTCCTGCCTGTGTGGGGACCGCTGGCGCGGTCAATCCCTGATCTTGAGCTGCTCATGCGATCGGTCATCTCGTCCAGGTGCATGAGGGAGGTCGGAACAACGGCAGATTTTGAGGCGTGTAGGGGGGCTTTTCCGGTGTTGCAAGGGGTTGAGGGTAATTGGGGGAGAAGGCGAGTGATGAGAAGGAGTAGACGGAACGGTATGCGTGCAAAATAGATCTTGGATGCTCTGGTTTGCACGTCTTTCGTCGCCGGAGGGCGAAGGGGTGTATCGCGCGTCTACCATCCGACAACCAGAGCCTCTGCGTGCCTTCAATGTTTAGCGCTGTTCGAGCCCGCTGCGGGAGGAGACGTGAAGAGTCACGCGAGAGAACCGTGTACGTCCAGCAGCAGGGGCGTCTTAGCCGGAGTCTGGAGCCAGGATGCGTCTTCTAGGGCATATACAGCGAACGAAGGTGATGAGTGGCGAGTCGGCTCGAGCGTAGCGCCCGTCAAACTGTTCCCGCAGAGCATCGAGCAGAAGGTCCCGTCCTTAGCCTCACCCACTGTCATCGGGTCTCCACCGCCAACCTTAGCGACAAATGAGACTCGTCCATTCCAGCGAGACACCTCTCGCAATACATCCCGCGCACGAGTCCGCCGTTCCGATGAGGAGGGAGTTTATGCCGAGGCCTTGTGAATCTGGAAAGCGGCGGCTGTGACCCGGGCAATGTGATTCTGTCAGCTTTCCCGGTGAAAGTGGACGAGCGGACAGGCAGGCAAACGGGACGCACCGGCGAAGGGAATCGCGAAACCTCCGCCGAAGAAGCCGATCATGTAGAGCGCGAGCTTGGTGCCGTTGGTCTGGTCTGCGCAGTGCAATCAGGGTTGAGTCGGTCCAATCTTCAGTCAGCCTGCGAGTCCCTGGATTGCGAGGCAAGAGTTGACGGAGGAGGCCGGACTCGGCGAGGGGTCCAAGGCAGCGCGAGAATAGGACGGCGGTGCGCACCAAATGGAGTAGTGTTGTTGATGACGTCTGCGAGTAGACCGCGAGGGTCAGCCTGGCTCCTCGTCGCTGAGTTGCGATGCGATGAGCACCGCGAGAAGGGAGGCGAACGCACTGTCAACGTGGAACGCGCGCGCCTTGGGGAGCGCGACGGTGCGGCGTGCGGCAACCTGGCGAGCGGCAGAGAGCGACTGGCGGGCGAACATGGCTTCAGAGGGCAAAGTTGACGACGAGCAAGGTGTGTGAGCGAGTCGAGGACGAGGGTTGGCTGTCGACGTCTCGCAAGGCTTCGGCTGGGTGGAACGGCTTGCAGTGCACTCGATTGTATTCTCGCAGAGCCTACGAGTGCCACGCGGACTCGCCGCACCCGTCGACGACGTCCCCGTTCCTCCAGGACTCCCCCTTCACCTCACTCGCTTCGACACGGCGAAAGTGTGGTCGTGCGATGCCAAAGATGCAATGCGATGCTTGATAAGTCGTGAGTCTAGCACAAACCAGGAGGAACACCTCCTCGCTGACAATCCAGCCCTTGCGACGCTCCTCACGCTCTTCCTCCCTTCCGCGGCGACCCAACAAGTCGTCCAGCCTGTCCCGCTTCGCCAGCCGTTCCTCCTGTACCCAAAGGCGACGGCGCACCCGCTCTACTGACGCTGCCTCGGAACCCAACTTCTCTCTCCCTCTCGCTCGTATTGCTCCGTTTCCGTCCGCCTCCTCCCGCATCACCGTTCGCGCCAAGCGTCGACCCGTTCCCCCTCGGCGACGACGACGAAGCAGCCGAGTCGAGCCACCTTCTTACACGGTCTAGCGCAAGGGGCGCCCGCCCGGCAGCCGGCGCGGGAGTGTACGTCTCTTCTTCCTCTTGCGCGCTGTACTCGCCCATCGAAGGCGGTCGAGGGCTCTGGTGAAGCTTGACGGTGGGCAAGGGCACCCAGCCTTCGACTGCTTTGTTCGGAAAGGGGATGGTGAGGCATGAGATGCCGAGGTAGCCGCAGAAGGAGGAGAGAACGGCATGCGCGGAGAGGGTGTAGGAGAGGAGCGTGAGAGCGAGGAGGAGGTGCAGGTAGATCGTTTCCAGCGTAGCAGGGAGGAGTGAGGGGCTGCGCGAATAAGGAATCAGCTTGATGGATCTGAATCGAGATGCGAGCTTCGACGGACAGTCCGAGGTACGGCGTGTTGACTGCGATAGCCGGGATCGCGAGAGGGACGAGGAGCGCCCAGGAGAACGGGAAGAGCCCCTTCGTCAAGTGCGCGAGGATAATCTTGGACGAGAGCTGGCCGAAGAGGAAGCCTGCCAGTCCACAACATAAAACTCGAGTCAGCGCGCATCCCAGAAGGTGATGAAACGGACAACTGTAAGCGGACTCACAGACGACAAGCGCAAACTCGACTAACTTCCCCCCACCTTCGAGCATCACACTCTTCGGGCTCAAGACCCACATGACCGTCAAGCCGCTGAAGCCGACGATGGGCAGGAGCTGCTGAAACGCTTCAGCGGGAGAAGGAGGGTTGAGCGCTGTGGAGTGCCGGCCTGGTCGGGTAAGTGGGCGGCGCGCAGGGGAGGTGAGTTGCGAGTGGACATTCCAAAGGCTGTGCGCAGGTCCGAGGCAAAGATTAGTCGGGAGTATCTCGAGCAAGTCGTAGACAACTCGTGGAGCATAACACTAGCTCCGTTGCGCACCAGAGGGGAAGATGCGTCGTAAGGAACGCAATCGCGAGGAAAGCGATCACGAGGTGGCTCATCCGCCAGTTTGACGGGAGGAGAGCAACGTCGCCAAGCGCTTCGGAGACGGTGAGAAGCCACCAGGCCGAACCTGTGCGGAAGAACGAGCCGATGAACAAGCGTCAGCTTCGAGCGGGAGTCTCGAGCCGCGATGACGGTTGGGGTCGAGCCCCCGCGCACCTTTGATGGCTGTCCATACGAGAATTATGACGGCGAGGAGAACGCCCTCGACGGGTCTGCACGCGGCTAAGGTCAGCGGATCGTCCGGTCTCCGAGAAGGTGGAGGGGACTGACCCGTTTATGAAACCGAGGTACAACGTGCCGGTGTGATACTCTTCCCACGTACTCTGCGCGCATGAGTGAAGGAGATCAGCAGTTGGAGAGACACCTGAGACGGACGGAGAAGGGCAACGCACGACGTACATGCTCCAGCAGGGAACGAGGATGCAGAGCAGCGCGAGCGGGGACGGGCCGAGCGCCATCGCCGACGCTTGGATGAGCGCACCGAGTGGGCAACTGTCCATCTAAACATCAACATCGCAGGCAAGCGAGGGAACATGCGTGAGAACGCACTTGAGCGTGTCGAGGCCGTGGTCGAACAGCTCTCCCATCGGCGAGCTCGTCCCCGTTCTTCGAGCTTGCTTTCCGTCGATGTCTACGCGAACAGGCGAAGTTAGTGGGCTAGCGGGACGGAGCAAAGCGATTCGAGGGACCGGAGCGTACTGTCCATCGTCTGTTTAGCGGAACAAGTGGCTCGGATAGTCAGGAGCGGAGCTCAATGGCTTCATGGTGACATATGAGCTTGTCTCGCAACGTACCTGGTAGAAAAACAGCCCTACAGCGCAAGTCGCCCACACCCACCCGTTCTCGCTCCCTTGCAAGTCGCCCGCAACCAACGCAACTGTCGCCGTATTCAGCAGGATGGCGCAAAATCCGATAACAGTGATGGCGCTGCGTTCAACGATCTCGTCAGCGAGCTCAGGGACGGATCAGACCATTGAACTGATGAACGAACTTGGGTGCGAGCCAGGGCGGAGCGAAGGACGCCGTCCAGGTCCACCAGTGCCGCATGATGTACTGCGACACAGGCGACTTGTCCACCGCCGAATAAGCATACTCCCTGGCCGGAACGACGAGGAGAGGATCAGCTTCGAGAAGTCGGAGGCTTGAGCGAGGTGGAAGGACGACGCACTCTAACCGGCGCAAATGGTGCAGGTCAAGGTAGTGCCGTACACCAGGCATTATTCCGGTATGCGCCGGGCGCGTTCTGAGCCGAGGAGACAGAGACAAAGCGTGAGGACAGAGCGAGAGAAGCGGAGGCGAGGTGCTTCGCTGACAGTCGTCCTTTCAGCGCTCCTTATCGTAGCTGAAGCAGTCTCACGACCCCTGACCGTGAAATGTAGCGAGCAGTCCAGAGAAGAGGAAAGTGAGGGCGATCACCTCGTCGTCCTGCGAAACGAGCGTCTCGTTGCAACCTCAAACCTCTCAGAACAGCGCAACGACCTGATCCACATCCGCACCACCATCACCCGCGATGCCCTCACCCACCTCATCCGCCCCCACGCGCTCCTCGTCGTCCGAAGTCGTGGCGCCGTCTCCAGAAGTCGCAGATGCGACATCGTCGTCCTCTGCTGCGTCTTCTCCGTCTGCGCCGCCGTCCAAATCCGCGAGGACGTTTTGAGGGGAGGGAGGAAGGTCAGGCGAGGAGGGAGCTTCAGCGTCGGCAGGGAGGGCGGGGGCGGTCGAGGCCGATGCGGTGGGTGCCGCTTGCGAGCCGCGAGTATGGGCAGACGTCGAAGCTGAGGCGTTGTGCGGATCTGTAGCGCCGGTGGACGCCGAGGCGGAGGTGGAGGGAACGCTGTGCCGAGATTGATATGCCTCGCTACCGCCGTCCTGGAAGAGCTGCTCATCTGACACCGCGCCCCTGCCCTGCGCTCCTGTAATCCGCCGTCTCAGCCCCTCGCCCGCGTGGTCGAACGGGCTCGAAACGGGCGACATCACAGGCGGCCGGTCAAGGAATGCCCTTGCCGCCGCCGCAGCCGCTGCAACCCTCCGCTCAGCCAAAAGCCTCTCGCGCTTCTCCAGCGCCCTCTTCCTCTTGCGCTCGACCTCAGGGCTGAGAGTTCCAACGAACAGCAGAACCGCCACGCCGACATTCCGCACGACACGCTTCAGCGCCTCGTAGCGCTTCTCAGCCGCTGTGCGAGGGGGAGGCGAAGCAGGCGCGATCGGTCGGCCGGCGATGAACCGCGGCGAGAGGCCGAGTTCGCGCGCTTCGGCGACGAGTCCGACAGCGGCGATGAGGTTGATCCAATACTTCGGTGAGAGGCGAGACGGGGGCTCGCGGTGGCGGCGGGTGGAGTCCTGGGCGTTGGTAGGGTGACGGGCGCGACGGCCGGGCTGTCGAGGAGCAGGTGCGGGACCAGGTTGCGGCTGTCCTGCCTGCGCGTCGTCCTGCTGCTGCTGCTGCTGCTGCTGCGCCTGAGCCTGCGCCTGCTGCTGCGCCTGATGCGTCCTCGCAGCGGCCCTCAACGCGCGCCTCCGCTCCCTCTCTAGCCTCTCGCGCTCCCTCTCGCGCTGCAGCCTCCGCCTCCTGACACCTATACCCTCCCAAATCACCCACAGCGCCGCCATCCCGCCAAGAATGAGCCTCTTCGTCGGATTCGCGTGTCGGCCGAAGATCCACAACAGGAACCCGAGTTTGAGCGAGAGGAGGAAGAGGGGAACCAGGAAGGAGAGGATCATGTCGAGGTTGATGATGACCGACAGGGTTGCGCGGCGACGGATCTGTGCGCCTTGAGCGAGCGGGTGCATCGGGTGACCAGCGGCGCCGGGAGGGGCGTTGAGGAAGCCGAGTTGGGCGAGTCGAGCGGCGGCGAGGGCGTCGGGTGCGATTGGGTTGACGCCCGGGGCGGCGACGGGGGGTGGTGCGCCGGAGCGAGAGGCGGGCGCGCGGCCGTAAGCGAGGGCGGGAACGCCGGGAGACATGGTGAGGAGGAGCTGGAGCATCGTCGTCAGGCAGTGCTGGACCGTCTCGGTGCGGGTGTGCGCGAGGACAGCGGCGAGAGTCGGGTGAGACGAGGGGCGGTGGTGCGCGTGCGGCCGAGTGTGAAAGAGGTATGGGAGGCCGCTGCGAGGTCACGAGAGATCAGGATCAGTCCCTATTGCGAACTGCGACACAACCCCGGAACGCAACGCAGGACTCACCCAACCTGCACAATCTGAAACTCCTCCTCGGCCCGCTCAGCCTCGTCCACACTCTCATCACCGCCATACAGTTTCCTCCACTCGGCCTCCCTCTGCTCAACCTTCTCCTCCACGATCTTCCAGACTCCGACCTCCCTCAGCATCCGCTCGACGTCCTCGACTCCTTCGCGCGTCTGAGGAACGGCGAGGAGGTGCGTATAGTGCATGTGCGCTTTCTGTAGGTTGAGGAGGAGGAGGGCGCGCTGGAGAGGGAGGAGACGCTGGAGGTGCGAGATGTAGGTCGCGTAAGGCGAGACGGGGATCGCCTGCGTGACGGCAGGCCCCGGAGAACGTGTAGTCGACGAGGCGGCGGGGACGGCGGACGTAGAGGCGACGGGTTCTGGGAGAGAAGGGGGTGGAACGATGTAGGCGGGCGAATAGTGCACTTCTTCGGGAACTGGAATTGCTGCCGGTTGTTCGACGGAATGAGGCGGCCGCGCGGCTGGTGTATCGCACGAGCCGACCGCCTGGTCCGAAGAATTCGCAACGCCCGCCGGTCCCGCCGCGGCCACTTCCGCGCCCGCAGCGGGTGGTGGATCCTCCGCAGGGACGTCTTCGAGCTCGACGGGCTCCGCGTGTTGGCGCAACTTGTCCATGGTGGTAGGGCGGGCAATGGCGTGCAGCGTCAGACGGGTCGACGGATCAGCCTGCGGACGAGAGGTGCGCGAGTGTGAGCGAGGACCGGCGTGCGCGCCCGCGACCGCGACCGCGACGGCTCATCCCGCGGTTCAGAAGCAATCTAGTGAAAGGACCTCGGAAGTGCGCGTCTGTGCGCGAGACGGAACGCACCTGCCTCTGCTCCTCCTCAAACACCTCCTCCACTCTCTCCGCGTCCCTCAACCGTCTCGCGCCCTTCGCGAGCGCCAATGCCTCTCCCTCCTCCGCTTCGAGCCCAGCGCGCTCGACCAAGCTGGCCTTGAGGTCCGAGACGGTCGAGGAGGGCCAGGCGCGGAGGGTGACGAGCGAGCCGCCTCGGTCGCCGAAGGAGGGTGGAAGGCGCACATGGACGGAGAGCGAGGAGGATTCGCGGGTGGACATGATGTCACACTCGCCCGTGTACGGCTGTCGGTGGGCGAGGACGAGTCGAGGGAGCGGTCGGAAGCGATGACGAACGGGTGGACTGAGCCGACGGGGCGGGCCGAGGCGACGTGTGTGGCAGTCGGACAGTCCAAACAAGCGAACAAAGCTGTCACGAGCCTACCCTGCGCGGGCGAGCAAGCGGGCGAGTAAGCGGACGAGGCGAGAGAAGCGGGTCGAGCCAGTCGAGCGGGTCGACGGGGACGCAAGGCGCCGTGAGGAAGCTTGCACGACGCCTGTCACTTCGGCAGATCCACCCAACGAGCGAGCAAGCGAAACGCAAGCGAGTGTGTCTCTCCAGGCTCGCCTCGTCGCCAGGTCAAGGAAACGTCAAGCATGCGTTGCCGTCCTCCTCCAGCGTCCGACGGGCGGGCGGCGAGAGGAGAGGAGGTTAGACGTCGCGGGAAACGAAAACGGAGGAAGAGGGGGAGGACGATCAACGTCCGGTGAGGAGAAAACGTGAAGGAGCAGCGACGGGCGCGCTCGGTCAAGTGTGGGTGCGTGTGCGTGTGCGTGTGCGTGTGCGTGTGCGTGTGCGTGCGAAGAGGGGAAATACGAAAGTGTGACAAGCGAGAAGAGTGAAAGATGAAATGGGGGGGTCGTGAGTTTCGTGCGTGCGTGAGAAATGGGGGTGTGTTGAGGAACGAGAGTGTCTGTTTTTGCGAGGGCGGGAGCGACGAAGGCGAAGATGCGTCGGCCGGCGACGCGTGCCGAGCGTCTTGCGAGGTTTAGACAAAGTGCTGCGCGCATACGAGCCAGAGTCAGTTGGGGCGTCCGGAAGAAGGCAAACGAGAGCGAAGAGGTGAGAGCCGCGTACCCAGGTGATGTCGCTACTCCGCCGCCACCAGTCGGACCGCCAGTCAGCGACCTCTCTCGACCGCGAGAGACGTGCGCAAGCGGGCGGGGACTCACAAGACACCCATCGAGTCCGTCCCTCCCAAAGCCTTGTAAGCTCCGACACTCAAATCAAGGCAGCTCGCGTTGTTGCTTCGAGTCCCAACGCAGTACATCGTCAGTACTCGCTTTCGAGGGGCGGCGATGGGACGAAGCAACGAACCAGGTAGGGCACGAATCGGCCACCTTTGCCGTGAGTGACTGGCCCGTGTCGGAACGGGTGATCTTGACGCTCTGGCCGCAGTGTGAGCCGCCGGCGTACGTTCTGGATCACCTCAAGTCAGCACGAGAGGAAGGAGAGAAGGAGCGGAGGGGGGCGACGAACGAGGTAGGAAGAGCGACGATGTAGCTGTCGTCCGAGTTGACTTGGCCGCAGTTGCCTGCGACGCCGTTCTCTGCGGAGGGACGCTCACCCAAGGCTCAGCATCTCGCGTCGCGAACGAACGTGATGGGTTGACAAAGAGTCGAGCGGGCGAGAAACGCACGGTAAAAGAAAGTCGCGATCCCTCCCGTGTAAACCTTCCCACCACCGCTTCCTCCACCACCCGAACTACCGCCGCTCGGCGAGGTCTGCGTCGCTTTCGCAGCAGCGGCGGCGGCGGACGAGGACGAGGACGAGGACGAGGCCCAGGCTGCGTCCGCGGAGGATTTGGAGGCTGGCGCGCGAATCCGACGCCGACGCCGACGCCGACGCTCTCCGTCAGCGTTGGACCCTTCTCGCTGGAGAACGAGAGAGAGAGAGAGGGAGAGATAGAGAGAGAGAGTGGAGACGCACAAGCAGCCGCAGCAGCCGAAGACGACGAGGAAGCCCACATCTTGTAGGCCGCGGCCGAAGAGGACGCTGCGTACGTTTCCCCCAGCCCCGTCAGCGCCGCCATTCACCTGGACGCCGGGCACGGCAGAAGAATGGAAGGGAAGGGGCCCCGGACGTACAGGCCCAGGCGGAGTCGGCGCTGCTCTTCGACGCAGCGGCGGCGGCAGCAGCGGACGAGCTCGCTGCGATCGACGACCATGCATCGATCCGTCAGCTTCGAACGACAAACCCGGAGACCCGAAGAGACGAGGGAAAGGGCAACGCACAGAGCCAAGCCGCATCGGCGCTACTCTTCGACATCGCCGAAGCCGAAGCCGACGCAGCGGAGGCCGAGTCCCACGAGCTCGTCGTCGTCGTCGTCGTCGTCGTCGTCGCGGCAGTCGTCTGCTTCGCCTGCGCGAACGCGGCAGCGGTGGTGGTCGGAGCCGGAGCCGAGGTCTTCGCGGCCCGAGTCGTCGCCGCCGCCGAGGCGGGAGACTGCGCGTTCACCTTGGACTCGACAGCCGACGAAGCCGGAGCGTCCACCTTGCTCGCGCCCGACTCGGACGCCGCGGCCGCGGCGGCGGCGGCGGAGTCGACAAACTCCATCACCACGCCGACCTCACCCCCCTCGAGATCGCCTCCCAACGCCTGGAAAGCGGCCTTACTCATAGCGGTGTAGTCGTCCCTGTCGCTCGCTCCTACGACGCGGGCCGTGATGGACTTTCCGGTCGACGGAGCGCGGACGAGGAGGGAGGTGCCGCAGAGGGGAGAGGCGTTTGAGGGGGTCCGGTAGAGCGAGAGAGGGAGGGCGAGGACGTTCTCGGTGTCACTTTGCCCAACCCAGACAAGCTCTTTGAGTCAGGGAGGAAAGGGAAGGAAGGGGAAGACGCACGAGATCACTTCTCCGCAGGACCCGATCCACCCAGCTTCGGCCCACCAGATTGCGGTCGAGGTGTGTTGCTTCCGCTCGTCCGTCGAGGTCGACGAGGTCGACGAGGAGGAGGTGGAGGAGTTGGAAGGGAGCGAGCGGACGGCGGGGCCTGCTCGAGACGCATCACGTGCAGTGACGAGAGCAGGCGAAGGAAGGAACGGACAGAGACGTCAGCAGAGCTCGTCGCCGGAAAGCCTCGAAGCGTCGCGGGATCTCGGGGCTCGCCTCAGCCACCGCTCGCGGTCGCGCGTTTCGCTGACAACGCGTGGAATCGAGACGCACGCTCGGCTCTCCTGACGCGCCTCGCCATCCTCCCGACCAACGCGCGCTCGGAACGGACGTGGCGCTTGACCAGCGGCTGAGCGTGCGACGGGTCAGACGAGGCGAAGACGGGCGGGGCGAGTGAGGCGAGTGAGGCGGCGGCCGCGAGTGCGAGGGCGAGCGTCGGGCGCATGGTCGAATTCGGATTCGAGTCGTCGGTGCGGCGGTCCGGGCGTACAGAGAGAGGGTCGGGTCGGGTCGAGTCGAGTCGAGTCGAGTCAAGCGAGTGTGTCGGTGGGTCAGTGGGCGAGTGGGCGACGGAAGCGCGAGTGGTCGTCGACAGCACACAGAGAACAAGTTCGGAGAGTGGCAGGACGGAGAGAGAGAAAAGGCGAAGGGAGCGTGCGCCTTGCGAGTCGTCGACGGTGCACGCTCCGCCCACCGCGTCTCGCCTCGGGGGCGGACGGGGACTGGACAGCGTCGCGAGGGCGAGTGTCTGCGCGTGCGGGTGCGGCCAGTGAGCCGTGCGATGCGCCAGGGGAGCGCAGGAGCGCACACGTTGAGCGAGCGTTCGACGCGGTCCGTTGGGACGGGCGCCGGTTGAGTGAACGAGGGTGCGAGCATATGCACTGCGTCATCCGCCCGCCTCGCACCCGCACCCCGACCGACCGCGCGAGCAGGCGAGCAGGCGAGCAGGGCGTGCTGGTGCTCGCTCAGAACGCAACTGCTCGCCGCGTGTGAATACAACGCCTGAATACAAAGTGTGAACACAACGCCTGAATACACCGCGTGAATACACCGCGTGAATACAAAGTGGGAATACACCGCTTGTAATCGACCGCGTGTAATACACCGCGGCGTCCCTCTCTCTCTCTCACATCAGCTGGCGTGCACACGGCTGTCCCCTCGCCGGCGACGATGACCCGCCGCGCACGCTCGTCCACGCTCTCCGCGCCCCGCTCGCCCGTCTCGCACGACCACCACCCGCTCCCGCTCCCTCTCCCGCTCCCGCTCGACTCCGCAGCACACCCGGACCACATCCCCTTCCACACCCCCGACCGCCTCCTCGTGAACAGCTACAGGAGCGAGCATTCCCTCAGGACTCTGCGCGCACAGGCGGGCGCGGACAGCGACCCCGAGGGCGACGGCGAGGGCGAGGGCGACCGCGGTGATGCTGCGGGTCGACACTCCGACGACCACGCGCACGCCCACGCCCACCCGGATCGCCCGACTGGCCTCCACGGCAGACGAGTCGGTCCCCAGTTTGTCATCGACCTCGCGCCCACGTCCGGCGAGGCAGGCCAGGCGCCCGCAGCAGCGGCGCCAGGACCAGGACGCCCGCGAGCGCCGACGTTCGGAGGCGTCGAGTTGCCCCCGAGTCCGAGTCCCAACCCGGCCCTCCAGCGCACCACGACCGACGAGACGGGCGGCGACGACAAGCCCACCCCACGCCCGGCACTGTCCGCGCGCGACCGCTCATCCTCCGTCTCCTCCGTTTCGTCCCCCCGCTCGCTTGACCCGTCCCTCCACCTCGGCGGCACGCCCTTTGCCGCCCGCCGACCCCTCCTCCACGCCTCGCTCCAGGCCGCCGCGATCCTCCTCGTCTCGGCACTCGCGATGTACCTCGTCTTGAACCTCGCCCTGCCCCCGATCGACGACGCCGACAGGGACAAGGTCAAGCTGCCCAAGAGCTTTGACGACTTGAAAGAATTGAACGAGGTCTTGCAAGTGCGTCCGTGCGCCCGTGCGCCCGTGCGCCCGAGCCGACCCTCGAAATCGCTGACAGTCTCCGCGCCCGCGCCCGCGCGCGCGCTCTCCTCCAGGTGTACCGCGACCGCAACTACTACCGCGTCATGGGCTGCTTCGTCATCGTCTATCTCTTGTGCGTCCCCTCCCCTTGCCTCCCTCCCGTGACACGGACCAACTCCCCCCCCCGGTTCTCGCTTGCAGCCTCCAGGCCTTCTCAATCCCGGGTTCGATGTACCTCTCGATGCTCGGCGGGGCGCTGTACGGCGTCTTGGTCGCGTTGCCGCTTGTTTGCTTCGTGCGTTGCGCACTCCTTCCCCCCCCCCCTCCTCCCGCTTTCTCGACGCCCGGACGCGCGCGCTAACAACTCTCGCTCGCTCGCCGTCCCAGTGCGTAGCCACAGGCGCACTCCTCTGCTACCTCCTCTCCGCCCTCCTCGGTCCCTCCGTCCTCGCCAACTCGTCGATCTGGCAAGCACGCGTCGAGGCGTGGCAAGGCAGGGTCAGAGGACACGAGAAAAACCTGGTGTCGTACTTGATCGTACTCAGGTACGTTGCTCCTCCTCCGGGCGGCGGAGCTTTTTTTCCTCGGGGTCTCCTAACCCGCCGGAACGGACGAGAGACGTTCAAACTGAACCCTCCACGTAACCGCGTCCACAGGATCGCCCCTCTCCCGCCGCACTGGATGCTCAACCTCGCAGCACCCCATGTCGGCGTCAGCGTCTGGAAGTTCTGGTTGTCGACCTTCCTCGGTGCGTTTTTCACTTCTACTTCCGCATCGCCCTCCCCCTCGCCGTCTCTCCTCGCTCTGCAGCTCTCGCGTCGCGCCAGGAGAGAAGGAGGCGCAAACGACGACGACAAACTTGGCTAACGCTCACTCGTGGCTCTCGCAGGCGTCGCGGGCGTCTCGTACATCCACACCCAAATCGGCACAACACTCGACCAAATGGCCGGCTCGGACGACTTGCACCTCGTCACGTGGCAGAATGCCTGCGGGCTCGGAGGGAGTGCGTACCGTCTCCGTCTCGCGCTCTCTCTCTCTCGTTGATGCGGACAAGGGACGCTGACGAGACTCGAGATTTTTTCGCCTGCCCTCTCCTCTGCTCTCTCTCTCGCCCTGCCCCGCCCCGCCCCGCCGTGCCATCGCTGGTGCCCGATCTCGCCCGTTGCACCCACAGTCATCGTCGCCGTCCTCGTCCCCGTCTTCCTCCGCCGCCTCTTCGCTGCCGACCTAGCCGACGCAGCCCAAGACCCTTCCACCACCACCACCTCCTTGCTTCCAACGTCGCGTGTTTCGCCAGATTGGGACAGCGGACACTTGGGGACCCCGAGGGACTTGCTCGATGGGACGGTGAGGAGCTCGACCGACGGCAGCGCGAGGGTCAGACGCTACGACGACGACGACGAGGAAGAGGAGGGAGCGGGGGGTGAGGACGCCGTCCGGAAGGCGTTGCTCGGGAGGTGATTCTGTGCACATCTTCATACGAGCTTCCTTTTTGTAGCTGTGTTGTTCGTCTAGACTTTGTTTCCTCTCTTTGCTCGCATGAGTTTGTGTACCGCCCTAGATCATGCTTTCACTCACAGATTGATGCCATGTAGCCTGTCCCAACAACAGCCTGGGATGCTAGGTTTGGTCTCCAATTCTCTGAATGGTGTCGAGGTCAGCACCTCACTGCTCCGGCGCTAGGAGACGGGCCGTGCGTGAGTGTGGAACAGCAACCATGTTGTCGCTCTACACTCACTCGATGACGACGAGAGGGCAAGGACCAGGGCCAGTGACCATGTCGGTTGTAACGCCCAGACGACTTGACGAGGTCAAGTCGAAGCGAGCGTGACGTGGGAGTTGAGCGGCGGAGTCGGGGCGAAGGCGAGAAGGGTCTAGCGGTGGTAACCTAGCGGTTGTTGCACTGGTTAAATA